>JANHMN010000002.1:108146569-108166932 GCA_030674055.1 Rhabdomys pumilio | reverse complement strand
CCCCCCACTCTCTCTCTTGCTAAACCCAGACCTGCAGAACAGAGCGGGCCGATATAGTTTGGCCCCCAAACGTGGGCAAGAGTGGTCCTTTACAGTTAGCTCAGGGCTTTGACGTGGGGCTCCAGTAAGCGGGGCTTTTACAATATGTAACAATGATTGAAGAAGAAGGTATTACCTTGAGAGTTGGGGTAGACAAGGGAGAAGTAGGAGAGAGGAAGGGAGGAAAGGGAAGGGGGAAGGGAGATAATTATATTTTAATTTTTAAAAAATTAAAAAATAATTTTTAAAGACCACTCCAGCGGACTGCCTGAGAGCTGATGTGCAAATCTGGGCAGGGAAAGACTCTCTGGTTCCTCTGATTTCCAGCTCTGCCTGCAGCGAGTCTTCCCTGTGTATTCTTGGCCGAGTTTCTCCTTAAGAAACTGAGGAACTCTGTGCTGACCTGGGAGGTCTTCTCAGCCAGCTACCTAACCCACTTTTTGTGTCTAACTTCCAGCTGTGTGACCTTGACTAAGCCACTTAGCCTCCTTAAGCCTTAGTCACACCAAACCCAAGGGGAAAGAACTCTGCCCTCCACATGCCTTGCACACCTGCTGTGGGGTGGGGTGAGGTAACACTTGAGGGTGAACCACCACATGATATCAAAGGTGTCTGAAGCTGCACATGGACAGGAACTAAGGGCTGGGGAGGAGTATAGAGCAGGCTTAGCTTTGTCTCATTTACCATCTCCTCAAAAGCAAAATGGGACAATACACCATAAAAATAAGGAAACAAAACAATTCTCAATGAGAGCCAGTGGTGTCACAAACCTTTAATCCCAGCACTCAGGAGGCAGATCTCAGAGTTTCGAGGCCAACTTGGCCTACAAAGTGAGTTCCAGAACAACCTTGTTTCCAATAGACAGACAGACAGACAGACAGACAGACAGACAGACAGACAGATCTTAACTATAAAGACTTGGAGTTAGACCAGGCCAAGTATTTATGTGAGATGCTTTATGATGGATGATTGAAAACCACAGATTTGTTCTAAATTTTAAGTTTAACCAGTGAGCAACTCTAATGCCCTAGTTGGTTAAGTATGTGTCCCAGGTTACCCTATGAAGGACAAAGGTCACAGGGTCAAATGATTCAATGATTGGGTGTTAGGGGAATACTGGAAGTGTGTGCTCAAAGCCAGCCTGTTTATCTGAGCAATTACCTACCTATACTGATGTGTCTGTCCCCACCTGTCTTCCCCAGCAGCTCTGGGCCAGGAACATCTTGAGGCCAGTGGTCCTCTAATCTTTTTATCAGCATAGCATACCCAGATCCCAGCAGATCCAAAACACAGCTCCCCAACTGACTGTCAGATGTTGAAAGTAGATATAAGAGACTACTTCATTTTTAACAGATGGACAGACTGAAATTCATAGAAAGAAAGACACTGGATTCCACAGTGATGTGGGATGGGGTAGGGACAGTGCTGTGAGCTGGCAAAGGTTCTCTTTCTACAAGGTAGACACTTGGCTTCTGCTATTTACCCACAAAAGCCACAGGTAAAAAGTTTACAGCTTGGCAGCTAACCAAGGCCACAGGCATTTTTGTTTGTAAATATGTTAATGCGATGTTTTCTACCATCATTTGAAAAATCAACACCTCCGTGGAGAGAGAATTCTAAACTGACTCCCAAATTTAGACATCAGCTAGTCACCTGCATGATTAATTTACTCCGGAAGACTAAATATTCAAATTTTTTTAAAGATGGTAACATTCAAATGTCTGTGAAAAGTGTGTTTGCTTAATATAGCACTCTCACGAATGGTAAGTTGCTTATGACTTGAGCATATGATCCTGGAACAAAGCAATGCTCTCTCAAAGTCAGTGACTGTGTGCCCGAAACAAGTGAGTTATTGTTTGGGAGCCGCAGTTCAGGAAGGCAGTTCTAGGTGTAAAATGGAGACCTTCTCCTGGGGCGTTGTTTTCTTCCTTGCCTAATTCTGCATCTCCCCTAACTGAATGAAAAAGGGGAGCGGTGCTGAGTGGGGAAGAGGCACAGCTGAGAGTGTGGAGCATACCCTGGTGTGGGGGGGAGGGTTGTGTATGGTGTGGTGTGGTATGTGTATCTGTCTGTGTCGGTCTGTGTGTCTGTGTCTGTGTATGCATCTCTGTGTGTGTGCTGTATGTGTATTTGTGTGTGCTGTGTGTGTGTGTGTGTGTCTGTGTGTGCATCTGTGTTTGTGTTGTGTATATGATGTGATGTGGTGTGTCTGTCTGTGTGTCTGTGTGTCTATGTGTCTGTGTATGCATCTGTGTGTGTGGTGTATGTATCTGTGTGTGTTGTGTGTGTATGTGTGTGGTATGTGTGTGTGTGCTGTATGTGTATTTGTGTGTGCTGTATGTGCTGTGTGTGTATGTGTGTGGTATGTGTGTGTGTTTGTAGAAATCCCACTGCCACTCTAAATCCCCATCCTCTCCCTGACGTCTGTCAAGCCTGGCTCACCAAGTTGTAATAAGTGTTAAAAGAGAAGGACAGCTAATGCCAGTCATAGTGGAGCTCTGAGCCATAACCGCCTGCACACCTAACGTGCTGCACACCCAACTTGCTGCACTGCCTCAAGCTTCCCCATCCACAGTCTGCTCAGGGCTTCCTGTGCCTCTCGTCTTCACAATGGCCAGATGTCCCAATACGTCTTCCCTAGGAACCTTGAACAAACACCTGTTTGCCCCATATAGCTAGAGCAGTGAGTTTACTGCAGCTAACTATAGTAGCATGGGTAACTTACAGGCAGCTGCATTGCCAAAAAGCCCACCCCATCATGAGTGACAGCTCACTAAATCCACACCCCTGGATCTCCCACCTTACAGGCAGCTTCATCAGAGTCCTCTCTCTCCAGAAAATGTTCACTCCCTTGCGGGGTGGGTATATGCTTGTGCGTGCAGGTACGTTTGCCCATGTGTACACGCTGAAGGTCTGAGCTCACTGTCAGGCGTCTTCCTCTATCTCTTTGGGTTCTGCGTGCCTCCCACCTTCACAATGACTAGATTACTTGTAAGTCTCCCCTGGGACACATAAACACTTTTTTTTTCCTGAGACAGGGTTTCTCTTTGTAACCCTGGCTGTCCTAGAACTCACAGAGATCTGCCTTCCTCTGCCACCAGAGTGCCTGGATCCGTTTCAGTTAGACTTGGTGGCTGCTATATCTGCCCGCCTCCACTCTGAGTCAATCCACTGTGCCCACTGAGATCGTGCAATGAGTTCTGGGGATTGACATCATACCCTCACGGTTATCAAGTGAGCACTTAGCCCACTGAACCATCTCTCCAGTCCCCTTGTTCACTACTTTTAAGACCTTTTGCAGGAGGAGAGCTTGTGAATCTTCTAATTTTCATGAACTTTTGGGGCCCTGGGGGTTTCAATGCTTCTAGTTACTGCCTCTTCCCTTCACGAGGGAAAGTTTCAATCCTGAGGAAAACCGCTTACACAACCGCACAGAACGAGGGAAAGCTGCATCTCGGAAGAGGAGAAGCAGAGACAAGTCCGAACCAGCCACCCAGCTCCATCAAATCCTCACATTTCGACATATTTGGTTTTTCTCCTGAGAAGGAAAATCTTACAGACCTGATTAAACCTCCTCTGTGCTTCTTTCTAATCCCAGACCCTTCTCTCCCTTGCTAAGACAGGCATCTTTCATTGATCATGCATGGTTAATACTTCTACACCACCTGACTATCACTAAAGCCAATGCACAGCAGAGCCTCAAATGTTTCATTTTCTACTACACAATACCTGGGTACCTCCATGTTCATTTTCCCCTACAGGATATGTGTGCTAGGGTTCACTGTCTTACAACAGTTTCTCTCAGGACACAGTTCCATTGTATGAACCTATCACCTTGTATGTATCTGGACTGCTGCTGTCAGTGAGTAACTGATTTCTTTCTTCCTTTCCTTTATTTTATTTATTTATTTATTTATTTATTGGTGTTTTTTTGAGACAGGGTTTCCCTATATAGCCTTGGCTGTCCTGGAACTCACACTGTAGACCAGGCTGGCTTCGAACTCAGAAATCCACCTGCCTCTGTCTCCCAAGTGCTGTGATTAAAGGTGTGCGCCACCACTGCCCAGCCCTTTATTTTCTATTTGTTTGTTTGTTTGTTTGTTTGATTGTTTTGCATGCCAAGTGACACTCAGCTAAAGGCACCAGCATCTTAAATCCCACTTGACATTACCCAACAGTTCTCCGAAGTCCTAGCAGCTGACATCTCCATTGGCAAATTCAAGAGGCCCCTGTCCTGCGCCCTCACTGCCTCCATTCCCTAAGGCAGACAAACTTTAGCTCTTTGCCATTGGGGACATCTGATGGTGTGGCACAGTCCTTCAATTTGCATGGCCATGAGTCCTTCTTGCTTGGCCAGTGAAGGTGAACAGCTCTTCTTATTTTTGGCTACTTTGGCTATTGGGTTTCCTCTTTTAGGAATGATCTGTTGAGATCTTTTGCCTAGTTTTAAATTTTAAATCAGTCTTATTTAAGTTTTTCAACATCAACACCTGGGGCCAGAGGGAGACAAGCCCAAAACACAGAAATGCACCTAACAGCATTCTTATGGGGCATCGTGGTTTCAATATGCTTGGCCCAGGCAGTGGCACTATTAGGAGGTGTGGCCTTGTTGGAGGAAGTGTGTCACTGTGGGGCTGGGTTTTCAGACGCTCCTCCTAATTGCCTAAAAACAGTTGCTCCTGGCTTCCTTTTAATGAAGATGTAGAACTCAGGTCCTCCAGCACCATGCCTGCCTGGATGCTGTCATGCTCCTGCCTTGATGATAGACTGGACCTCTGAGCCTGTAAGCCAGCCCCAATTAAATGTTGTCCTTTATAAGAATTGCCTTGGTCAAGGTGTAATGGAAACCCCAACTAAGACAGAAGTTGATGCCAGGGACTAGGGTATTGGTGTGAGAGGCCTGAACATGCTTTTGTTTGGAAGAATGTGCATTTTGGCTCTTTGGAAAGCAGTGAAATGCTTTAAGTAGGGCTTAATGGGATATCCTGGTAGGAATATGGAAGACTTTGTTGCTGAGGGTGATTTGAACTGTGGAAGCCTGGTTATAGAGGTTCCAGAGGAGAAGAATCTTAGTATGTGGCTGAGACTGTTCTTGGGATATTTTGGTGAAGATTGTGGCTGCTTTTTTGCCCTTGTCTGAAGAGTCTGTCTGAGGCTAAGGTGAAGAGAAGCAAATTAATTGTATTGACAAAGACAGACTCAAAACAGCCCAGTTTAGACTCTGTGCTGTGGTTTACTCTCATGAAGAGCATTTTGGTGAGTTCGAGGTCAATCTACAGACAAGTTCCAGGGCAGCCAACCTTAGGCAGTGAAGGAGTTGGAAAGCAGAAAGCTGGTGATAGCGTAATAGAACAGGGGCCATGTTCCAGCTCCAGCAAGCAGCAGAACTCAGCAGCTTCAGCCATGTGGCTCTGGCTTTAGAATCAAGAGTAAAATACTACTGGGACTATTGATGCTGGTTAGCTGGAGCTAAGAAATTATCAGTGACTAAGAAGAGATTAGCATCACTGAGGTGACATCTTTTTGGGGGAGTGGGTTTTTTTGTGTGTGTGTTTTTGTTTTTGTTTTTAGAACACAAAGAAGCTGCATTCCAAAGATAGCCAAGGCTGTAGCTCATGTTTCAGCGTGACTTGGTAATGTGTAAGAGTCACCCAAGTGGTAATGGTTGTTGGGAGCCGACTTTAAGCAGAAAGCGGCTAGAAAGCAGCTATCATCTTTGCAGCCATCTGGAACCATTTACCCTGATAGAGACTTGGTTTTTCAGCAGCCTACAACAGCTGAGCACACTCTAACAAATATCTTGTTTATCCCACATAGCTTGTTTTGCTGTTTAGTGACCCTAGCTGCAAGGTGCATGTGGTAAAATGTTTTCACCTGTGTTCTCCTGCGTGTGCTTATAAATACCCAGGATTTCCTTGTATGAATATATATGAGTCAATACAGTTAAGAGGAGTCAATGTGTGCAGTAAAGAGACAATAAAGGAATAATGAGACTTGACTCCAGAACCTCTATCTTGTCTCCATTCTTCTTGTCTCTTGCCCCTCCATCTCTACTCTCTCTCTTGACCAGAGCACTTAGCCCCAAACGTGGGCAAGAGTGGTCCTTTACAGTTTACAGCTCGGGCTTTTACAAATGGTTTTGAAGGTATGAAGGGGTCATGAAGAGCAGCTGAGACTGGGCACTGTGAGAGACCATGGAAGGCCATTGGTGAAGGTGCAGCCTCAGTTGCACTTGATGGCCCAGGACTGAAGGGGTCACGCAAAGGAGTTGAGGCTTGGCACCATGAAGAGAGCCTATGAGAGGCTATTGCTGAAGCCTAGTTGCAGCGGAAGACCCAGTGTATTGGAGATGCCAGTACCATGGCATGATCACCAAGAACAGCAGCAGCAGTGGAGTGGACCAGCCAGAGCCTAGAGTGCTACAGAGAGCAGAGCTGGAGAAGTGACCCCAGCCCTTTGGAGGAGCCCAGAAGATCATGTGTGGATCCCAGATATTAGAACAAGAAACTGTGAAGTTGAAAGTTGAAGTTGTCTTGGAGACGCCAAGATGTTAGAGATGCCAGAGCTGTTGGGATACCTGCTGAGAAAAGCTGCTCACAGGGCGTGGAACCAGCCCAGGAGAAAGAAGTGTGGTGCAGTCAACAAAGCTGAAAGGAGCTGGAGATCTGAAGAGCATTTGACATCAGACATGGAGATACAGAGTTTGGCGTTTCCTCAGCTGGTTTTGGGGTTTTGCTTTGGTTTTCAGTATTTCCTCACTGTGACATTTTGGAATGATAATGTATACCCTGTGATGTTGGAGGTATGTGATCTGCTTTTTGATTTTGATTTTATAGGGGATTACAGTAAGTGATTAGATGAACATCAGAAGAGACTTTGAACTTTGGACTTTTAACATTATTGAGACTGTTATAGACTTTAGGTTTTTAGCATTATGCTGTGGCTAGGTATGGTCCCCATAGACTCATGTGTTTGAACAAGCCTATGGGGGCCAAGGAGTGGAATGTGGTGGTTTGAATATGCTTGGCTTAGGGAGTGGCACTGTTAGGAGGTGCAGCCTGTTAGAGGAAGTGTGTCACTATGGCAGTGAGCTTTCAGATCCTCCGAATTGCCTGAAAACAGTCTGCTCCTGGCTCCCCTTCAATGAAGATGTAGAACTCCTGGCTTCTCCAGCACCATGCCTGCCTGGATGCTGCCAGGCTCTTGCTTTGATAATAATGGACTGAACCTCTGAACCTGTAAGCCAGTTCCAATTAAATGTTGTCCTTATAAGAGCTGCCTTGGTTACAGTGTCTGTTTACAGCACTTTCCATAACTAAGACATGTGGAAGTCATGGACTACTCATGAATCTGCATGTCGTCCTTGCACAGGGGCCATACTAAGTTTCTCTGTATCATTCAAATTTTAGTATATATGTTGCCTAAGCAAGCACTTTTTTTTTTTTTTTTTTTTTTTTGGTTTTTTGAGACAGGGTTTCTCTGTGTAGTCTTGACTGTCCTAGAACTCACTCTGTAGACCAGGCTGGCCTCAAACTCAGAGACCCACCTGCCTCTGCCTCCCAAGTGCTGAGATTAAAGACCTACACTACCACACCTGGCTAGTACTTATTATTTTCTTAACCTGGATTTTTTTTTTTTTTTTTTGCCAGTCCATTCAATTCCCTCCTCCTGAAATACATGCCTCTCTGTCTCTGCATCCTGTCAAATGCCAGTTTCTCCCTGGAGCTTAGGCTGTAAATCACTGCGAATGACATACAGCCTTTCTTGTGGCATTACAGTCTTCTGTCGTTAGTACGTCAACACCTTCTCGTTTCATATATCGCTTTGGAGTTCACCAAAGCACCTGCTCCTTCTTGAGCCTATAGTAACCTTTATCTGAGCAATGACCCTGTGAGACGGAGTAATGTTGCCCCTGCTTTGGAACAGATAGGATATGGTATATTAATAAACCTTGAGGGCTAGCTTACCCACAATCCCCCTGCTCGGAGGCAGAACTGGCCTCAGAGCAACAATTCCCTAACTCCATGTCAAAGATCTTTTTTACATAAATGCATTATCCCTGAACTGGCTACCTCACCAGACTGCAGGCCCCATTTCTCTTACTTGCCTATGTGTCCTAAACCAGTCGTAGCCCCGCACAAGAGAACAGTGGATGAAAACAGACTGGACCAAGCACACGACTTACCTTCTGCCCACACCCATGGGTCACAGGGGCTTTGTATGCAGTTCCTCTAACCTTCCCAACAGCTGGACAGCTAAAGTGACTCACTCAGTCTCACATCCAGGAATAGGTGGCACCAGCCTCTGAGCTACAGAGACAGGCTTGCTCTTTTTTTGCCTCTGGCCAGCCTAGAGGTTCATGACAGAGCTTCCTGGATGGACAGAGAGTTATCTCTGCAGAAGGTGATGTGCTGCTATGCCTTCCTAGGCTGGAAGAGCCTGTCTGGTGCCGCTGCTACCAACTTCCTTTCCAGGCTCAGCAAAGGGAGACAGATGCTCAAATTAACCAGATTCTGCTGTGGGTCAAATTCCCAGGAGGACCAGAGAAGCAGGAAGACCCAGGGGTAAAGGGGAATGTGGACATGTGGAAGAGGACTCCTGTATCTCAAGCTGGGGGACAAAGGTGGAAGGCAGGCAGGAGCTGCAGACCAGGCTGCCCACACCCCAGGGAGCAGAGTGCCAATGTGGCCACTGTAAAATGAACAGGGAAGGCTCTGGGAGGAAAGAGCAGTGTACAGTCACACCAAGAATACACTCATCCCAGCAGGGTGTGTCTGCAGGGGGCCATGCTAGCAGGTGCAGTGGGCAATCCAGATTGAAAGCAGGGATGAAGGTAAGGGATGTTGACCAGCGCCATCTCCAGCCCTGGCGCCAAGAGTGAGTCTGGTTGAGGACACTCTGTCTTTTCTCCAGGAGGGAGATCTTATCTGATTGGAGTCCTATCCGCAAGATCTGCCTTAAATTTGCCCTTTACTTATTTGTTGTGTTTGTGCACATGGTCTGTGTGTCTATCTCTCTTACACTGTTATCTTTACAGTGCGTGGCTGGAATACTCGAGTGGGTCTTGTGGTCACTATCGGGGCTCTATGCTGCTGACTTGTGTGTGCCTTGCACGTGGTTTCGCGGGAGTCTATGCTGAGGGCAGAGTCATTCTGAGTGTCGTGACTTATGGCACACATATGTGTGTGTGTGTCCTGTGTCTGATTCTCTTAGGCTTGCCCTGGTCTCTAGGGAGTGTTGGGGAATGTCGGTGCTGTAAGATCAAGGTGCTGGGAGACCTACCCGGGTCGTGAAAGGTCTGCGTGTAGTAGCTGTGTGCGTGTGGTGTGCGTATGCCTGCCAGCCGTGGGTCTGTGCAGCTGTGTTTCCGTGTGTGCCCGCTCGGCTCGCTGCGCGGGGGCGGCCCCGGGAGACGCTGCGGGGCCCCGCCGGCCGCGGGCTCCAATGGCGAAGCCGGTGCGGCCCCTGCTAATTACATAAGCGGGGACGTCAATAATTCGCGGGAAAACGCGAAAAAGATGGCGCCCCGCGCCCGGGGGGCCCCTTCCTGAGCGCCCCGGCCCCTCCCTCCCTGCGTCCCCTCCTCCCGCGGCGCCCCCGCCCCTCCCCGCCCCCGCCGAGACCCCTACCCCGGCCCCAGGGGCGGACACTCGACCGGGCAGCCCTGGGCCGAGCGCACCGCTGCTGCCGATGTGCCTGGTGGCCAGACTCCAAGTAGGACCGGCTGACGCGCTGCCTCGCGGTAAGTCCCACGCTGCGGGCGCCCCGGGAGTGTCCGCGGTTCTTGCTTCAATCCCTGCTCACACCCCTCTCCTAGAAACCTAGGTTGATCCCTACGATCCCCGGGCGGGAGCTGGAGTACTGCGGAGCTGCGCGCTTGTAGGATGGGGACTGAGATGGAGCCCGAGCGGTACCCTCCGGGCAGCGGGAATCCCAGCCACATACCCAGCTTTGGGCAGGGTGTGGGTGACAGGTCTCCGTTTGTGGCCGCGTGTCTTTTCTTTTCCATTTGAAGCTATGGAGGGGAGGCTAGGTAGGGCATTTGGGATTTTGCTCACGTCCAACGTCAGGCTACGATCGCCTGGGAGCGGGGAAAGTTTGCAATTAGAGCAACTGAGGAAAGGAGTTCCTGAAGCTGAAGGGGACACATTTTGCAAACTATCCTCCCCCCTGAACACCCTTTTAAAAAGCCAACGGCCGCCCTGGAGAGGCCTCGGCGCATGAATCATCCGCGCTTCCTGCCCCCGCCCGGCCCCGCGCGCCCAGTGCCGCGGATTTGAACTGGACGCCGACGGGAACCCGCAAACAAGCATTTCTGTGCCGATGAGTTTGAATCAACCAATCACAGCCCGCGGGGGCCCTCTCCAGGAGGATGGAGGCGGGATGGGGGGGCCACCACCCGGGGGCCCTTCAGGGCCTCGGGGGGCACAGCGACCCGGCCTGCCCCCAAAAGCTCAGTGGGGGAGGAAATGTCAGTTTGTGAACCTGCCGAGGCTCAAGCAAACAGGGACCTCCCAGCTCCCAAAGAGCCAAGTGCCAGGGAAGAGGGCAAAAGTTCTGACTACAGCCCTTACCTGGTGCTTGTGCTTGTGCCTCTGCTCTGGAGTAAAAGACAGGAAGGAGAAGGCAGAAGGAGGTTGACTCCCATCATCCGGAGACTTGGGACCCTGACTACGCCCCACCGCCCCAGGCCCCTCACATGTCCACGTGTATTTAGTTTCACATATAGGACTGGCACACTGCCATAGACTATCCTACAGTCTCTGAGGAGGCACTCACAGGAAAACACACCCAGAACTGTCTTCTTGTGGGCTGGCAGAGCACCAGGTACCCAACACCTAGGCAGAGGGAGGCACCCTGAGCAGGACCGCCCCCACGGTCCCCACACACTGCATCTTAAGTAACCTGTGTTTGACCTTAGGAGAGTGTATATGGAGGGATATGATGCCAAGTGAGGCCACGGAGGAGAGAAAGCAATAACGCTGACCACCAATGAAAGTTTGGGAAGCTAAAATCCTTCTGAAAGATTCAAGTAGGGAAGCTGAGTGCCCTGAGGCTCCCCGTTCCAGGTGCCAGGCAGTAGCAAGCAATAGGCTCCGGAAATAGGCTTGGAAAAGGTGAATGAAATAATTGATGAGGAAAAATGAGACAGAGTTGGAAGCAGGACATAGTGGAGAATAGGGCAGGATGCTCCAACCACTGTAGGGGGAGATTCGGAGATTCTCAGGCCGCTGTACCAGAAGCCGCTCTGGCAGTACACTGGGTGGAGAAGTGACCACCACGGAGATGCCACGGATCAGGAACAAAGAAGCAAAAGGCAACAGCACTTTAATGGGACTGAACGAGCTAGATGTGTTAGGCTGGTATGGTAATGGCTTAGCTGCTTTGAGCTGATGTGTATGTGGTAGGTTTAAATGCCCTGCACTGGTTCTCATAAAGCCATCAGTTAATCCAGAACAGAAAAGGGAACTGCAAAAGAGGGGCACATGGCTGTGTCACTCGGTTCCCACCCCACCTCAAGAGTTTTCATTGCTAGGTGTGCTTTTCTCTGAAGACATCTTAGGGGAAACATAACATCTTAAGTGCTTGCTTCCTCGGAACTGAGCCTATATATAGGACAAAAAGCCTCAGCCTCCTGGACATGTAGTGAGATTCAGATCTGTGGGTCCTTTGCACCAGGTATGGTGGGAAGATACCCTCTCTTAGAAGCATCGTGGTATGGTATAGAGCCACCTAGATTCCTTATAAGCCACGGCTCTGCCTCTGGATCATCAACCACTTCTTGCGTCTCCTGTTTCCCTATCCGAAGAATGAGATAATAATGTCTCCCTCCCAGGGTTGTCCTGTCAGTAAGCATGTTTGAGAGCCTTACAGGATTTCAGGAGTAGGAAGCAAGATAAACATTGTTCTTTCTCCTCTGGTGTCAGCAGAAGCTGATGGAGACTCAAACTCTGGAACCAGGGACTCAGGAAGCCTTTGGTGCCACCAGCCCTAACAAGGCCCTGTCTAAGACCAAAAAGAACTTCAAAGACTTGATGTCTAAGGTGACGGAGGGACAGTTTGTGCTATGCCGGTGGACAGACGGACTATACTACCTCGGCAAGATCAAACGGGTGAGTCTGCTCTGGTCCTTGGGCCCAGTCTTATCCCTTTTTATCCTTCATGCCTAGAAGCTGAAAATGGAAGGGACCAGAGCCTGGCTTTGCAGGCTCTGTCCTCAGGTACAGTGTGGCCCAGCAAGTTCTTCAGAGAACTTAAGCAAGCACCAGACTAAGCAGGGCACAAATGACTGTCTGGCCTGCTCTTCTACCCTTAAAAGCATCCCTATTAAGTCATCCCCCTGTTCCTGATGGCCACACTTCGAGGTAGGGAGCACTCTCCCTACCCCCTCTCCTTCTGGCCTGTCTTCTGAAGCACAAGGCCAGGAGATGGAGGAAGACTGAGACCCAGCTCCTCCCTGCTGCTCCTCCATGCTTCTCTTTTCTTTCCTCAGGTCAGCAGTCCTAAGCAAAGCTGCCTTGTAACTTTCGAAGATAATTCCAAATACTGGGTCCTGTGGAAGGACATCCAGCATGGTGAGTGTCGAAGTGTCTACTGCCCCTCCCCCGTGCTGACACTACTCCGCCTTGAGTTTTTCCTTCTCTGTCACCGTTTTTTCCTGGCATCTGTGCTGTGTATGAACCCCAGGTCTTGCGTACTCATCTTGGCCCATCAGAAATGATAGCTAAATTTCTACTCAGGGATCTCCTTTCTGAATGCTTATAGTTCAAGCTGGAAGCAGGGCAAATGGAAGAGGAACTTGGCTTGTCTTAGCACCAACTGCGCTCAGACTGGGTCTCAGGCCTGCAGTTCGTGTTCTTCCTGAATGGCATCTGCTGCTCTGGGTCTCCTAGAGCTGGGGAGGAGGAAGAGGCCAGAGGAGAGGGGTTGTCAGTTATAGTCTTGAACTGTGTTCCCTATTTGCACGTGAAGAAAATGGGTGGGGGAGATAAGGGTGACATGTAGCCAGGAAAGCATGAAAATGGCCAGGCAGAGATGTAACTGGATCATCTGTCAAGATGAAAAGGGAGCTGGACTGAGTGTCACCGCTGCCTTCAGATAGCTGACACTCCGTTAGAGATATAGCCAGTTGGAGTCATTCAATCTCCATAGGACAGATTTGGGTGATCACTAGTCACAATAACCATGTGTCTTTAACTAGTCACAATAATCATGTGTCTTTATCATGGAACTATGACCATGGCATAGCACCTATGACCACTGGCACGAGAGAAGAAACCTATTAAATATCATTTATCCTTAACAGAACAGATGTGGCCTACTGAGGCAGGTTCTCGGGTCAGACAGACTCTGGACCTCATTCCCAATGTATCTACTACTAAGCTACACAGCCTTGAGCAGTGACGTCACTTTTCTGGCATCACTGTTGGGAAGCTCAGATACGGTGATGCATGTGTGTAGAATGCCCGTCTCAGTGCTGCTGTACTGTAGGGAGGAAGTTTCAAAGAATCTGTTACTGAAAAAGATTATTCCAAGAAGCCAGCCAAGTGGGCCACAGGACTAAGCCAGTTTTTATGTCTTTGAAACAAACAAGTTTCTTTTCCTCCAAAAATCTGTGGCCAGGGAATACTGTTTTTCCCCCCTCTAGTCCCTTGCAACCTAAATCTGTTTTCTATAGACACAAAGCTATGAGCATCCCCTGCTGGCTACACCTCTATGAAAAGCACAAAACTTCAGCAGCTGTGGTCATAGGTGCTATGTCATGTTTCAACTAATCAGGGTTTAGGGAGCATCCCACTGTGTACCAGGAACCAGGTGGGGCACAGCAAGTGTGTAGCTAGGAACAGGTTGTCCCATATCCAGCTGATTGCTCCTGACAAGCAGGTGACCCTTTGACATCCCCTATGACGAATGCTCAAGGCTGGGCATAATGCAGTTGAGATGTATCTTGAGCTAAGACTCAACCACCTTCCTTGGGTGTTGAACAAGGCAGGGTCCTTGCCTGGCCACTTAGTCAATAAATACATCTTGAACCATTTACTGCCTGCCAGAAATACCATTTCTGCCTTTACAAAACTTTCATCTTAAGGAGAATGAGGAAGGAGGATCACCAGTTCAAGCCCAGCCTGAGCCACATAGCAAGACTCAAAATCTCTAGAAACAAAACAAGAAAAATTTCAGGCGGCCCTCTGGAGTTAGAAAACAGAAGTAATGCATCAAGATGTATTTAAGGGGCTGGAGAGATGGCTTAGCAGTTACAAGCATGTACTGTTCCTGCAGAAGTCCTGAGTCTGGTTCCCAGAACTCATGTCTCACAACTGCCTGTAACTCTAGCTTAGGACTCTAATGCCTCTGACCTAACAGGGCACCTGCACTCATACACACATACCCCCACATATACATATGTGTGTGTGTGTATGTATACACAGAACTGAAAATTAGCTTAAAAATCATTTTCAAATGTGTTTAAGGAGAGTGTGGGAAGGTGACTCAGTCAGTAAAATACTTACCTTGCTAGCACAAGCACCTGGATTTGATGCCCCAGAACCCACGTAAGAAAGTGGGCATGGGGGCTAGAGTGATGGCTCAGAGGTTAAGAGTGCTGGCTACTCTTCCAAAGGACCCAAATTTGATACCCAGAACCCACAACCATTTGTAAATGTAGTCCTGGGTGATCCAACACCCTCTTCTGGCTCCACGGACACCATGCCCAGGAGTGGTGCACCATCCATGCAGGCAAAACCCATACTCATAAAAAACAATGTATCTTTCAAAGAAAGCTGGCATGGTGGTTCCCACTTGTCATGCCAACTCTGGAGAGGTAAAAACAAATACCTGGAGCTTACTAGCCAGTCAGCCTAGTCAGTGAACGTAGATCGCAGTGGAAAACTCCATCTCAAAAAGAAAGATGGCTGCCCCCCATCATTGTGACCTGTATACATGTACATCCACACACACCCTAACCTTTATGTATGTATATACATCAAAAAGTTGTATTTGTGGGTGGGGGATATGCTTTACCTAGAATGTACAGTCTTTGGTTTGCACCCCCAAAAAGGAAAAAATATATTTAACATAGCCATGCAAGCACTTCAGATATAAAAATATTATATATTAAAAGAAGACAAAAAAGAAAAAAACATGGAGGAGGGACCAGTAAATGAAAAGTCATTCTGTAACTGTATTAGGGTAAGGGTCTACTTCAGTGGGAGAGAGAGTACCCAGCAAGCACAGGGCCTGGGTTTGAACCCCAGCTCCAAAATAAACTAAGATAAACAAATTAACTGGTCATTAAATCTGGACCTTGGATCTTGATTCAAAACACAAATTTGTAGTGGCATTTTGATTTGTTAGACATTTGGAAAGAAAGGTAACTTTAGATGCAATAAAGGCTATGCAGTGTGCTTTAAGAGAGCTCTGATTAGAAATGCAGTGGTTACAGAAAAATGAATGGGGGTCTGGGTCTTGAAATAGCAGGGAGGAGATGTGGACGAGGCTGTCGTTAAAATAGGACTTTCTGAGTTCACAACTGATGGGAACACGGAGTCTCCTTATGAACCCACATTTTTATCACATAGTAAGCATTTTAAATGTCACAAAAATGTTTAAACATAAAACGAGTTGGGTAGGTAGGAGAGGGAACCGGATGTGACAGAAGAGCACAGACTCAGCAGAGCAATGGCTGTGTGTTTGAATCCCACTCTCATGCTTACCAGCTAAGCGAGGGCCTTACCTTCTTGAGCCTCAGCCTCTCCGTCTTCGGAGCAGGTGTTAACAGACACCTCTGAAGCCTGGGAAGATTCAGCGAGGCAGCTTGTGGGGCGTGGTGTGAAAGCTCAGGGCACAGAAGTTCAGATCCTGCTCTGTGGTTTTTATTATGATTGCTTTAACAACTAAAGTCCCTGGTAGTTTTATACATGTACACTCTGGTTACACTCTCCTCAACCCTCCCTGATCCTCCCTTCCCACCGCCATCATCTCTTCCCTCCTCCCTACCTGCCCCTTTCCCAGATACATGATTGTTGGTTTAGGTCATCTAAGGGTCATCTGTGTGGCTATTGGATCAGGACTACCTACTAGAATCCAGTGGAATGGGTACACAGCTGAAGGCAATAACTCCCCGTCTTCCCCAGAATGTATCAATATGAAATTGTTCAGCAGTGAAGAACAGGCCCTCTGTGCCCCTGCCATCAGTATCTGCTAAGGATGGGTCCATTCTTGTGCAGACCCTTTGTCATGTGCAGCTGTTAAGAGTTCATTACAGGGGCCACGCTCGAAGAATGGCATTTCACAGTCCTTATTTCTGCCTTTCAGCTCTTTTATGTTCTTTCTGGTCCCTCTTCAACAATGTCCCATGAGGGTATGGTGTGGATGTCTTGTTTAGAGCTGAGCTTCAACTGTCCCTTATTCTCAGCATTTTATACAGCTGTTTCTGCACTCTCTGTAGTTCACAGGAAACAGACACATCTCTGGTTAAGGCTGAATGGGTATAATGTAAATTTAGAGTCTGTGTCAACAGCGGAACTGAGTTTCCCAGTAGGGGCCCTATGAGCTCCTCACCAGATCCAAGTATGGATTCCCTCCCGACAGACGATTTTGACTATTTCTTGGTGGTGTGAGCTGGACCTGAGTTGAGGAGACTTCTTTTTCAGCTGGTGTTCCAGGAGAGGAGCCTAAGTGTGACATCTGCATGGGGAAAACTTCAGGGCCAATGAATGAGATCCTCATCTGTGGGAAGTGTGGCCTGGGTGAGTGGGTGAATATCGCACTGCAAAGGCCCCGCCCTGTGGCCCCTCCCACTTTGTGAGCCCCTCCCACATCGCACTGGCTGAGGTCCAAGCTAGCTTCCTATTTCTCCTTCTATCCCTGGCATGTTTCCTCCTACCTTTGGGAAAGGCGACCAAAAGCAATAGGAAATGTAGTTTGTGGCCCTCCTAGGCAGGGAAGCAGGTGCTGAAGCTTGTCCTTGGTGCTTCTTGCAGCAGCCAGTACCGTCTTTTTGTGCCTCACTGGTTATCAGCTTGGCTTCTGGGTGGGTACCACCAGCCAGTACTGTGAAAGCTGCCAGGCAGAGCTCCCTAGGGCCTGCCGTAGCTTGGTTGCCTCGCTGCCTTTGGCCAACTGGCCTTGAGCCACTGCTCCCTTGTGAGTGATTCGCCATCCCCTCCTTCGCTCCAGGTTACCACCAACAGTGCCACATCCCCATCGCAGTAGATGTCAACTGGCCCCTCCTCACTCATTGGTTCTGCCGACGCTGCATTTTCGCACTGGCTGTGAGGGTGAGCACCCCCGACCCCCATTCCCCAGCCCTTGCCTTCCTGCCTTCCAACTGGGCAGACCCGAGCGCCATGAGACTCAGGCCTGAGACTTCATCGCTGATGCTCTAGTCTAGGCAAAAGGGCTCCATTTGGACTGTGGAGACACAGGGTGCTCTCTGTTTTAGGCCAGACTTCAGAACCTCTCTAAACCTTAAGCTTCCCCAACCATAAAATGGATATAGTTTTGTGTCAGTATGGGGTCCCCAATAAAGGGCCATTTGGTATTAAAAGACAACCTTATGTATCTGCCCCTTCTTTTTTAAAATCTTGTTAAGATTATATATATATTCTTTCACGGACTTTCTCTGTGTGTGTGTGTTGTCCTTATTACAAGTGACGCTATTAATAAATATCTTTAGGGGAAACACGATGGTGAGGTTTAGGACTGATGAGAAACGCTCCTCATTTTTCTGATGCTCATAAAATGTCTCCCCAAACCCTGGCAGCATTTCTCCTGATAGCTGTGCTGACAGGTGTGGTTGGTGACCTGGGCCTTATCTCCCCCTAGAAAGGTGGCGCGCTGAAGAAAGGCGCCATCGCCAAGACGCTGCAGGCAGTGAAAATGGTGCTGTCCTACCAGCCGGAGGAGCTCAATTGGGACTCGCCCCATCGCACCAACCAGCAGCAATGCTACTGCTACTGCGGCGGGCCTGGAGAGTAAGGCGACAGAGCGGGACACGTGCAGGCTGCAGAGTGGGACTGACAGGCTCCGGGAGAACCCCATCTCAGGGGGCGGGGCCTGAGTGACAGCCTAAAGGTTGGGGCGCGGGGGCTTGAGTAGCAGGCTCTGGAAGCGGGACTTGGAGGGGCACACTGCGAGTGACAGCTTGGAGGCGGGGCTTGAGCGTCAGACTCTGGAGGGGCTGACACGTAGTGACAGCTGGGCTTCGGGATATGAGTGTCTGGAGGCGGGACCTGGAGGGGCGAAACTGGAGCTATGAGGCGGGGCCTTAGTGTCAAGCGGTAGAGGCGGGACCTAGAGAGAAGTGACAGTTCGGGGGCGGGGTCTGAATCTGGCTGTGAAGGCAGGATATAGAGGGGTGGACCCAGAGTTACAGCCGCGGGGCGGGGCCTTAGTGTCAGGCCTTGGAGGCGTGTCTTGGATGGGCAAACCCGGAGTGCCGGCTGGGGGCTAAGTCTAGGGTAGACGGGCCTGAAGTGACAGTCATGAGGGCGGGGCCTAGGTGTCAGGCCATGGAGGCGAGATCTAGAGGGGCGGATTCGGGATGTCATTTTAGAGAGGGCTGATTTTAATGTTGAGGTGGTGTCACTTTGCAGGAGGATGGGGCTTCAGGAGGGAGACCCAGGGTGGTCTGTGGGAACTAAGCTTTGAGGGGCGGGCCCAGCGGGTAGGATAGCTGCCATAAGGCAGGTCTGGACCAAGGGGAACCAGGAGGTCTTAAGGGAAGGGCCCTGAAAGTAAGCTCAGAGTGAGAACCTGTGCAGATGGCAATGGGGAGTAGAAAGTGGAGTGCTTTTCTTGGAGCCACCTGAGAAAGGGGGAAGTAATGAAGTCGCTAAGAGCCTAGGCCTGTGTGGCACAGAACTTTGCTAGCTGGGCCTCCCCTGATTCCCAGTTCACTTACAAGTTTTTCTTTGTGTGGTTGTGATCATCAGTAACTATATAAAAGCTCACATGGGCTGGGAATTGGTAATCAGCTGCTGATGGTGGAGGAAACGCCTGTCTTGCTGTGGGGCCAGAATCTGGTCTTGCTTGCCAACCTGGGCTTGCTTGCCAACCTGAGCCTCCAAGGACAATTAAACCTGCTCCTTTGGGATGTCTGCATAGAGGCAGGATCTCTACCCTCAGTAGATGGCAGACTGCTCCTTCCCCTGTCCTGAATTTTAAAGTGTCTGGAGGTTATGCTTATGGGCCAGCTAGCCTCTGACTATTTAAATTACTTTATCTCTCAAATTGTCTGTTACCTTAATTACCCATGAGCATTCTGGTATGCTTGGGGGCATTATGAATGACAATGGAGAACAGTATACAGAAATCTATGTGACATTCATTAGTGCTTCTCAGTGTTTAATGGGCAGTTGTTAAAACACTCCTCACCACCACCCCACCACACACACACACACACACACACACACACACACACTTCCAAAAGGGCTCCTCTGGAAACCAAGCCAGATCTGAAGCCAACCAGATAAGCTGCATATTAAACCTGTACTTTGAGGCTGGGGCCAATGGTGTGTTTTTCTAACTGTAGCCCAAAGTTCTCTTCCCTTTCTTGTAGAGGCAGGTAAGTTGCTGAGCCTGACTGTGATATGGCTGACCTAGCTCTTCTGTGCCTCCAGGTGGTACCTACGGATGTTGCAGTGCTACCGGTGTAGGCAATGGTTTCATGAAGCTTGCACACAGTGCCTCAGTGAGCCTATGGTGTTTGGAGATCGGTAGGTGATTATCTACCAGATATCATACAAAGGAGGTCTGTGATAGCCTAGACTTGTCAATAGGAGACGGCTCAAAATAAAAGAGACCCTGCCTATGCTGGGCCAGGAGACAACAAAAGAGCATGCTGGGCTACGTGCCTAGTTACTACTGATTTGTGGGGAACTTCGAGCACATTCCTGCCTTCACAAGTTCCAGACTCTACAAATATCTCAGGAAGAAGTGATGATAGTCTCTGCTTTAGCCTTACCAAGAGTTACTGTAAACATCCCTAGGAAGATGAATGGCCTCTAATTGGTGAGGCTAAGCTAATGGAGATATTATATCTGCCAAACCAAATATTACACTTCTTTGGCTGGTGGCTGGCAAGTAAGTGTGTATGTGGAGGGAAAGGGTCTCAGAAGGGACAGTGGTGACCACTATCATCCAACCTACGAGCTGAGCTAAATTCTACGGCAGTCATCTTTGGAGAGGGGTGGAGACATATTCCTGTCCCCTCCACTGCTCAGAGACTGGAAGCCCAGAAGTGGCTGCTATGGGAACAGGTGAAAGGAGGAGAGGTGGTGTGGGCTGAGGGTCAGAGGCTCTCCCATCACAGCCCCCTCCTC
>JANHMN010000002.1:108048825-108146559 GCA_030674055.1 Rhabdomys pumilio | reverse complement strand
TGGTGTGGGCTGAGGGTCAGAGGCTCTCCCATCACAGCCCCCTCCTCTCACACAGCTTCTACCTGTTCTTCTGCTCCGTGTGTAACCAAGGCCCAGAGTATATCGAGAGGCTGCCCCTGCGATGGTGAGAGGATGGGACCTGTCCCTACCAGTTCTTCCTTTCCCTCTGCCCTGAGCCCGCCCCTCACTTGGCCCTTGCTTTCTTACTCAGGGTGGACGTAGTTCACCTGGCCCTCTATAACCTGGGAGTACAGAGCAAGAAGAGGTACTTTAACTTTGAGGAGATCCTGGCCTTTGTCAACCACCACTGGGAGCTCCTGCAGCTTGGCAAGGTACGTAAGGTCCCAGGTGCCAGAGGTGCCTGCACGGGATCACTCAGTGCAGGGTGAGGGCAGATATCCGAGTTCTCACCTTTGTGCTGCAACCTTGAGTCAGCGCCTCCAAGCCTGTGCCAGGGAGGGGCTTTCTGGCCTCCGGTTTGGGCAGTGGTCAGTCGGAACCTCACTAACTCAGCTGCAAGGAGCTGAGACATTGTGCCAAGTGTGGCTGGAGAGGGTGGGACTCTCTGCTAAGGTATTTGGCAGATTTCCTGGCTAGGTTAGAAATTACAGTGGTTTTGTCTTCTGCTGGTCTTGTTCTGTATTGTGTTTCTGGGGGCCTCAGTGCCCTGTAACTGAAAGACTTTGAAACTGTCAGAGCTGGAGAGTGACCTAACACTCCCATGGGGCTACATAGGCCACCATCCTAACAATATCCCCAGAGCCCCCTTTACTACTGCAGAATGAAGTGTCTCCCACTGACTACCCAGCCCTTTGATGAGAAAGGGTTATAAAACACAAACAAGGGCCACTGAGATGGCTCAGTAGATGAGGGTGCTCTCTACCAAGTTTGAGAGCCTGAATTCACTCTTCAGGACCCAGAGAGTAGATGGTGAGAATTGAGCCAGGCCCCAAGTTGTCCTCTGACCCTCAAACATGTGCTATACATGCAGATGCTAAACACACACACACACACCACACACACACACACACACACACACACGCCACACACATGCCACACATACACACACACACACTAAAGTGTATAATTTTTAAAAAATTAAAAATACCAAATAGATAATCCTTATGTTTTGCAGTCAGTTGTGTATATGTCTCCATTTATAATGGTATTTGGTAAATTATAAAACACACAGAAAGCCTTGAAGAATAGAGTCAGTATTGTTTTTAGGTTTATTTAATGCACATAGATGTTTTGTTCACGTGCATGTCTCCACACCATATGTGTGCCCAGTGACCACAAATGCCATAAGAAGGTGCTGAACACCCTAAAACTGGAGTTACAGACAGTCGTTAGCTTCTGTGTTGGTACTGGAAATCAAACCAAGGTCCTCTGCTGGAACAGTTGGGTTTTGTTGTTGTTGTTGTTTCTTTTTGAGACAAGGTCTCTCTGTGTAGCCTTGGCTGTCCTGGAACTCACTCTGGTAGACCAGGCTGGCCTCGAACTCAGAAATCCACCTGACTCCCAAGTGCTGGGATTAAAGGTGTGCGCCACCACTGCCCAGCCACCACAGAGCTACTTCACCAGCCCCTCGAGTTGGAATTTTTTAAATAACTTTTTCTGGTGTACAGGGAGTGGGGGGGAAACCATGCATCGGTGCTAGAGAAATGCTCGGCAGGTAAGAGAGCTCACATCACCCTTGCAAGAACCCAAGCCTCATTCTCATACACGCATAGCAACTTACCAGTACTAGTGTCTGTATCGCCAGTTCCAGGGATCCAGTGCCCTCTTCAGGCCTCTAGTGGGCACTGCACACACATGATACACACACACACACACACACACACACACACACACACACACATGCATGCAGGTAAACATTCATAAAAATAAACATTAGAACAACATGTTTCTGATGGAAAAATTTAAATGATGAAAACATAAGGTATACTTTTTAAAGATTCATATTTTCACTACTTGGAAATAACTAGAAATAAAGCATGGCTATATCCTGTTCCTCCCCTTTTTTACAGTTTACAAGAATTTACATACTGCTTTAGGTCATCTCTTCTCTGTTAGTGTTATGCTGTTTCAGGCTGTTAGTGTTCTCATAACCTTTTAAGTGGCTGGACTGATGTCCTCCCTAGTTGGCTGGTTGGGCACATAGTTCGACTTCTTTCTGTCTGACATCAAGCACATTTGTGTATGTGTAATTTCATTCATGTTCCATACTTGACCTGTATCATAGACCTCATAGGGTGGCATCACTGGACAGGAGTGTGGATGTTCTTAAAGCATCACTGAGGAATGAGCCCAGGGCCTTGTGCATGACAGTCTCCCACTAGGCTATAGCCTCGGCTCTGTAAAGCTCCTGAACCATTGAGGCCAGGAGCTTTCCTCTTTATCACAGATGGGGAAACTGACCTCAGAGAGGTAAAAGGTTGCAAGCCAATGATTCTCCCCTGGAGGCCACTGCAGCAAGAGATGGGGTGTCAGGATCAGGCCAGTGCCTTCTTAGATGCTCCTGTAGATCTAACTCTCCTGCTTGCCCACTTCCCGTAGCTCACCAGCACCCCTGTGACAGAACGAGGGCCGCATCTCCTCAACGCTCTCAACAGTTACAAAAGCCGGTGAGTGCAAGGAGGGAAGAAGAGCTATGGGTCCTGACTGGGATTTCAATCTGAAGGCTCTTCCTACCATAAATCCTCTGCTTAAGCTGCGTTCCTTGCCTGGCTCTCCTTCCTTCTTTTCCACCATCCAGGGAGTAAAGACATCTAGAGGCTTTCCTTTGCAAAGCTTTCCCAAGTGCTCAGGGCCTTGTCTCAGTTGTATGCCAAGCTCCATTCTATGCCCCAGCCAGCTAGAGAGCTTGGAAAAGCATCATTCAGGGCTTCAGCCTCTGAGCTACTTCCCTAGCCTATGCCTTCCCATCCCAAGTTTTAGCACATACTTGTCCCTCAGCCATGTTCAAGGCCTTTTATGATACAAGCCTCCCTGTTTGCATCTTATACTGTTATCCTTTTGCTTTATGGACTCTGGGTATCAGCCAGCCCTGCTCAGCCCTTGGCTTCTTACCCAATAGTTGGTTGGTTGGTTGGCTGGCTGGCTGGCTGGCTGGCTGGCTGGCTGGCTGGCTGGTTGGTTGGCTAGTTGGTTGGCTGGCTGGCTGGCTGGCTGGCTAGCTGGCCGGCTAGCTGGCCAACTGGTTGGTTAACTGGTTGGTTGGTTGGCTGACTGATTGGCTGACTGGTTGGTTGGCTGGCTGGCTGGCTGACTGGCTGGCTGGCTGGCTTGGTTGGCTGGCTAGCTTGGTTGGCTGGCTAGCTTGGTTGGCTGGCTAGCTTGGTTGGTTAGTTGGTTGGCTGGTTGTTTTTTGAGATAGAGTTTCACTCTGGCCCAAGCTCAATTGAAGCTTGATTCCCCAGCCTCAGCCTCCTCCATGCTGAGTTTACAAGTGTGTGCCACCACATACCGTGTATTGAGCACTTTGCTCCTACCTTCCCTCGGCCTCTTGTTCCCAACCTTCCTTCAGTTTTTGGCAGCAAGTAATTTTTACAGAACTGCAAAAACATACAGTTACAGTTACAGGCTCTGTAATGGGCCTATCTAGGTAGATTTTTGAGCTTCAGGGAGATTCTGAGCTACAAGATGCCGTCTCTGCTTCTGTGAAAGCTTGCCTGAAGCCTCTTGCAGGGTGACCTGTTTACACCTTCCTGTGGTTTGTGGTTGGACTAGACCTCCCCTTGAGGATGAGACCACTTGGCCTCCCAGTGCTCAGCTTCCTAAGAGCAGGCCTGGATTTGAACACTCTCTACAGCCTCAGGGCCTTACTCAGCCAGTGTTGGAAAAAGAGATATGCCCAGAGGTGCTTCTTGACCACAGAACATTAAGAACTGGCAGCAGTACCTGGGTCCTGCAAGGTCTGCCCTGTGCTGTACCTGGTGGCCTTGCAGCTGGTCAAGGCTAAGAAGCCTTCAGGAGGCAGGGACAGGGAAGTGCTTGGCCGCACTCTCCAGCTGGGGACTGTGGACTCATTCTCGGGCGGCCTTGGTGGAAATCTGCTTCACTCTGTAGAGGCTTAGCTGACAGCTGAAGCCTCTCTTTTGCCACCCCAGGTTCCTGTGTGGCAAGGAGATTAAGAAGAAGAAATGCATCTTCCGACTGCGCATCCGTGTCCCACCCGCCCCTCCAGTAAAACTGCTTCCCGACAGGGCACTGATGCCAAGTGACAAAGAGATCTCTGAGCTGCTTCGTAAGAAAGGAAAGAACAAGCCTGGGTCAGTGCTGGTGGGGGTCTGTGGCTGCAGCCAGCTTGGGTTCTCAGCCTAAGCTCCCACCTTCTGCAAATGGTAGAAGCTACGCAATGGGCCCAGGCAGTGTGGCAGCCCCCCTGTAAACCTGGAGTCCTAGACCCAGCAGGGTCCAGCTATAGCCACTCTGGGAGAGCTAGTGAGATGATCCTAGGTCCTTCTCACCACAGGCCCCTCACTTCCTGGCTCCAGAGAAGCCTGATCCTGGGACCCAGCACTGCTGCATTAGGGCTGGGCAGCAAATGGACACAGAAGTGTGTGATATGCCCCTGTTCTCCTGGCTGGGCAGAGCCTCCTCTCTAGGGGCACTGGGGCAAGGAGGCACCTCTCCTTTTTCTACTCTCTAAAGCCCCTCCACATTCACTGCCCCCAGAGGATGGCCTTCTCCCAGGCTCCCTCTACCCTGCCTGCCCAAACCCTCTGCTGGCCACTGCCCCCAGCATTCCTGAGGCCTTTCCCGCCAAGCCTCTGCCTCGCCCTCCCCGGCTTTGACTGGGCCACCCTCTCCCTTTTCTGTCTCCACAGTTTGTTGCCTCAGGAATCCCAGCAGCAGAAAAGGCGAGTTTATAGAAGAAAAAGATCAAAGTTTTTGCTGGAAGATGCTATTCCCAGTGTTAGTTCCTGGTTTTCTTATTCTCCAGTTCCACATGCAGGGGCCACACACATTAGGGGTCCTGTGCAGAAAATAATGCACTGTCCCCTACCCAAAGGGACACCCCAATATCCTACTTCCAATTACAGAGAAACAAGGACGAGCCAGGCACCCTAGGACCATTATTGCCTTATCCCGACAAGTTCTGAGAACACAGGTTAGGGCAGGGGTAGATGATATCCCAGTTCCTGTCTGGGCAAACAAGGCTGTATCAAGGCAGCAACTTTGAAGACGGGACACATGAAGGCATTGACTGAGCCCAGCCTAGAACCAGGTCTCAGAGCACATTTTCCTTCTTTGATTATCCTTACTGGAACCCTTCTTGTGAATGATAGTGTTAACAGTGTGCAAAACACATTCACAGCCCTGCTTGATTCCTACCTGCTTCCTGTGGCCCCCAGTAAAGCAGGCTCTGAGTTATTCCCATTTTGCAATAGAGGCAGCCAAGACCCAGAGAGGCGAATAAGAAATCAGGTGGCTGGAAAAGAAGTCAGACTAGACACCAGGGTGACTTGGCTGTCTGCTCACAGAGTCCAGAGGAAGTGACAGGTTTCACCCAAGGAACTGCAGCCCTCATAGTGCTGGCTGAACAGCAGGCACCCCTCAGCTAGGGAAAAGGCTGCTTGGGGAGAGGCAGGTCCATTGGTCCATTGACTGACCCTGTCTCTGCTGTGTCCACAGAGTGACTTCACCTCAGCCTGGAGCACAGACCACCACCTGGCCAGTATATTCGATTTCACACTGGATGAAATTCAGAGTTTAAAAAGGTACCTGCTATTCTAGAACTGACGGTGAGAGGGCACTCTACTCCCCAGCATGAAAGAGGGCACATCCTCAAGGTGTGGACACGCCCCTCATGAGTCTTCTGAAACTTAGCTGAAAGGTCCAATATGCACAGGGCTACCTGAGAATTTTTTACGCTATAGCTATCGGCATAACGCCCCCTACCCTCCAAAGCAATGGTATAGGCTGACTTGCCTGCAGTCCCACCTCTCTAGACTCCTCCCCTGCCTCACATCTAAGACCAAAAGGGCTAGGCTACCCTACTCTCACTGCTTCATCCTTGTTTATACTGAGCCCTCTTCCTGAACCACTCTGTGCCCTACCCTTCCTCCGGGAAGCCCACACAGATCCTCCCAAGCTGTAAGCCTGCTTATATCTGGTCATATGAATATAAAATAGCCATGTTTGAAGGGCAAGAATTTCATCTTTTATCACTCAACTCCCGAACTCACTGAAGACCACGCTGTCTTGGTCTTGGATCAGGAAGGGGAGGGGCTTAGAGTCAGATGGGCACTCCTGGCCATGCTTACCGGTTCTTACTATGCAGCATTAGCTGACTCCCTTAATCACTCAACCGCCTCATTTCTCCCACTTTGAATCTGAAATTTTGTACAACTGCCCATTGGCTCATGAACCGTGTCACCAGCGTGTCTGTTGACATGAGAGAGCGGTCTGGGAACGTTTTCTTGACTCTCAGCTTTAAAGACTGAATGGTAGAAAACAGAACAGACAGATATGGGGTGAAAGTCTTGGCAGTGAGGAATTGGACCCTGCTGGGATGGAGGATGCCTGTCAGAGACAAGGAAGGCGGAGAAGCTCCACGGTGCTGGGCCAGGCCAATAGCAGGCTGCTCTTCTCTCCTCTCAGTGGCAGCTCAGGCCAGACCTTCTTCTCAGATGTGGATTCCACTGATGCTGCCAGCACCTCCGGCTCTGCCTCTACCAGCCTCTCCTACGACTCCAGGTGAGCTTCCTGAGGGTGTGTTCTGTAGCTTTTCGAGGGACAGTGGTCCCCAGCCTGGCCATTCCCTACTGCTGGATGCAGACTTATCCTGCACTTCCAGGTCTTCTGTGACTGAGTCTGCTCTGGACTCTCTGTTCCAAAGCACCACGGTGAAGCTAAGGTTGCTGTGAGCCCTTCTGTTTGTGAGGTTCTTTGCCCGCAATGGTTATAGTAATCCCTCTAGTCTATCAACCCAATTCTGGGACCATTTGATTAGAGAGGCCATTTCCTTCTGGGCTTCTTGGCATCTATGTGTCGTAACTGTGTGTCATCTGTGCCTTGGACTGCAGGGCTCCTGTTCTCAGTTACTGGCTATCTGGTTTATATCCTAGGGTCTTTAAGAGGAAATCCATTCCTTTTAAGCAGAGTAGAAGGGCAGACTGTAAGGTCTGGCTGAGAGTAAAGCCTGGTTTCCTGCTGGGCACAGTCCCCTCTGCATTCGTATTTTAGAGCATGTGGAGACTTTGCGGGTGTAGACTTTGAACCGATCTATAAAGATAGAAATCCTCTGCTTGTGCACATCTCTGTCTAGGACCCTTCTCTGCTGTTGTTGCCTCTACAGCTTTAGGAACCGAACCCGGGGCTTCGTGCTTACTAGACTAGTGACCTATAACTGAGCTTCACTTCCCCAGTCTTCCTGCCCCCTGGGTTCTCACTATGCCTCCGTGTCTTGGCATCTGTTAACAGGCAGTTAACACCTCAGCCTGTATGGTACCAGGTCCTTCAGTTCCTGTCCCTATGTAGCTCACCCAGCTCATACAAAGGACTGAAGAAGCTAAGCAAGGCCTCTGCACTGTGCAACTTCAGAAGCACACACAACAATGACCCAACCTTCCAGATACTGCTTCAAAATTGAATACGCCCAGGTTGGAATCCTGGCCTTCGTACTCCCCCAGCCAATCTCTTCTCTGAAGCCTCAATTTCCCTATTACAGGACTACTTGGAAGTTTCAACAAGATAATTCCAATGCTCAGGGTCTGGCCTAGTCACTGGTACCTAAGAGCCTCTCTGGTTGAGGAGAATTCTGATGGCTTCCACTCATCCCCATCATTCCCCTCTTCCTTCCTGATACAGATGGACAGTAGGCAGCCGCAAGAGGAAGCTGGCAGCCAAAGCGTACAGGCCCCTGCGGGCAAAGCATCAGAAGACTGAGCTGGATGGGCGCTGTGCCTCAGACAGCAGTGCAGAGGGAGCTCCGGTCCCTGAGCAGCAGGATGAAGGCATTGACAGCCACACACTTGAAAGCATCAGTGGACATGATTCCTCCCTGTCCCACCTCAAGTCGTCTATCACCAACTACTTTGGTGCAGCTGGGCGGTTGGCCTGCGGGGAAAAGTATCAGGTGTTGGCGAGGAGGGTCACTCCAGAAGGCAAGGTTCAGTACCTGTTGGAATGGGAGGGGACTACCCCTTACTAATTACCCCTCAGAGGCTGCCCAGATCCATGCAAACCAAAGGAGGGACAGAAGAGGCCACCGGGTCCCTGTTTTCTCCAGGCTTGGGGTGGTGGAGGGAAACAGGACATCCTGGCTGCAGCCCCTGCCTGCTGCCTGCCAGGCCGAGGCCTGTGTGTGGCTGTACCAATTGCCTGAGTCTCTGAGATCCCAACTGGCTCGCTCTCTCTCTCTCTCTCTCATTGTCTATACTACACTCCATACCCCTCAAACTTTTTATTGGTTCCTCTCACAGTACCCTGGCTGTGACCCCTAATCTGAGGCCTGAATCTGTTTTTCATTGTCCCCAATTATCCATCTTCTGACCTCTCACCCCTTTCAGGTGTTTTGTGTGGACACACATCTTCCATGCACATATGCTCATCTGTCTCTCACTGGGCATCTTTCATTGGGCCCTCACTGGGAGGGACCACAGTGAGAGAAGGGAACCCTTGGGGTCTTCTTTCTCATTAGTACTCCTCACCCCAGGAGGGTAGGGATACCTGAGAAAGTTTAGGGTGCCTGAGACCCAGAGCCTGGGGAGTGATGAGCTGAGTCTCTGCTGAAGGGACTGGAATCAGGGTCCTTTATTGAGACTGGGAGGGGAGACTATAGGAATCAGGGCCAGGGCTCCCAGATGTTTGCCTGTCCCCAGCAACAACCCTTCACTGTTGTCATGGACTGGGCTCTGGCTTTGCTGCATAGACATGTTCTTAAACACATAGATCTGGGAGGAAAGGATGGGGAGGAAAACCAGGCCAGATTAAATCCTGTCCTGAACACTGTGTGTACAGACAAACACCACCACATAACCCTGCCAGGGCCCCCTGGCTCCTGTCCTTGGCCTCTCCCTGGGATACACACTCCAGTTAAATGTGAAAACCAAACTCCTGCCTCCTCTGGCCTGTGAACCAGCCTTGGTCCCACAGAGAAGCACAAAGACACCCCTCTCCTGCATGGCTCCTGACTTGCCCTGGAGCTGACAATCACTTTTGGGACAGGCCCGGGGGGCTTTCAAGGGCCTGAATCATTGTTTCCCTTTAGAAAGGAAGTCTTTGTCATCTGGTACAAATAGAAGTTTTAGAATGGACAAACTCAGCGAGTCTGGAGGGAAACCAAAGCTAAGAGGTGGGCAGGGGGCCCTTATTTTGCCTGCAGAAACAGAAACTGACTCACTCAGTTGGAAAAATGAAAGAAGTGCCTTCGGGTGGGAGGCAGGGGCACCAGAATGAGACCAGCCTCCCTGACTGCTGCTGTGGCTTCCAGCTGGGAGTGGGAAGATGGCCTGCATGGTGACATCAGACTATATCAGTGGCACTGATTTTCCCATGACTGGGATCGACCCCTCCACGCCTGCCTGTGAGCATTAAGTGGGGTCCCTGTGGTAGGTTAGATGGCCCCTGCCTTAAACCTCAGCCACCATAGTGCCTTGCAAAGGAACCTCACCTCTCACTAAACACAGCTACCAACTTCCTTCTGCTTCTCCGGCTAGCTCAGGCAGGGATAAGCAGATGGACACTGAGCCTGGTTGTCAGCCCACAGCTGCTGTTACTGAGGTCCCCAAGTGGGGCCTGGTGGAAGGAGAGTTGTGAAGCCAAGTCCCAGGCCAGCAGGCCTGTGGGAACTGGGGTCAAATTTGTGGCTTCCTGTTGGCTTCAGTGAGCATGGCAACCTCCAACATGTGTTTTCCAGGCTACTGGGGAAGCCAGAGAGCTAGGCTGGCTATTTGTCCATCTGCCCTTTCCCTGCTGTGCCCCAGAAGCTCTGGGCCTGAGCAGCAGGAAGGCAGGCAGGGTGCTTATCCTATTGGGGAAGCTAGCACAAGGCCTGACCAGGTCACCGGACTCCCCGTGGCAGCATTTCACTTCTACAAGATAATAGCTGCGTTACTGCCAACTGACGGTATAACCCTGAGCACCTTTGAAAAGATTTTGGTTTTAAATTGCTGCTTTTAATAATATTTGTTATATTAAAGTTATAATTGATGTGTCTGGTTTACAACATAAGCGTGTCCTTCGAGCCGTCTGTGGGTTCTTAGCTTTCTAAAATTTAGGCAGAGGCTAACAAGGCCAGCCCTCTGGCCACTCAGCCCCGCCCCTGCATCCTCTGCGCCTGTGCTCTCTCAGCAGTGATCCCCTATTGCCCCTAGGGAATGTGGAACTTTCTCTCTCTCTCTCTCTCTCTCTCTCTCTCTCTCTCTCTCTCTCTCTCTGCTGTTGAGTAATAGCAAACATTCACCCTTAGGATTTAGGAATAAATTAGAATTCTCAGGAAGTCCCCAAATCATGTTAGTCTTAAAATACTTTTCTGTTCCCATTCCTTTCCTCATTATTATATTTACCTGAAAATTGTTGACTGAAGGCATATTGTACCTTTTTATTAGTACTAACAATAGAGGACCATAGCCTGGGAGTTAACAGTAAAGCCCGGAGAGTGCCAGCAAGCAGTTTGGATAGTGTTCTAACTCATTGGATTTCCTACCTGAACGGCACAAAAGACCAACCTTCTGTCGGAATTACCAACTTAAGTGTCCCTTTCACTTCCTAAGTTTATTTCATGCAACACTGCTCTCAGAGTTTGTATAAAGCATACACTGTGTATATAAAATTATTTGCAAGAAAACCTCATCAATAGCAGCAGACTGGCTGACAAGGCCCATACATTAGATGGTGGTGGTTTCTCCTTTGCATGCTTCTGGCTAGGCTCTGTCTTCAGTTCAACACTACGACGTTACCACTGCCGTTCTTTACTTAATGAAGGTGGTTTGGTTTTGAGATAGGATCTCCCTTTATAGCCTTGGACTGGCCTTGAACTCGGGGTTGCCCTGCCTTGCCCTCAGAAGGGCTAGGACTATCAGGTCCACCATCACAGCCATATGCACAGATTCTTTTAAAGCAGTGGTGCTTATGTCTAGTGAGATTTAGCAGTTAAAAGTTTTTACTCATTTCTACCGTGGCATTTTTTAGAGATTCTGGAAATCCTACGAAATGCTGGAAAGGAATTCATTCCCATGTGTAGACACTAGTTTGGGAGCCATCAGTGTCTTCCACAGCTGCATTCTGGGAGGACAGTGTAGGACAGTGGCAGGTCATTCTGGGAGGACAGTGTAGGACAGTGGCAGGTCAGTGAACACTACTCTCCCTTCATCCATGGAGTGGGTTACACCCTGCAGATCTGTGGTAAGGAGGAAACACCACAATGGATGTACAGATGTCAGGCTGACTAGCCCCTTTGAATAAAAAGGAGGAGGATGCTAGGTTTAGAATCTGACTCCAGTCCACATCCTCACATTCCCTTTAAGTGGCTCATGCCCTCCAGCATGATTTCACCAGTAAAATAGTGATATCGAATAAGCCTAACTTAGCAAGAATAAGACAGGAAGTTTCCTAAACAGTTCAGTAAGCATCCCTCTCTGCAATTTCCTGCACACCAAGGCAAAGATAGGCCACCAAGGAAGGTTATGTTGATGACATACATAGCACAGAAAACAAATCAATAAAAACCACAGGTATAAAAGTTTCTTGGATTTTAAGAAAAAAAAATGGATATTTTGCATATTTCACGTCTTAAAAGTAAATTGATGGTACAAAGAAGCTTTGTTTATTTAAATCTTTGAAACTAAAATGTCAACTTGGGCAATAAATTCCCAAGCTTGGGCAAGAGATAAACAAGATTCAGACAGGCCTCTGACCTCCAGCCCAGGAGAGAGGCTTTTCAAAGGTAGAGGGGACTTCATGAGCACAGGGACAGTGCAGAGTAGGGTCACCCATCTGCCACAGAGGGGTGACACTTATGATGAAAAGGACAGGGTTCTGAAAGGAAGACCTAAAAACTGGACTTTATCCAAAAAGCAACATGATCCATCTGGGGTCATTTTAAGTAGGGTTTTCAAGACTTGTGAACACCTCGGAAACTGGATTTTTAAGACCAAGAGCATCTCCACTCCTCAGCCCTCAAAACCACCAGTGAAATTCTCTGGCCCTTTGGAAGGCCCTTCAGCCTACAGTCCTGATCAGGTTTTCACAGGTGGGCCCTTGGAGATCCTTTGCCATCTGGTATTTGGGGACATCAAGGTGGGAGACACACAGCAGTTTGGACTAGAATGTGGTTCTATTTGGCTTATGTAAGCCTACCCCTCTCCCCACTGCCATAGAGGAGACCAGGACACTATTGCTGTCTGTATCCCAACTCTAACTACCTGTGGTCCACTCATTGTGGAGTTAGCTTGTGAGATTCATGAATGGAGTTTGTTTCAACCCTCCCTTTTCACAGTCTTGGACCCGGCATCCCCACCTTCCCTGTTCTCTTCACCAGAGATGCCTGGGACCGGTGGAGAAGATACCAGTATAGTTCATACCTTAGCATGGTATGAAAAGCCATGGCTAGACTACGTAACTCAATATGCCCTCTTTATGAAATGCACTTTTTTGTGATAATGCATAAAATGGGGGAAATCACAATAGTGATTTACAAACTTCTGGCAGCTTCACTTTGGATGTGAGTGATGGCTACATTCCTCAAGAAGTTCAGGGGTTCATCTGTCAACCCCAGAAGCTCTGGCCAATTGATCCAAAAAACACTGGCCCAGCAGGTTCCCAGGGCTCAGAACCTACAGCTCCAGGATATTTGTATCTATTACATTAACTCCAGTAGAAAAAAGTCTAGACTTACTCCCAACCCAAGAGTTTGTGTTGAAGGCCTAATATCTCCCTAGTCTATAAAGGCTCAAGCACCCCTTACCCAGCTTCACCTCTGCAAGATTCAGGAGCAATAATTAATTCTGCTGACCCCTGAATCCCACCAGGACAGTTGTTTTGAATAGAGCCCATATCAATTGCTTTAGAAGATAGCTTTCCCACACATGCCTAGATGAGCAAGGTCACCCATCCCCACAAGAAACAGAGGAACAATTACACCCTAGGTACTTTCTGGTCAGCCCCGAGCCTGAAGATGAGGAATCGTGCCCTCACTGCTGCCTCCCCTCAGTCCCTCATCCTTACCCGCACACCCTCAGGCCACCCGCAAACACACAGCACTCAGGAACAGGTTCCACTCGGTTCTTGCAGGTCTGATTGGCCTTCACTTCCAGCCTTGAAATTCTCAGCCCATCATTCAGCATGCATAGGTCAGCTAGAACCTGTGTGCTGTTGGGAACACTCTACGGGAGGCAGAAGGAGGCCTGCTTTTTCCCAGAGCACAGTCAACAAAGGCTAGAGCCAGCAGCCTGCACAATAAGCTTCTCTCTCTCCTTAGTTCTCCTTCATGCCCTCCTCAAGCCATTTTAAATAGCGAGCATCTCCTTGGTCCATGGGAATACTGAAGACCTCTGGGATTTCAAAAGTATGAGCCAACCTTTAGAAAGAAAGCAGAACTCCAGTGAGTGATTATGATAGGATCAACCTACATGATAAAACCCAACCCATAGGCTCTCTAGAGGCCCATACAATCTGCTGCAGCTTGCTGCTCAATGCCATGGCCCAGCCTGCCTGAGCCTGTTTCCCGTTCAACAGGTACTGAGTTGGGTTGGGTGCCTTTAGAGTCTTAGAGATATGGGTTCAAATTCTATGCCTGCCCTTACTAGTTCTACAACTACTGGACAAGTCGTTTAATTGCTCAGAGCATCACTACAAAAGGGTATAAAAAAACATACCTTTTGACTGGCTTGCTAAGGACTAGCTAAGACAGGGTGTGCAAAGCACCTAGCTAGTGACCAGGACTGCACACACTCATGTTCACTACTCTTTCCATCGTCATTCACTCACACTGCTGCATCTTCCTGCCCCTTCCCCAAAGCCTCTACAAGCCTCCCTACCTATAAAGTCCTCACTGTTGCTGCTGAACCATCCTAATCCCCTCTCTTGAGCCTCTGGGCCAAGCAATCCCGGACTTTCCCATAAGGCCCTAGCTGACAAGCCTGGCTCAGGCGCCTGCCTCTCTGTTCTGTTCACCTGGCACACAGCACACAATGCCAGTTCTCTACACACCCATCTCTCGTGTGTCAGTTGAGGGCAATAATTATTTGCCTGCTATCTAATCAACTTAGAGACATTGCAAAGTTCCCAAGAGATACCATGTTTAACTGCAGTATGTTTATAAGTATGTGGCATTCACAGCAAGCAGGACTGTTTTATTCAGAACCTGAGATTTTCAACTTAATGAACTTATTTCATGGACAATAAGGCCAGAATCTTTTTTTTTAGTAAACAGACATAGAATTCAAAGAATCTGAACTCCTTAGCAGTAAAATGAACTGTTAAAAAACTTCATAGGTATACTTCTTGTATTCTAATATGTATGACAACCTGTGAACTGTCCCTCACAGGTTTTGATTTTGGTTCAACCAAGCCTCATCCTGTCACCTATGCTGAAATGGTAACAAAAGAGCCTTCTCTGTCGTTAGAATTAACACTCAGCTACAGTCATATGGCCACAAACTCCTAGTCTCTCTAAGATGAGAGGGCAATGATTTTTATCACACAGAATAAGGGTTTGTAGCCCAGGCTGCATATTACAGTCAACTTAGGGTGCTACTTAAGAATAGTGCACTTGATCCCCACACCAGACAAAGTCAGAATCCATGAGGCAGGACTTATACTTGACATTTCAAAGTGATCTATCACATGGGCAACACTGAGACTGCTAGTTAGACCCGTGCTTCAGGTGTTAACATGAATAGAAATCACTGAAAACTTGTTAAAATGTAGTTCCATTTAGCAGGTCTGAAATGATGTAAGATCCCGTCTCCAGTACTAGGGGACAACTTTTTATTGCCAATGAAAAAAAAAATCATTTGCAAGCTAAAATTCTAGATTTTGAAACCTTGAATTTGTCATTGTAAACTTAAAACTATCCCTAGGAACTATCTTATTAAGTCACAATTTCCAGAATGCAAATGATGCCATTTTCTCATTAATTTCTTGGTTTTGAAAAAATATAATGACTTTTCATAAAAATCCAGTGTTTGTGTTATTACTATATAATGGCTTCATTATTATCTTAAGCAAAAAAACAGTTTTCAAAATCCTTAGCATTTATGACTTTCATGGACTTCATCAAAAAGTCTTGAGGACCTCAGAAGTCAAGAGACCTCGCTTTGTGGACCACTGATACGAACCACTGAGAAACCTGACAGAAAGCAATTTAGGGAAGAAAGAGCTTATTTTAGCTCACATACGATCATAGTTAATTATTGTAGGGAAGTCACAGTTGTAGAAACTTTTTAAAGTAGCTAGTCACATTACCTGCTTGTTTGTGCTCACTTCCATTTTTCCAAGATGTCTAGCTTAAAGGAATGGTACCACTCACAGTTGGCTAGCTTTAATTAACTTAGTGAAGGCAATCTCACATACACAGCCACAGGTCAACTCAGTGTAGTCTATCCCTCACTGAGACTCTTCCCTCATGATTATAGGTTGGGTGAAGTTGATAATTAAAATTAGTCGTCATAGACTTTAAGTCAACATTCCATAGAAATACTTGTACTACAAATAATAGCTGAAATATGACAAGTGTGAGCTTCAGGACTGCAGTGCTGGCAACTAGCAGGAAGTTAACCCACACTGCTTCTGAGAGTCTGAACCGTTTTAAAGTATGAAGAGGCCCTGAGACAAGTATTTTGAAACCTCCAGTGTAAATGATATCACTCTACTCTCCAATGTCCAGATGGAAACCTGAGACAAAGAGGAGGACAGGAGTCTTATGGGAGGCAATGTCTGAACCCCAACTCTCCCACCTCCCAGGTTCCTTTGCTCAGTGCCTAGAACATCCTGACTTGGTCCTGTGGTAAATGAACCTTACCTTATATAGGCAAACAGCTGGGAGACTTTGGAAGTCTTTGTCTTTATTAGCTGTCACAAGAAGAAAATTAGTCAGAAATTTGGGATCTGGACCATTCATTTAGCCATTTACCATTCTTCTTGGGTCACCAGGCCAGGTCTCTAGCTTGTTAATGAGCCTCAGACATCTTACATGGGGTAAGAACCTCAATCAGTTGATTGGCACTAATTTTTTTTCTTCTGTGGGGATCAGACTCAAGGCCTCCTGCATGTAAGGAATCATTACTGGGCTACACCCCATCCTCATTGCTAATTTCTAAGAACATCCTGGGAAGAGGCTCTGATGTCATGTATTCTCCCATTAAAATCTCCTTTGCCCAAACCTCACTTACCAACGAGACCTCGGTGCCTTCTTCTATTTCTCCTTTCCAAAAGTACCTAGAGAGAACAAAATCAAACTGTAATGCTCACAAAAGGAGCCTGGCGAGTTGTCAGTCTGGACCAAGTAGGTAAACTACTGAAGGATAGAGACTTCAGAATCCTTCCCAATCCACTGTAGTGGCTGGTTTATGTCAACTTGACCCAAGCCAGAGTCATCAGAAAGGAGGAAGCCTCAACTGAGAAAATGTCTCCATAAGATGGGCTGTGGGCCAGATTATAAGGCATTTTCCTAATTAATGATGTTTGGGGAAAGGCCCTGCCCATTTTAGGTGGTACCACCCCTGAGCTGGTGGCCCTGAGTTCTATAAAAAGGCAGACTGAAGTCAGACAGTGGTGGCACACGTTTTGATCCCAGCACTCAGGAGGCAGGGGCAGGCAGATTGCTATGAGTTTGAGGCCAGCCTGGTCTACAGAGTGAGTTCTAAGATAGCCAGGGCTACACAGAGAAACCCTGTCTTGGGGATGGGCTGGGGCAAGAAGGCAGGCTAAGCAAGCCATAGAAAGCAAGCCAGTAAGCAGCATACCTCCATGGTCTCTGCATCAGCTCCTGCCTCCAGGTGCCTGCCCTGTTTGAGTTCCTGTCCTGACTTCCTTTGACAGTGATATGGAACTAAAAGCCAAATAAACCCTTTCCTCCGTAACTTGGTGTTTTATCACAGCAATAGGAACTCTAAGACAGCCACACAGAGACGGCTAGAGTTCTTGAAGACAGCTACCTAAGGTTTTACATAAGGTCTCCCCTTCCTTCCTTCCTTCCTTCCTTCCTTCCTTCCTTCCTCCCTCCCTCCCTCCCTCCCTTCCTTCCTTCCTTCCTTCCTTCCTTCCTTCCTTCCTTCCTTCCTTTCTTCTTCCCTCCATTAGCCCTTCCCTCCTCTTGCTTTTATTTTATGTATGTCAGTACACCATTGCTCTCTTCAGACACACCAGAAAAGGGCATCGGATTCCATTACTGATAGTTGTGAGCCACCATGTGGTTGTTGGGAATTGAACTCAGGACCTCTGGAAGAGCACCAGTGCTCTTAACCACTGAGCCATCTCTCCAGCCCTCCTCTTGCTTTTCTTGTTATGCTGGAGAGCAAACCCCAAGGCCTACACATTAGGCAAGCAAGCACCCCACAGCTGAGCTATATAATAAGCCCCTAGAGCAGTAGTTCTCAACCTTCCCATTGCTGCGACCCTTTAATCCAGCTCCTCATGTTGTGGTGACCCCCAACCATAAAATCATTTCATTGCTATTTTATAACTGTAATCTTGCTACTGTTATGAATTATAACATGAATATCTGATATGCAGGCTATCTGATAGAGATAGCAAAGGGATGGAGACCCATAAGTTGAGAGACATTGCTTCAGAGACTGTATGAAAGATTTAAAAATTTGGGCCTTGCCCTCAGAGAGACTAATTCGACAGACTAGGCTGAAGCTTAGAGATCAAAATTAGAGCCAAGTTAAGGAACCATGCTCAGCATGATGTCAGAGCAACTGAGCAAACACTGTGACATTTCCCTCCTTTTTCTATACATAGCGCTTTTGGGGTTTGGGGTTTTGTTTTTGTTTGTTTGTTCGGGTTTTTGTTGTTTTGTTTTGTTTTTGCTTTCCTCGAATGACATAAACTGATGAATCTCTGAATGCAAGTCGACTGTGACATGTTGATAAAATATTCTCTGACAGGTTGCCATTTGTTCCTTGATCTCTCAATCATCCAGGACCAAACCTCACCACCCCCAACTCCCTGCCACTGGCCTTGGCAAAACTCACAATGAAGAGATCTTAGGTGAAATGTTCACAGACGAAGCCATCTTCTTATCCAGGATGGCCCTAGAGCAAAGAGAAAAAAAAAAATGATCGCTGGAGCAAGTCCAAAGTCTTAAGAAACAGGATAGGAATTGCCCAAAATATCTGAGTCTAAGGACAAAAGCATTCAGGGTGTCCCTCTTCTACTAAAGTGCAGCCCTAAGGATTCTCATGTAGGAAAGGTAATCCTGGAAGTCTTATGCTAATGAGGTTGTAGGTGAGGACACTGGGAAGGAATTAATTGAAGTAAACATTCGGTGGGAGCTGCTGCTGTGTTCACTTGGGCAATGCTAGAACCACAGAGACTAAACAGCGGTAGAACTAACAGCACAAAATATGCACAGTGTGCTTCAGCTGAACTCAGCCAAGTGGCTGCACAAGGCCTGTGGCCCACCCACTATCCTAGTGCATCCAGGAAGCAGGCTATGGAATCAAGGAACTTACCCTGAGCCTTCAGAACTCAGATGCTATTGATGTTGGACTTACATGGTGTTCTGGCTCGTTTTATGCCAACCTGACATACACTATAGTCAGCTGAGAAAAAGAACACTCCATTGAGAAAATGCCTCCATTAGATGCGCTGTGGGCCAGCCTATAGGACATTTTATTAATCAGTAATTGATGGAGGAAGGCGGGGCCATCCCTGGGCTTGTGGCCCTGGGTTTTATAAAAAAGCAGGCTGAGTAAGCCATCCGAAGCAAGCCAGTTAGTAGCACTCCTTCATGGCCTCTGCATCAGTTTCCGCATCCAGAAATTCCAGATTCCTGCCCTGTTTGAATTCCTGTCCCGACTTCCACTAATAATGAACAGTGATGTGGAGGTGTAAGGTGAATAAACCTTTTCCTCCACCACTTGTTTGCGGTCACAGTGTTTCATCACAGCGGTAGAAACCCCAAGACACGGGGGGCCAACTGTTCCTTATTTCTTGCTATTTTTCTCTTTGGAAATGAGAATGTCTGTTCTATGCCTGCTCCCCCACTGTACTCGAGAAGCCAGTAACCTGTTTGATTTCACAAGCTAGTGAAGTCAGTTTGCATTGGTGTGGTTTGAGTCTCACCCAAATCTGATTCAGAGGAGACCCTGGACTTTGGACTTTCGAAATGATGCTGTAGCTAGTTAAACTTTAGTGCTGTGGGGATAGAAGGACTGTGTTTTACATGTAAGGTCACAAATGCTGAGGGCTAGAGGCAGATTTCTATGATTTGAGCATGTCCCCAGAATTCCTGTGCTGGGAATCTAATTCCATAATCATATTAATGAATTTGGAGAGAGAGCTATTAAAGGATGGTTAGTGAGGTTATGAGGGTGAGCCCCCCATGACAGAGTTAGTGGCTTCATAAGGAAGAGAAATGGGGAGTCAGTATGCTCTCTACTGCCATGGGATGCCCTGTGCCTTGTAATAATTCAGAACTGTCAGATACCAAGCAGCATACTTCTGGACTTCCCAGTTCTACTGCCATAAGGTGAAATAAATCTTTATTTATAAATCAATGGCCTATTCTATGACATTTGGTTATAGCAACAGAAGGTCAGGTATCACACCCATCCTCAGACCTGCATATCCTGTAACCACACACATAGCCTCTGAAGACACAGAAAGGCATCTGTGAGGAGGCCACTCTGAGGAAGGCCCAGTGTGCTGTGGCAATGACTGACCCTGGGACCTGCAGAAGACAGGCCTAGGTTCTGCCTGGCTTTTCTGCCCTAAACAAATACCTGTACCTGCTCAGAGACAAAAAGCTCTCCTGTCTACCTTACTAGATGAAAGACTGGCTTAGCCGGTGGTTTCTAACCTTGTTCACTACTGAAAGCTCCTTTCATAATGCCACTGCTAACTCAGCTGACCTGTAGATGCCCATGTGACCAACCATAAAGAACGCATACAACTCCAAACAGAAACACATTAGTCAGTAATTGTTTTAGCAAGTAGAAAGTTTTTTTCAAGGTTTTTTGGTGTTTTTGTTTTTGTTTTCTGTTTTAAAGGTTTCTTGCTACAACCTCAAGAGCTTGGAACCAGGACAAAAACCGTACCTGGGCCCTACTCACGGGCCCTTCCTTTCCTCTGCTGTTCCAAGGAGAAGGCTGTGAAGTGGAAACTTCTGGTTTCTTTGGAAAGCCAGTTATGTCAAATGATGTTTTGCTATAGCAGACTCTGAAAGGATGCATGATGTTCAGAAGGAATATAACTATGACCCCTCAGACAATGGGAGCTTGGGCACTGGTTTGCCTTGCTCCGCCTCCCTATCCTTCGCTAATGACACACATATACTTGTTCACCTTACATTGTGTTGCTGAGCTCCGCTTGTGGTGACACCATAGAGAGAAGCTTGCCAAAGAATTTCTTGTGAGGTTCCTGCAGCTTCTGGCCATTTCTGTAGCCTCAGGCTGGTTGGTGAGCCCTTACTGGTTCATATATGTTGTCTGCTGACAGGATTGGACTGCAGCTGCTGATTCGTATTTGGTGTTTGCTACTGGACTGAACTGCTGATATCCTGACAATGAAGATTGGACTTGCCCCAAAGAACTATTTCTAACCAGGTCTACTATACCTGTATCCTGATAACCTTTCTTTTTCACTACCTCAGGTGGATGGTGGGCTAGAGGGGAGGTTGAACACTTATTAAAGTAGGTGAGAAAAAAAATATGCCTACAGGGCTGTTTTCCTTTCCCTACCCTTGAGCCCCAAGCTAAGAGCACTATATTTAAAATTCCATGTTAAGATCACCTCACTGCCATCCACCATGGTGGCTGCTTTGGAAAATCACCAGTGTATAACACATAAAACAGACCTGTTCACACATCCTCATCAAGGCTTGACCGCTCAACTGCCCACTAGAAATTTTCATTTTGGGGGTGGCATACAAATAAGAGAGAGAGAGAAAGAGAGAGAGAGAAAGAGAGAGAGAGAGAGAGACCCATCTGTTGCTTGTTGTCCTTCACAGTCTCAGAAATGTGAGCTTCCCTGCCTCTGATCACAGCCATCTGTACTCAAGTAACAGACTACAAAACTATGGAGAATTTTTATGCAAAAAAACCCTGCCCCACCCCCAAAAAGAGAGAGAGTAAAGAAGAAGAGGAGGAGGGAGAGGAAGAAGGACAGGAGGAGGAGGGACAGGAAGAGGGGGGAGAGAAAGAGGAGGAACAGGAGGAGGCAGAGGAAGAGGGAAAGGAGGGGGAGGGGAGGAGGGAGAGGAAGAGAGAGAGACTGCTTGAACTCCATCTCAGACAGAGCAGGTACACAAACACTGCAGACCACTGAGTCATGCCCATGAAGCTCAGGCCCTCGAAAACTTCAGGGAGAAGAGAGCCAGGCACACAGAGGTCACAGATAAGATACATGGTTTGGCCCTCTGAGCATTTACAAAATCTTGACTTTGTTACCAATATTTAATATCAGGATATTTTATATTCACAAGAACACAGATTATCTGGATCCTCAATTCCAAATGGGTCTTAGCACACTGTACATCTGTCCAACAGAGCTGAGCATGAGCTCCTGCCTGTCTCCAAGCAGCTGTGTTTCGGGCAGGAAAGCCAGGCAGAACCTAGGCCTGTCTTCTGCAGGCCCAGGGTCAGTCATTCCCATAGCACACTGGGCCTTCCTCAGAGTGGCCTCCTCATAGTTACCTCTCTGTGTCCTCAGAGGCTATGTGTGTGGTTATAGGATATGCAGGTCTGAGGATGGGTGTGATACCTGACCTTCTGTTGCTGTAACGAAATGTCACAGAGTAGACATGACACATGAAACCTGGGTCAACACACTCCCTTTCCTCCTTCCCCCAACACCCAGGGAGGACAAAGGTTGCTGTCTGCCGCTCTCTTTCATCGTTATACCCTAGGCCAACTTGTCAATCTGTCTGCTAAATGTTTGTAATTGTAACCCTAATCTCCAAGATTCTTCCATAATAAAACAGGAAGAGAAGGGGAAAGTCCCACTCGCCCTCTTCAGAGATATATTTATAGACAGATAAGATGGGGTTTTGGATACATTTAATGAGGATCTACTCTATTCCATTTCCTGGGGTGTGTGTTGTAACATGTTTTATACCGTGTAATCTTAATTACAACACTGTGAAGTAGGTGGCATGATGCCATCTTGTAATTCAGCATTTTAGTACTTACCTAACGTGTTTAAGGTCCTAAGTTTCCATCATCATGCAACTCCTGTCCTCCATCCCAAAGTCACATAAATAAAAGTGGCACTGCCAACATTAAAACTATGGTGTAATTATAAACCCAGTGCTCCTCCCAGATCACCACAATCGTTTCTAGAAAAATACCCGACACATGGGTGGCCTCGTCCTTAATTGAGCTAAGAAGGGAATGAGAAAGGTTAAACCAGCGATTGGGAGATTTGAATTGTCCTCAAGAAGCTTTCCCAGTCTCTTACTGCTTCGAGAAAGCCACTTCTCTCTATGGGTCTCATGTTCTTTTTCTACCTGTCAGCCACTTAACACTGTATCACGGCATGGGAGGGTCAGCCTTGGGGTCAGTCTGAACAGGATCATGCAGGGGCTTCCTCATCCCACCCCAAGCAGAAAGTATGGAGTTCTTTGTACAGAACGGGCTGTCAAAAGCAAGAGGAGGTTTGCAGTGTGGGCCATAGAGAACACCCTGGTAGCTTCCCACACATTTAGGGGCACCACCCAGCCCCTGTACTATACCTGGCGATGTCTCTGGCAATTTGCTCGTTGGGACAGTTGACAAAAACGATGGAATATGAGCCAGAGACATAGCTCCCAGTGAGGGAGGAGTGGAGCCAGAGGCTAAAGGTCCTGAGCATGGGAAACGTCAGAACAGCTGTCAGGATCTACATGGTAGAAAAGAAAAACACAACGTCAATGACTCCCAGCTCCACCCAGACAAACTGTTTTGCCACCCCCATTCACAAAATGATTCCTGAGGTCTGTTTTCAGCTTTACTACTTGGAGTCTTCATGCTCTGGGGCCGGGAAGCTAGTTCAGTTTGACAAAGTGATTGCCAAGTGACTTGAAGACATAAGTAGATCCCCACAAGCCACAGAAAACAGTTAGGTTTGGTGATCCATGCTTGCAATCCGAGCACTGAAGATGCAGAGTCAGCCAGCATGCTCACAGCACCCACTTGTCTCGCTCTAGGCCAATGGTAGACTCCATCTCAAAAAACAAGGTCAGGAGCAATGAATGTTCTTTCAGAGGATATGGGTTCAATTCTCAGCACCCACATGGAGGCTCACAACCGTCTGTAACCCAAGTTCCAGGGAAGCTGACACACTCTTCCAGCTTCTGAGGGCACTAGGCACACATGTGGTGCTAGCAAAACACCATACGCATTAAATAAAGAAAGAACAATATGAAAGGCTCCTGAAAAATGATATGCCAGGGTTGACTTCTGGCACACACACACACACACACACACACACACACACACACACACGCAAGCATGCGCGCTCACACTCACACATATTCCAGCCTAGACGTTTTTCTTTGCAACAAAGGGAAAAAATGGACCATCACAAATCAGTGAAGCAAAAAACTTGCTCAAAACTATAGCTTCTGTTGAAGGCAAAATTTGAGCTCAAGTCTGGATGGCTTCAAATCCAGTTTTATTGCACTGTCGCTGCAGGTAACTGTAGCCGTCACTCACTGGACAGCTAGCATCCTGTGAGGATTATTTTGAATGGTGAGCACCTCTCTGTCTCCCGATGTTTTAGTGAATAATTTCACTTGCGTTCATTTATCTGTACCAGGTGTTGTGCTTAGCTTAAATGCAAACATACCAGTTTTAAAATTGTGCAATGTATGCTACTGGGACTGTGGATTAGAAGGACCAAGAAGCAGACATGGGGATGGGGTCCAAACAGGCTTGACGGAGAAGATACTTTCCGTATTGGTCACTTTTTTTATTGTCATGATGAGAAGCATCTTGGTTTACAGTTTGAGAGGCTGAGGAAGGCAGGGCAAGAAGCAGTGCTGTGGTGTGAGGCAGTTACTCACATTTTATCTTGCTAAGAAGCAAAGACCAGACAGAGGCTGGCCAGGCCCTAAACCACAAGGCTCATTCCCAGCACCCAACTTCCTCCAGTTAACAGCCACTGCCTAAAAACCTCACAATGTCCAAAGCCACACCATCAGCTGGAAAACAAGTGTTCAAATACATGAGTCTACCCAGGGCATTTCATATTCAACCCAGAACATTCTATACCTGGCCCCCATAGACTCTCATAATGCAAATCTTTTTGGTCTATCTTGAGAAGTCCTCATAGTCTTAGGGTTCCAACACTACTCAGAAATGCAATGTCAGGAGACTCAAGGCAATGTCCTGGCTGTGAGCCCCTGTGATTTAAAAAAAAAAAATGCATACAATACCCTAATATGAACATTCTCATTCCCAAAAGGAATAGGCGTTTACCATGGAAAACTGAGACAAAGCACCACCAAAACACAGCAGGGCAAACACAGATGCAGCAAGGAAGACTTCAGTGCTTCATTGGGCTCAGTTAGTCCTTCCTCCACCTCTATCAAATGTGGTGTGTGTGCTCTGTCTTGGATCAGTTCTACCAGTGTGTACAGCTTTCCTCAGTGAATGTCCCATATTTCTGGCATCCCCAGTATCCTGTGGTCACCACGGCAACCACGGCTTCACCTGCACAGCTTCATACTCAACCCACTCATGGGCCCCATGCGTGGAATCAGACCCTGATAAAGTGTTTCCTGACCGTGCAGTTTTGTGGAGCCTCTGTGCAGGTCTCCATGATCCTGCAATTTGCACTTTATGTGTCTGTGATACCAGTATCATGTGACTCAAGCCAAGTTCTGATGCCAGCTCAGATGTAGCCCATCCCACTCAGAGCACAGATGCAGTGTTCTCTGTACCTTTGAAGTTACACTTGGAAAACCACTGCCCTGGGCAGCCTGTTCCAGAAGGCCATTGTAGAGGTGCTCTCTGTTTAACTCCTCTCATTTTCAGGCAGATTTGCAGTGGAGCTTCCTGTGGATAAGGTCTTCCCCTTGAGGCGCCTTTCCTAATGCCCGGGCAGCTAAACCCAGGTTTCTCCTAACGGCTAAACAAGTACAGTTGGTTTCTCTGTGCCTGCCCTGTCCTGAACTTTACGTTAAATTAGTTCCATTACTTATCCTTTTCTTTGTGAGGGTTTCTATTGCTGCAACAAAAATGCCATGACCCAAAATCAAGTTTATGGGGAAAGGGTTTATTCAGCTTACACTTTTTTGTTTTTTTTTTGTTTTTTTTTTTTTGTTGTTGTTGTTTTGTTTTGTTTTTTGTTTTTTGTTTTTTGTTTTTTGTTTTTTGAGACAGGATTTCTCTGTGTAGCCCTGGCTGTCCTGGAACTCACTCTGTAGTCGAGGCTGGCCTCGAACTCAGAGATCTGCCTGCCTCTGCCTCCCAAGTGCTGGGATTAAAGGTGTGTGCCACCACTGCCCAGCCAGTTTATACTTTCAGATCATAGTCCATCACTGGAGGAAGTCAGGACAGGAACTCAAACAGGGCAGGAACCTGGAGTCAGGAACTAATGCAGATGCCACAGAGGAGAGCTGCTTACTGGCTTGTTTCCCATAGCTTACTCAGCCTGCTTTCTCATAGAACCCAGGACCAACAGACCAGGGATGGCACCACTCACAATGGGCCCATTGATCACTATTTGAGAAATTGCCTTACAGTTGGATCTCATGGAGGCATTTCCTCAACCGAGGCTCCTTCCTCTCTAATGATACCAGCTTGTGTCAAGTTGACACACAAGAGCAGCCAGTAGAGTCCTTGTTAAACTCTGAAACCTTGGAAACACAGTTCTAACCACCCACATGTACACAGGCATTCCGGGCTTCTACACTCGCAGCTCAGTGACCCACAGGCTCTATTCACAGCAGCTATGGTTTCTCTAGCCCACAACTCTGAATCCCGGATTCTTCCCACAAACCAATTCCAGAGGCATGATAAACAATAGGGCTTCGGGGCGGTGGTGGCGCACATCTTTAATCCCAGCACTTGGGAGGCAGAGGCAGGCGGATTTCTGAGAGGTAGGCCAGCCTGGTCTACCGAGTGAGTTCCAGGACAGCCAGGGCTACACAGAGAAACCCTGTCTCGAAAAACCAAAAAACAAACAAACAAACAAACAAACAAAACCAATAGGGTCAAGTTTGTCACACCGACAGCCCTAAGCTTTAGCACCAATTTTCTACATTAGTTACACTTGACATCATTTGACTCGATGCTTGCTAAGATTCAAATTAAGAGAGGAAGGATTTATTTGGGCTTAGTTTGAGGAACACAGTTAGGCTAGGGAGATGGCTCCATGGGAAATGTGCTTGCTGTGCGGCTAGGTCTTAAGTTCAGGTCCCCAGCACCCAAGCAAAAATCCAGGCATGCTCGCACATGCTTATGATCTCAATGCTAGGAGGCAGACAAGAGACTCCCAGGGGCCCACTGGGCAGCAGTCTAGCCACAGTTGGCTCCAGGTTCAGTGAGAGACCTTACCTCAAATAAATTAAGTAGAGAGCTATAATGGAAGACACTCAACCTTGACTTGCACAGGAGTGTGTGTACACATGAACAAACATAGACACAAATATATACATATATGTGCACATATGCTACACACACATACATAGATCACCTTTAAAATCAGAAAATTTTAAAACAAGCAAAATAGTAGTCCATCATGATAAAGGTAACGTGTGGAAGCTGGTTCTTCGAATTTTGCAAACCAAAAAGCAGAGCTTGGAGAGGTCACACTATAAACATCAAGGCCCATCTCCAATGACCCCCTTCCTCCAGAATCTCTTGCCCTTCCCAATAGGGCAGCTACTTGGAGATCAAGTATTCAAACACATGAGCCTGTGGCCAACATTCAAACCACAATACTGTTTGAATGGGATCTGAAATAGTAAGTCATCTTACTATGGGGACACTAATGCACTAACCAACTGCAGGGGTACAGAAGACCCGGTTTACATGGCTCTTCCTGTGTGGGTGGTTATGCGAAACTCAGGAAAAAATGAGGCTGGCTACAATTACAAAGGAAAGGATCAGGGCAAGAAGTTTGCATTTGAATTCAGGTTATAGGTACTTTGGAGGTTTTAAAGTAGGACAGTAACAGTATGCTACAGTCGGTCTGAGTAGACTACTGAACAGGCAAGGAGTGGAGACTGACCAGGAAGCAGCCTGTTTAGAAAGCCAACTCTCTGGCCCGGAAGACCTCAAGCTGCTGAGTAGGACAGCAACTGTAGAACTGTAATAGGATGAGTTGGTCTCTGGTAGAGCACTGGCTTTGAGATAGGCAGAGACCCAACAGGTATCCATTGCCTGGGTAGGGACGACACACAACTCACCATGCCCCCCAGATTCCAGACTCCTGACTCTCAGTCTATGATCTCCATTTGATCTGCACCTTGCAGTCATGTAGAGGCTATGCAGGCCCTCCCAAAGGGGTGTTACCTAATACAGGTAGAAGGTGTGACTACAGGCTTCAGCCTAGAGAGATTTCCATATTAATGAGTTACCTAAAGGTCAGAGGGCATAGCTAATTAAGCTATTCCCTCCCAGATCCTTCCTTCTCCTCCTCCCTATTTAAGCCAGCTCCCCAGGCTTAAACTGGGGGGTGCACCCAGACCATCTACATTCACCATGAACAATAAACCTTTGGAACCCCTTTGGACTTTCTCGTGGGACCATTGTGGAAGACGGTCCCCTCGTCCCGCTGTTTTAACTGACACCTCAGCCAACAATGAAGAGACCCAGTGATCCCCACCAAACCTGTCCTAGTGAATCGAGATTTAAAGAACCAGGGATCAGGACATCTAGGCTGTACATGTCAAGGTTATTCACCAGTTCAAGTTCCCTGACATGAGGCTTGAGCACAACTCTAAGTAAAAGGAACACTTGTCAATGACCCACAAACACAGAACAAGGTTGCTGATGTTACTGAAAAGGAAAGAGGCACCCTCAGTCTGCTCCTCAGCTGACACAGCCAGGAAGATCTGGGGCATTTCAGCCAGCAGATAAATGCCCTGGAAGCATGAAATGGGCTCAAAGCCAAAAATCTAAGAGGCAAGAGACCGTCCAACACTATCTAAGACAATTCTCGACTCAAGGTAACCAGAGGCAGGGTTACAGAAACTCAAGCCAGAGTGATCTTCGTCCTCCAGGGGACTGAACAGTGTCTGGAGACTGTTTTGACTCACAACTGGGAATGCGATGCTCTCATCAGCTAGTAAGGCAGGGTCAGAACTGCCATCACTGTGGTTGCTACCACCTCCTCCATCGGACAGGAAGTTGTCATTCCTGATCACTTCTGTACTGACAACACCATAGCACATTAACGGAGTATCATAAGCACGAAAGGTCAGTGTGGTCCCAATAATGGATGGTAGTTTAGAAAATGACTTTTATGACTGCAAAATTGATGGGTGGAAAGCACCCTACTCCCTGATAGAAACACTGTAACAGAAGGCAGCTGCTCTCCCCACTGTCGATGCCATATCAAACACTCACTTTAATGAGAATGGAGCTGACTATAATTTGTGTGTTGTGTGTGTACCCTCGCATACATGTGCTTGAGAGGACCAGAGGTCAATGTTGGGTGTCTTCCTCAGTTGCTTCTCAACTTTTTAAAAAATATTCTTTTTTTTTTTTTTAAGTTGTACAGTGTTGCCAGCATTGTAAACCAGAAGCTCAACATTGGGTGTAAATCCATATACTTTACTTAATACTACAGACTGATAATATGAATGGAGACTGAAAAATACGGAAGGCTTCACGAATCTGCCTGTCATCCTTGTGCAGAGGCCATGCTACTCTTCTCTGTATCGTTCCAATTTTAGCGTATGTGCTGCCACTAGTATATGAAGTGAGCACTTAAAATATTCTTTTGAAATTAAAATATAATTGTTATTCTCTCTTCTCTTCCCCCTCCAACTCTTCCACTTTCCCTTTCTTTATTACTATTGCACATATATAAACACAAAAATATATACAGATACAACCTGCTCAATCTATCTAGTGTTCTCTCTCTCTCTCTCTCTCTCTCTCTCTCTCTCTCCCCGTGTGTGTGTGTGTGTGTGTGTGTGTGTGTGTGTGTGTGTGTGTGATTGTGTGTGTGTGTGATTTTGGGGCTGACCACTTGGTGTTGGATTCCCAGTTAGGGAGCTCATCCCTGGGGAAGATTACTCCTGCTCTCAGAATTCCTTAGCTGCCTGTAGTTCTTTGTCTAGAGTCATTTTATGTTTTGTGACAGGGTCTCTCATTGACCCTAGAGCTCATTGGTTCAACTAGGCTGGCTGGTCAATGAACTCCAGGGTCCACCTGTCCTGCAACTCCCAGTGTCCCTAGTGCTGAGGTTACAGATGTGTGCTGCTGTACCTGGCTCTTCTTGATATAGCTACTGGAGATCTAAATGAGGCTCGAAGCCAGCTCCTTACTGACTAAGCCGCCTCCCCAAACTGGGTTTTAGATAAATGTCTTCACATTATAGAGGATTTATACTTTATATCTTTTGTGTCTTCGCTGTACAGCGTTTCTAATTTTACATTTATATAAAATATTATATGTATCTGTTCAGTTATTTCTTACTTGGTCCTGCCATTATCTTTCTTTCTTTCTTTCTTTCTTTCTTTCTTTCTTTCTTTCTTTCTTTCTGTTTTTCTTTTTTAGACAATCTTGCTGTATACCCTTGGATAGCCTGAACTCATTATGTAGACCAGGTGAGCCTCGAACTTGCAGAGATTCTGTTGCCTCAGCCTATGTTGGGATCACAGGAGTGTACACCGTGCTGGGCTCCTTTCTCTCTGTCCTAGAGTATTTACCATAGCCTTTAAGAAAGGAGTCAGCTTCACAAGTCTGGGATGAGGCAGAGGAAGCCTCACCTAATCCAGTGGATTAAACTTTTAACCAACCTAGCTTTATGGAATCTGTAAAAACCTTGAGATCAACACAACTTTCAGCTTGTACGTTTTTCTGGCTACAAATCCAGAACTTAAAAAAAAAAATCCTCAAATAGATTTACAGCCGTTTTCACAAATAAGGAAATAGTGGCCAGAGAAGGAGAGTAATCACTCCAAATGAGGGTACCAGAATCAGGCACAACCTTGGGTTGTGTTCGCTCCTACAGTCCGTCCTCACTGCCGTTGGCAGCTACTATGCCGTCTACATTCGCTTTCTAGGACACTTCAGAGATGAGATAGCAGCCTGCCAAAAGCAGGGGAAACCATGATGGTAACTGCAATAGCCGAAGAAGATCGTATAAACAGGGCTTAGGAGAGAGTGCACCGCAAGCGCTCCTCCACTCATACCGCACAGCCCCTTAGTCCCTCAAGGCAGGCATGAAAGGGTGCTGGTAACCCATTAACCCTGGACGGCCTCTAGGACAGTAAGGACTTCCAAGAATCTCAACTGTTCTCCCACAAAGCCGCCCACACTTCAAACCCCAAGAGCAGCGAAGAGAAATAACCTTTCCTTCAGTTCTTCACCCTCAGTCCCCAGGTAAAAGCTTCAGGGCCAGGAGGACGGTATAATAAACCCGGCCACTCACCAGGAGGCATGTGAGGACGAATAGCCGGAGGAAGCCCGATGGAGGGCACCGTGATTCTGGCCTCTCCATGGAGGTGTTGGGGATTTAGCCCTAGGCAGTAATTGTGAACTACAACCTCAGGTAGGGTGCGGGCTGGTAGGCGGGCACTGAAGCCTAAACTGCAACCTCCTCCCCCTTCAACACACACCTTTTTCCAGGACACTATCCAGCTCTGCCCCTCCCAGCCGGGCTGGCCAGCAGACTGTCAGCAGCCAGGGAAAGCCTTTGTTTGTTTTCCCCCAGACTAGTTACACCTCTCCCAAGCTTACATTTCAGAGCTACTACTCTTTAAAACCTACGGCTACTTTTCCTTCCTATTCAAGAAAACATTTAAACCATATAGGTAGACAGATAAAACGACAAAGCCTTTCTTAGGAAACAAAACCTTCTGAAACCCCAGCACACAAAACTGGAGCACACAGATAAAATCCTTCTGTTAACAGGCCAAAGCCACCCACAAAAACCGGCAAGTGAATTGGGTACACACACACACACACACACACATCACACATTGAATTGCTTCTCTGGCCACAAAGCCTTTATTTAGTTCTAGTGCTCCAGAGGCAGAGGCAGGTGGATCTCTGTGAGTTTGAAGCCAGCCTGATCTATGAAGCAAGTTCCAGGTAATAATACAGAGAAACCCTGTCTTGAACCCAACCCCCAACACACACACACATACACACACACACACACACACACACACTCAAATACAAAAGGAAGAAAAAGAAAAAAAAACTGCTTCTCTGTCACCATCTCCCTCCCTCCTGCTCCTCTCCCTGTACCTGTACCAGTTGCTCCGGGAAGCCTTTCCTAGAATTCAGCCTAGTGTCATCTTCTTTTAACACACATCATATATACACAGTTAGAAGCGTTCCAATGGGGTGGGGGGCTGCCACTGTTGGAATTTAAGTATCCAAAACCAAGGGACACGCTCTCACAGAAAACCCACAGGCAGGATTCGTTGTAATAACATGAGGTTTACTGTTACTGGTGCACCAGGACTCCCTTGTGTGCAGGCAAAAGAGAGTGCTGAATCAGAGTTGAGGCCGTTTATATACAATATTCACGAGGCTCATAAAGGCAGTTGTACCTCTTAATCAGTAACTACAAAGGCCGATTTTAACATCCGTTCTCAAGCTTGGTTTCTTTCCCAGTCTCTGTCCCTATTTACATTTGTATCTCACTCCCAATTTACATCTGTATCTCGCTCCTTCTTTTAATTGACTGTTTACCCAGGTCTTTTATTGCCTCTATCTTGGGTCCTTTGTTCTTTTGAAATGTTAGTTCAAGTCCCTGGGATGCACCCCAGGGTCAGCTAACACTTGAGTGTAAATTGAAACTCTGAACCTAAGAATCTTTTAGTTGAGACCTAAAATTTCATTTTTACAATTTATTCTCACACCACAAACTGGAAAAGCAGTAAGCCAGAGGCTGAGTGTTGTCCTCCAGGAATGCAGAGTCCTCAATTGCTAGAGGCTCTAACTATCTTCCCCCCCACCCCCAGGGTTTTTCTGTGTAGCCCTTGCTGTCCTGGAGCTCACTCTGTAGACCAGGCTGGCCTCGAACTCAGAAATCCGCCTGCCTCTGCCTCCCAAGTGCTGGGATTAAAGGCGTGCGCCACCACTGCCCGGCGAGGTTCTAACTTTTTGAAAAATATTTTACTCTGTGCTTGGAGAAATGGCTCAGTGCTTAAGAGTAATTGTTGTTTTGCAGAGAACACAGGTTCGGTTCCCAGAATCCACGTCATCCATAACTCTGTTCTAGGGCGATCCAACACCTCCGAAGGCGCCAGACACTCAAGCAAATACTCACACACATAAAAGCAAACACATCTAAAAACATGTATTCTTTCAGTTCTTTGAATTTTTTTAAAAAGCGAGTTACTATATTTTGCCCATTTATTTATTTAGTGTATCTGTGTGGTTCTGGGACACTGCTCTGCTGCACCTATGGGCGTCAAAGACACTTTGCATGAGTCTGTTCTCTTTTGTTAACCATGTAGATTTTATCTGAGGAACTGAACTTGGAAGAAGTGAACTTGCCTGCTAAGCTATACTGCATTGGCTCGCAGATGTCCCAATTTTTAATTTAGCTCTTCAATGTGACATACCCTGATTTGACAATGATCACAACTCTAGACGCAGGGAAAAGACACAGCATAAACTGGCTATGGAACTGGTTTTGGATGGTTTGTTATGGTTATGCTTTTGGATCTAGATTATTCTGGGGTGTGTGTAGGGGGTGTGTGTTTGTGTTTTAGTTCAACAAAATATAAACTTAAACTGATGAGTATGAACCAGAGAGATAGCTCATTAGGTAAAGGTGTTTGCCACCAAACCTGATAAATTAAGTTCAATCCAAGAACTCATATGATGGAAAGAGAGCAAGTTGCCCTCTGACCTGCACGCGTGTTGTGGAACATGTGTGTGTCTATGTGCCAGCACTTAGACTATGTGCCATGGTGTGGTATCCAGAAGACAACATGTACGAGTCAGCTTTCTCCTTACACGATAAGGAATGGAGCTCAGATCTTTAGTTTGACAGCAAGTACCTTTACCTGCTGAGCTACCTCAGGTGCAGGAGCCATGTCAATTGCAAGCAGTGAGGACTGAGGCCTGGCGTGGGCAGCATTCACTTTCCTTAGAATCATCTTTAATCTGTGGTTGCAGGGACTGGTCTCCTTGTCTATGAATATACACTCTTGGTTCACTTTTCCTAACATTAATCTTAACCAATCAATTCTACAACCTTTTTAAATCTCATCAGCTCTGGGGAAACATGTGGCCATTCATAACATACTCCTAAAGTTTCCAGCAAACTTGAGGAATGGCTGGCTATGTGTCTTCTTTATTTTTTATTTTTAACTTCCTTTACAACTACTAAAAGTAGTAGAAGGCCACTGTGCTACTTATGTGAGGTGTGTTTCCTTTTTCAATGCAATGAGCAAAGTGGCCAAATGTCTTCTTGATATAATAATTCCTGAATATCTCAAAAATATTATGATCCAAGGGCTACAGAAAACATGCCTCTGGGAGTATGGGGGCAGGGGTTATAGTATCATAGTATCGATATTTAGAGTGAGCAAATGAGTTTGAATGCCTGGGACTTCTGTTCACAATTACCAGCACCTTTAATTCAAGATTTTTCTCTGTCAATTAGCTTCTAGGCTTCAAGGGTACGATAATCGTGAAGTGACACAAACAGAAGGCAATGGTTAATGATACTTCTACATGTGCATGGCATAAAATGGGGAAATGGGTAGTTTAACCTTCTCCAAAAGACAAGTGGGATTAGGGTCTTTGTAAAGTCGCAGAATTTATTTTTGTCACCCGAGTCCCTGACATGCACACAGCTTTCTGGATTTTTGTCTCTTTCCTTAAAAGTACAGGAAGTCATGCTTTCCCAAACAGACTCATCTCCTTGGCACAGAGGACCAAATGAAGTCTACAACTCTGACCAGACTTTCCAACGGCTTGAAATAGTTGGATGTCAACTATTGAACAATGGTTCTTCTCCAACAACCCCGTGTTTCGCAGATAGCAGCGATTTTTTAACTTTTTTTCTCTCTCTCTTTCATGAAACTTATAAGGATTGTCCTTGACCACTGGTTTCCACCAGATACTTCTATGTGCATTTGGCCTGCTTGCAAATAGCCTTCGGAGTCTGAGGCCAGCCAGCCCTTCCATGGCCTGCTCCTCCACTCCACACTAAATGCTGTGTCTAGCCTCCAGTCGATGACGTCACGCGCAGACTTGAAGATGCCAGAAACTCTGCACACTGGCCGCAAACGTCTCTTAATCAGGCTTTCCATTGGCTGACAGACGTCAAAACGGTGGCCCACGTCTGTGTCCAAGTTTTCGGGGACCATGTACCTCGATGCCCATCTGGACTCGGATTCGGGTTCACTCATCCCGGAAGCCTTTGTGGAGAGTATGCACAAAGCCTTTCGAGTCCCTGGGCGTTCAGATGCTCAGAGTTACCTCAGCCGCCGCCAGCCTTCCAAGCGCACCGTCCTCAAAGAAAGGGGCGGTGACCGTGCTGAGCAAGGATCTCGCGAGATCTGACAAATCTGTTGGGAGGCTGCGCTCCCTCAGATCTCGCGAGACTCGGAGAGGAGCTCTAGGAACCTGGTAGGTGGGCGGGCTGGCGGGAGGCCGGAAGATGGCGGCTCAGGCTGTATCGCTCCTGCGGGAGGTGGCCCGGCTGGAGGCGCCGCTGGAGGAACTGCGTGCGCTGCAGTCTGTGGTGCAGGCTGTGCCGCTCCACGAGCTTCGCGAGCAGGCGGCGGAGCTACGCCTCCGCCCGCTGTTCTCCTTGCTTAACCAGAACAATCGGTGAGAGAACCCCGGGGCTTGGGTGGGTAGGGATGGCTGCAGTGGGTTGTCCGCAGGAAAGTCAAGGTTGTCCAACTGCAAAAATTCCACAACTGTGTGTTGATCAGGTCTTGAGGGTTCACCTCTTCAGAAGGGATCTTCTGCTGGTACTGTGGCGGGATCCATCGCACGCCTTTTAATTTCAGTATCCAGTGAATGCTTGTCTACTTGAATTAAAATGTACGATGTAACAGATTTGTGAGACAGCAAAAAACTGTAAACTAGAAACAACCATATTAAGAACATAAGCTATAGCTGCGTAATTTAAGTTTGAGGTCGATCTGTGTATTTGAATATGAAAAATGTTGAATGTGAAAAAGGAAAACTGAAAAGCATATGTGTAAATGAATCTATTCTATATACCCCTTACCAGCGAGAGTAAACTGCATAAGCCAGGATTATATGTAGAAATCATTACTGTTGCATCAGGAGTTAAAATGTTAGGATAGCAGCCTTTGATTTAATATGCATCTATAGCATTCAATTTAAAAGTCTTGTATTTGGTAATGAGTTAATATATTTTTTAATTTGAATTTTAATTTGAAAAGATAGTGAACTCCAGTCAGTCAACACTGAACGCTTTCAAATGTGCTTTCTTACCTCTCTGATGCTATGTCTCTCCTCAATATAAGCTGTCATTCTCTTCCTCTTGCTACATCTGTTTGACTTGGTTTTACTCAATGGTTATTTTCCTTTTCTGACTAGCCCTCACCCTACAACCAGAATTAATGTCTCAGGTCAGTTGGCTTGGCCTGTCCATGGTTGTTACCTTTGCCTACAGTGTGAAGTCATGATTGTATAGTTTGGTATTTGGGCCCTTCCTGGTATATTTCCAGTCTGCTTTTCCAGGCTAATCTTAATTTGCTCCACTGAGTTCATCTGTCCCACCTACCGTGTAACACCACTACCGTTCCTGGGGCATGACTTGCACTTTCTGAATTCCACTCATGCCAGTTCTGCTGACTAAGGACCAGCCGATGTGCGGTCTCTCCAGAAAGTCTTTCTCCAGCTACAACTGGTTCTTCCTCAGACACTATAATGGATGTTTTCATTGTTTCTGTTTATAACTGCACACCTTTCCCTTGTGATAGTTCTGTGTATCTTTGTGCTTTATAAGATTTCTGAAGACAGGAGCCACCTTTGTTCCTCTCTGCATCCGCCCTGAAGCACAGTACATAAAATACACGCTAAATACAAGATGAGGCCTACAGCCTTTAAAGAGGGTACCGGGTCCAATTTTTGTTGTTCGTTTGTTTTGCTTTGTTGTTTGTTTTTGAGATCTTGCTACATAGAGCTGGTCTCAAACTCAGTATGTAGCTCAGGCTATCTCCCAGGGCTCCTCTCTAGCCAGCTTTTCTTATTGAAAGTGAGAAGATGTTGAAAAGTCCTACTGTGGGTTGGCAACAGGAACTGAAGTTGGGAGGTTTGGGAGTAAAGTGAATGGGAAAGACAGTTTGCTACATGACGAGGTGGTATCCTAGGAAGCAGTTTTAATGGAACTTCAGAGCTGGATGTGTACTATATATGGAGGTTGCAATTCACTGGAGTGATTCTTCTCTGATAGCATTACACGCCTGTTTCCTTGGCTAGACCACATAAGAGATTATGTTGATTCGGGTTCTGATTTTGTTGCTGTAAATCTATAATCTTAACACTTTGCATGAGGGAAAGTAACACCTAAGATCACTGACAGGCAACATAGAAGTCACACAAGAATGACTGACTGACCGACTTCCCACCTTTAGCTTGTTTGACAGCTGAGGGTCATATAGGACCTGCTACAGTTTATACACAATACACTGCACATCACTGCTTTTATAAATTCTTAGAGAGAGAGGGGAGAAAGAGAGCACGCAAGTGTATATGTGCTCGCTCGAGTGCACACACGCACCATGACATGCATGTGTACATGGATAGACAACTTCAGGGAGTCTGTTCTCATCTTCCAGCTTGTTGAGGCAGGACCTCTGGTTGGTTGGTTTATTTGTTTTTTGTTTGTTTGTTTGTTTGTTTTCCCCATCAGACTCCTGGCCAGTGGCTCTCAACCGTCTTAATGCTACAACTCTGCGATACATTTCTTTGTGTTGTGGTGACCCCCAATCATAAAATGATTTTTGTTGCTACTTCATAACTGTAGTTTTGCTACTGTCGTGAATTGTGTAAATATCTGTGTTCTGATAGTCTGAGATGACCGCTGTAAAAGGGTTTGTCTACCCCACAAAGAGGTTGTGACCCACAGGTTGAGAGCCACTGCTCCAAGCTGACCCATCAGCATCCTGCCGATGTCACTGTCAGATACATAATACTGTAATAAGACATTTCCCATGGGTTCTGCAAGTCATCGGGCTTTGCAAGCCTTTTCACTGCACCATCCAGTTCCTATAGATTCTGGGAATCCCAGCTCAGCTCCTCAGCTAGGAGTTCCTCACTTACATGGAACGTGCTTTACCTACTCACTGAGCGTCTCCTCAGCTCAAGTGTGTTCATTTGTAAGGCTTTTAATATGTATTTTTATCGCAGTCTTGGAAAGTTAGGCCAGTTTAATTCTGTACTGGCATCAGACATAAATTAGCCCATTTATTTATATTGCCTGTTCAGAGACAAGTAAATTTTTGGGGAACAACATCTGTACCTACAGCGGGTAGTCATCAAGTTTGGATTGGTTTACCCCTCTGGTAGCTTTCAAGTGTTTTCCCTCTTCTCTGCCCTTGCTGTCCTGATTCTCTCTTTCATCACCTTCCACATCCATTGGCTGCTTTCTACTTGAACTGTATCTCTCTAACATGCTGCAGAGTGGCCTCTCTTTCTTCCTTCTTCATGCATTTTGTTTTTTCTATTGTCTTGCCCTTAGGAGTTGGCCCAGGAGTTTTTGCACATGCTAAGTGTATGTTTTACCACTGAGTCTCATCCTAGCTCCCAGGAGATGGCTGTAAGCTAACTGTCCTTGTTTCTGTTCTCTGCTTAAAGCCACTGGATCTCTTGCTTCTTCAAGGATGGCATAAGAGATCTTAGTTTTGTTTCTTACCACTCATCTTACCCTTCTGCCATCTCTACCCAGTTCTGACCCCAGGCATGACGTGCTCCATAAGGCTTCTTTGAAGTATTAGTGTAGTGTCTTGTTTCTCTGTGTATTCTTGTGTGCTGCTACTTCCTCTGCTTGAAACACCCTTCTAAACCATTCATTCCTGGGTTTTTCTTACAACTTAGTTCAGCATTACTGCTCCTGGAAGCCTTACCCATACCTTGCAAACTTACTTTTACTCTGCTACAGCCTATCCTAGTTTACAGCATTCATCTATACTTTGTCTATCTTCTTGTGTGCTTGTCTTCTATTAGAGTGACCTTTCTAAGGCTAGACAATATGTCTTATCTGTCTCTGTAGCCCTAACCCAGGCACTGCAAAGAATTTAGTGCAAAGATACACCAAATGTCTAATGAGTGACTAGAATCTGCTTCTTTGAAGAAAATCTTCAGAAGGAAATTGTCACTGAGCCAAGCTTTAGGTGTTAGGTTGTTGTCTCCAGTCTGACATGACATGAATGAGATCTGTGCTGTCTCCTTCAGGGAACAGACTGCTTTGTGTGTATCCATTCTGGAGAGGTTGCTCCAAGCTGTGGAGCCAGTTCACTTGGCCAGGAACCTCAGGCTTGACCTGCAGAGGGGACTGACTCACCCTGATGACTCTGTAAAAACCCTCACTCTGTCCCAGGTATGGAATCATAGTGGTAAATACAGAAACATATCAGTCGCTCACTGACGTCCTTGGACATGCCAGGTGTCCTACCATTGCTGTGTGAAATAATAAGACAAAGCTATAAGGAGCTCCTAGTCTGTAGAAACTGATTTTTAGGTTTAGAAGTTACTTTGCTATATTATGTTGTATTGGAGAAGCTTGAAGTGTAAACATCACAAAGTTAACACATATAACAGTGGCTCTCATCCTGGTAGCCAAGCATCATAGCATTGTGGGGTGCACTGCTAGGGTCATGTATGTTAGGCAGCTGCAATTGGTTACCCAGCAGACAGTCCACAGTTTTCCCTTTTCTTCTCTAAACTGCATATTCACTTTGGGGTGGGTGGGGTGGCGTTTATTCACTGCCCATATGTATGCCAGAGACTGTAGCGCTGTAGCAGGTACTTTGCCTCATCTACTTAATCATATTGCCCTAAAATTAAAAATTGTATTCTTATTTTTCTAAAAAAAAGTTCAAAGAAGATAATTTATTGAAGATTTGTGCAATTAAAAATTGACACACTAGAGTTCATACTGTTTTGACTTACCTGTCTCCACTCTTTTCCTGCTATTTATTGTTTCTTTCCATTTAAAAGCATGACTATACCCTGTGTGTGTTTGGCTTTACTGAATTTGTATCATTGTGAGGTTGTAGTGGTTTGTGTTAGATAACTCTAATAACTACTTGTAAAATAATTACACACTAAAAAATACAAATATCCTGTGTTCACATGTTCTATTTGGGAAGAGTGTCTCTCTGCTTTTTTTTTTTCCAGATTGGAAGAATTGTTGAAAATTCAGAAGCTGTTACTGAGATTCTGAATAATGCTGAACTGTTGAAAGAGATTGTTTATTGCATTGGTGGAGAGAATCTATCTGTTGCTAAAGCGGTGAGTTCATTAGAACTCTCAGCCAACTGTGCAGACATTGGTGTCCTAAAGTCAGTAGAGAAGCTTAGTGCATAGTTTGTAAGGTTTCGGTAGAAATGAGTCTTCAGCCTTGTGTAAGTGGTGTCAGAACAGCAGTGAGCTCCTGAGACATGAAATGAATCTTCAGCCTTGTGTAAGTGGTGTCAGAACAGCAGTGAGCTCCCGAGACACCTGTGTCATCTGTCACTCTTACATTTGGTTGCTTAATGTTTGACAGTTATAAACAACAGCAAAAATGGAAATACTTGTTGGATTAGGGTATTTTATGTACTAATTTTACATCAGGCTTAAGAAGTAGATACAAATCTTCTGTACTTTTCTGACAAATATTTTCTTTCTGTATAAGGCTATTAAATCCCTGTCAAGAATATCACTAACCCAAGCTGGACTGGAAGCTCTATTTGAAAGTAATTTGCTGGATGATTTGAAAAATGTAATGAAGACAAGTGATATTGTTCGATACAGGGTATACGAGGTAAGACTAAAGGCACACTTCCTAATGCTTCCAAAACAATGGAGTACATTTACAAAAAAGCCAAGGTGGAGTGTGTCACAATGTAGGGGTGTGTTCGCAGCCCCGTGTGAGACTGTCACAAACATAAAGTGTGTTGTGTTACACCTGACCAAACACCTTGCCTCAAGACGGAAAAGAATGTCAGACTCTTAGTGGGAAGAATGCTCTTCCTGCACCAGTTTTCTACTGACCCTCACTTGCTGTCTTAGTTGCTTTCATGTGTCTATACTTGGGGTGTAGATATGTGCACATGGAGCCCAGAGGTCAGTCTCATTCCTCAGGTCTGCCTTGTTCTTTAAGACATGGTCTCATTGGTCTGGAATCCACTGATTACACTAATCTACCTGGCTGGTGAGCACCAGGGACCTGCCTGTCTTTGCCTACCCAGCACTGGGATTGCACGCCACTACACCTGGTGTTTTGACATGAATCCACTTGCTTGTATGTATGCACTTTAATGACCAATTATCTTAGTCCCGGTGTTATTAAGTAATGCAATAATGTTATATGTTGTTAATCTCACTGCTGAGGATTGGAGAAGCATTTGACCCCAGCCTACACACATAAATATCTAAAAATGAAGCCATGTGTAATCTAATTCCCTCCCCACGTTTAACTTACTCCCTTCCTGAGGACTCTGACTTTGCATGCTCTTGTTTTCCCTTGTCTTGTTCTGTTTCCTGGTTCATTGCTCCTTACTAGACTTTTGCTTCTAGAAGACTGTGAGAGTGAAGTAAATCCCGGCGTCTGCAGCACATCATACTCAGGGAGATTTTATTCTTGAGTTTTTAGTTCCTACCTACGTGGTAAGACTGACTCCTGACGTGCTGCAGGAAGGGAGTAATTTTAATTAATTGCATGTATTGATCATGTACAGCATAATGTTTGAAACATATATAAGAATGATCTTTGGGCCAATGGAATGCTGTGGTGAGTAAAGGCACTTGCTGCCAAGCCTGCTGATCCGAGTTTGATCCTCAGAACACTTAGTGTAGAAGGAGAGAGGCAACTCCCACAGGTTGTATTTGAGCCCACCTTCCTGTACACATACTCCCCAAAATAAGTAGTTCAATGAAGATGTAAAAACCAAAATTCCCCGATTCCACCACTTCTGTTAAAATCTCTCAGTATTCTTTGTCTTTCATTAAGCTTTCAGGACATGCTTGTCAAATGAACATGTGACAGACAGATACATAGATGCCGTTTGTTTTGTAGCGTTTAGATACAGGCCTTGTACATGTTAGAGAAGTTCTACTACTGAGTAGAGTGTGTGTATGTGTACTGCTTTGAATGAATCATTTTTATGTTTGTTGCTAATGCCAGCCTCATACCCTGATTAATGCTTTCTTGGTGGAAGGAGCACATATACCTAGATGCAATGGAATACTTCTTTACGGAAGTAATTTGTTTTATGTTCAATGACGTTTTTTTAGAAACAAATCATGAGCTGGGCGGTGGTGGCTCACGCCTTTAATCCCAGCACTTGGGAGGCAGAGGCAGGCGGATTTCTGAGTTCGAGGCCAGCCTGGTCTACAGAGTGAGTTCCAGGACAGCCAGGGCTACTCAGAGAAACCCTGTCTTGAAAAACCAAAAAAAAAAAGAAAAGAAACAAATCATGAATTATTAAGCATTCAGTTACATACATGGTACATATATTGTTCTGCATTTAATTTAAAATGAGAGCTAACTGATTTAGACCTGTTTTGACCTTTTTTCTTTCTGTTCTCTCAGCTAATTGTAGATATTTCTTCTGTGTCGTCAGAATCTTTAAACTACTGTGCCACAAGTGGACTGGTGACCCAGCTCCTAAGAGAGCTGACGGGTGAGGATGTGTTAGTCAGGTATGTAGACTGGGAGAGTTTGTCAAGTGAAAAACCCTTTTTTGGAGGGCCACAAAGCAATTGTGGGACTTAGTGTAGTCTTCTGTGCTGCTGGAGACTACATAGCTTGTAATATCAGTACTGGTGTTACCTTCAGGAAGCATTTTAGGAAGTAGCTATTTTTATCATGGTAATACATTTAGCTTTGCAAAGTCCTGCAACATGTCTTAGCTATTTTCAAATGACTATATCCTCTGTCTCAAAGTTTGTTCTTTAATTACTATGTTACAATATATGTAACTTAAACAGTTATGAATCACTTTGATATATGCCATTTCAGATGACTTAGCATCTTACCAAATGGTATTATCAAATAGCACTATGACATGACAGCAGAAATACAGTGTTTTAAAAGGATGAAGACTTGAGCTTCATAGCTCTTCTGCCTCTTACTTGTTTGGCCTTGGACAAATGGCTGTAGCATCTCTGTGCCCAGTTCTTTATCTTTTGCTGCAGTATCAGGGATTGAACTCAGGACTTACATGTCAGGCAGTCACTACCACTGAGCTATATTCCTACCCTGTTTACTTTTTTATTTTGAGGTAGGGTCTCACCTAGATGCCCAGGCTGGCTTTGAGCTCGCATGAAATCCAGGTAAGCCTTGAACTTATGATCCTCCTGACTCAGCCTCCTGGGTAATTGGAATTACAAACCTGTGGGACCATGTCTGACATCCATGACTGAGAACAATAATAATTCTATAAAGAGTATATGAGGATTGAGTAAATTAACCATACAAACCAATATAATGGCTGACGAGAGTCCTTGCTGAGTATTATCTGCGTCTCTTAGAACTCCTACTCCCAGGTACTCTTAATATTGCCCAGTGCTTGCTATAATCATCTACATTCTCACTGCTGGGTGCTTAAGTCTGTGCCTTTGCTGTTAAAATAGCATGGTAATTGCCATCTTTGTATATAGATGTTTCTGGTATTAAATGACTACCTGGTTGTCTTTCTTCTGAAGTGTGACTGGATTTGTTAAATCCATATATATATGGACGGTACTGAATGACGACTAGTGTGTGGTGATTGCTGTGTGAGAAAGTGTTGCTGCCGTCACAGCGTATGTGGGGTGAATGGCAAGATGGCAAGCTTTCTTTAAAATAGTTCAATAGAAAATAAGAAAATGTTGATACTTCTAAAAACAGAGTTATGGGTGCATGGTAGCTCATGTGGCTTTGTTTTTGTGTCTATCTGACATTTCAAAATAAAACAAATTATTTTTAAAATAAATCTCTTATGAAACAAGTATGTTATAGAAATAGTATTGGGTCTCCAGTCAGAAGGTCAGGCCTCAGTTCTGAACTCCACCTTAAAATGGTGTTGCTCTTGTATCCTCATCTGAAGAAGGAGCCAGGACTATAGGCCTTTCAGATTTGGTGAGAATAATTAAATAAAATAGAACCCATGTGAAGTCAATTTTAAAGTGCTGTTTATTTTTGTCCTTTTTTACTTTAGAGCCACCTGTATAGAAATGGTGACAACGCTAGCATATACCCATCATGGACGACAATACCTTGCTCAAGAAGGAGTCATTGACCAGATATCCAATATAATTGTTGGTGCAGATTCAGACCCTTTCTCTGGCTTCTATCTGCCAGGTGAGAGCAGCTCTTCCAATGTCTGCGTTATACTGGCTCCTGAAAGGCAGGGCTTTCTTTCCTTCATGCTTTTTTTACAAGACACTGCAGCCACTGTCTGTGGTACAGTGAGAGGATCCTGGATCACACCAGAGTGATTCCATGAATCCAAGTCAATATATGTGTTACACTAGATTACTAAAATGAAGGACGGAAAGCATACCAGCAGATACCAAAAATGCATTTGGCAGAAATTCAGCATCTTTTTAGCATGACAGCTCAGTTAGGTATAAAAGAAATTCATTTTAATACAGCCCAGGCCATGAGTGAGGGCCCCGCAGCTGGTGGTGTGCACAGGTGTGAGATGCCGACAAACTCTCCTATGATCAGGAGCAGGCTCTCACCACTTCCCTGCAGCACAGTTTGCGAAATCCTGGAACACACTGGTAAGAGAAAAATAAAAGATATCTAAACCAAAAGGGAAGATATGAAGTTGTTCTATTTATAGGTATAAATATGGAGTGATATTACATGGGGAATACTTCAGACCCCACCAAGAAACTGTCAGAGCTAAGAAATGAATTCAGTGAAGTTCCAGGACCAGCAGCAGCAGCATACCTTCCACACTAATGATGAACTACCCAAAAGAGAGCTCGGGGCACCAATCCCATTGTGATAGCATCTGAAATGTGGGAATATTCAGTGATAAATCACTGTCTTATTCCAGAAAGACACACAGACTAATACAACAGAACAGAGGACTCAAAATAAATCCCTATTTTTAACAATCCATGCCCAGAACAAACAGTGGAAAGTACATTGTTTTCAATAAATGATCCTGAAAGAGAAAACTGGATATTTAAGTGAAGAATGAAATTAGACCTTCACCTCGTGTCATAGAACTCAACACAGTGTAATTAAGGACTGGACTGTGAGACATGAAGCTGGAGCCGCTGGAAGAGAATGTAGTGAGAAAGCTTTGCACTTTGGTCTGGACCAAGGTATTTTTGGATATGCTGTTTAAAGCACAGGCAACAGAAGGAAAAATCAAAAGTAATTGTACCAAACTGAAAGGCATCTATCTGCTGAGCAAATAAAACAATCTCCAGAGTGAAGGAGCAGTCTGGAATTAGAAGAATATTTGCAAACTATCTAGGAAAGAGTCAGTGTCCAGAATATAAGGTACACAAATCAATAGCAAGAAAACAACCCAGTTAAAAATCAGCAAAGGACCTGGATCACAAAAGAAGTCCTGTAGCTCTGCCCAATAGGCTCTTAGAAAGATGCCCATAAACCACTGTGGAGAGGTCCAAACCTGTTAAAACTATTTGTATCAAAAAAGGCAAAGGGTGAGGCTGTGAAACAGAACAGAATTTACATGAATGGGGATGTAAATTAGTACAGTCCTGGAGGACTGGAAAGTCTCTAAGATAGACTGTTGTGGATCCCTTTGGTTATGTAGCCAAAGGAAATCCAACCAGTCTGCTGAAAAGCTGCTGTATTCCATGTCACTTCTCAATAGGCAAGATACAGGGTTAACCTAAGCATCTGTCTGTGTATACATAGAATAGTACAATGGAAGTTATTCAGCCTTAAGAAGAAATTCTGTCATTTGCACACTGCTTAATCCTGAAGGACAGTGGTGAATGAAATGAATACCATGTGATCTTAATTAACATGTATAATCTTAAAAAAGTTGAACCCAGATGTAGGTGAGTGATTACAGAGGCTATTAGGGCATGCTTGTATGGATGGGAGTGAAACAGTCAGAATGCCAGAAGTAAGTACAGCATGATGACTGGTAACAGTGTGTGGTGACCTTAAGTATTACATAGAAGAGATTTTAAGTGTTCTCACCACAAACAAAAAACATTAACATAGTACATATATTAATTTGCTTAATTTGTCCACTATACAGTGCAAATATATTTCCAGACATGATATACATAACTGCTATGTACAGGGATTTTTTTGGTTAGTTTGAAAAATTAATAAAAACAGAAGACACTGAGAGTCCCTTAATGAGGTGGAATGTGTTGTACCAGGACAGCTGCACTGTGGACTGACGTTATGAAAACATGGGCACTCTAGAGCATTAGATGGTTTTCTTTAAAAATTCAGTGAGAGCTGGGTGTGGTGGCACATGCTTTTAATCCTAGCACTTGGGAGGTAGAAGTAGGCAAATATCTGCATTCAAGGACAGCCTGGTCTACAGACTGATTCTGGGACAGCCAGGGTTACATAGAGAAACCCTGTCTCAAAAAATTAACAGTTCAGTGAGAATACCAATACTGCTGTGTACTGTGTCCAGATTCCTGCAGTCTGTGGTTAGGTGATGAGGATTCACCCGGCCCATTTCACTCCAGGACAGGTAGATTATTCTTCCTCACACACTTTAGTAGCTGAGGGTAGGTAATGCCTCTTGAGGTGGTCTGCTGTGTTTTACAGTGATTAACCTGGTGAACGGTTCCTGCCAGTAATGTCTTCAAGCTTGCCTCCCTACCATGGACATCTGTTGGTATGCCCATGTTCTCTCTCTCTCTCCCCTCCGTTTCCTTCTGTTCCTCTCTGGCTATAACCAGGCTGGCCTATAACGCACAGATAGCCCTCTCTACCTCTCCCCTCTAGCTCCATTGACACCTTGGGGTATTTTGTTCTCTGAATCACACAGATGCATCTTTGAATCTCCTTGGCTCTCCCCTGCAGGCAGCACAGTGCTCCTCTGTCTCCTGCCTGCAGTTATTGATACTCCTGTGGAGATACGGAGCCCCCAATTTGTGGTGTCTTATCCCTCTCCTAAAGTATGTTTTTATAAATATTTTAGGATTTGTGAAGTTTTTTGGAAACCTGGCCATCATGGATAGTCCTCAACAGATCTGTGAGCGCTACACTGGTTTTCTGGAGAAAGTGTTCGAAATGGCGGATAGTCAAGACCCCACTATGATTGGTGTAGCTGTGGACACAGTTGGAATCCTGGGATCCAGTGTTGAAGGAAAACAAGTTTTACAGAAGACAGGTTGGTGTGACTTGACTTGGCTTTTGTAAGAGGTATTTTTGGCCAGGATTTCATGTTCGGGCCCATCTGCTGGAGGGATAACTGGTGTAGAAACTACATTGCGAGTGGCAGTCTTTCCTCTGCCATGACTTGTCTCCCAGAGTCTTGTAATTACTACTGAGGAGCCGTGGCTTTTACTCCTTTCTGTAAGTAGGTTTTCACCCAACAAGAACCACGGGGTTCGCTGCTAACATTTTCCTTGGATGGATTTCATCATAGCTCGTGTTGTGTCCCAGTTCTCACCCTGACGGAAGCTGTATGAGTTTCGTTTACATAACTTCTCTGGGCCTCGAGTTCCTCACTTACCAAAACAGCACAACAGCCGCTTCTTTGGGGTTTTAAATATTTCAAAAGCACGGAGAGAGTCAGAAAAAAAAAGTTTTGTGTCAAGACTCTTCCAGACCTGTGCAGACTGGAGCCTTTGATGCACTCCCTACATAATGCTTTACCGTGCTGAGTCAGGTCTAACGCTGTGTTAGGATGATAGTCATAGCGCATAAGTGTGTGTTGACAGTCATAGTGCGTAAGTGTGCATTGATAGTCATAGTGTATAAGTGTGCGTTGACAGTCATAGCGCGTAAGTGTGTTGATGATAGTCATAGCGCGTAAGTGTGCGTTGACAGTCACACCCATTACCGTGGCCATTACTTTTTTTTTTTTTTATAGCATAACAAGTGTTCAGGTGTTAGAAAACAGTATGGAAGTTCCACAGAAAAGAAGAGTTAAAGTGTGAACCAGCAATTCCACTTCCAGGTATAAAGGATACAATATGGAAAGCAGAGGTTCAAGTGGTGTCTGTATACTCCTGTGTGTAGCAGTATTGCTCAAAACAGTTGGAAACCCCACAATGTGGTGGATGAATTAATTACATGTGATGGAATCTTTGTAAAAGTGTGAGGCTGAGGCAGAAGCTGCAGCACAGGCAGACTGAAGACATTCTGCTAAGACAAGAAAGCCAGGCATGGAAGACAGATAGAGCACGATTTCACAGACAAGATTATGTTAAGCACAGGGGAGGTCAGTTCATAGAAACAGGAAGCAGTGAGTGGATACCAAAGGAGAGAAAGGGAGGGTGGGGTTTGCTTATTGAGTACTGCGTCTCAGGTTGAGCAGCTCTGGAGATGGATGTGATGATGGAACACAGCAACGTGAACAAGATGGGTGCCATGGGCTGTGTTTAAGATGGTTAAAGTGGTAGGTTTTATGTGTCACCATTGTCCTTCACAGGAACCCGCTTTGAACACCTCCTCATGAGAATAGGATATCAAGCAAAGAATGCTTCCACAGAACTGAAAATTAGGTGCTTAGATGCAGTTTCCTCTCTTCTGTATTTATCAGTAAGTAGACGGGAAAATTAACAAAGATCAAAGGGCTGTATCTGGGAGGATGAGTCAGCATGGTACTAGTCAGTTTAAGAGAATGTTCTCCTGGGTCTTGTGCTTTTCACTTTAGTTAAGATGGTAACCTGCTGGCACATACAGTTAATTCCAGCCCTCAGGAGGGAGGATCTGAGTTCCAGGGCTGCAGAGAGAAACCCTGGCTCAAAAACTAACCAAACAAAGCAGGGCAGTGGTGACACACACCTTTAATTCCACCACTTGGAAGACAGAGGCAGGTACTCTGAGTTCACTGCCAGCCTGGTCTACAGAGTGAGTTCCAAGACAGAGATCTACACAGAGAAACCCTGTCTCTCAAAAAAAAAGATAAACACCTTCATTATGTTACTAGAGACATGAAAACTTTGTAAGGGTATTTTTCAGTTTATTCTTTCATACATGTATGCATACATTTAATCATATCCACTCCTTTCCAGTCCCCCCCCCCCAAGTTCCTCCAATGCTCCTTCCAACTTCACGTCCATCTGCTTTCTTTTTCATTATATCTGTTGAGTCTAATTGGTGCTGCCTGTATGCACAGGGTATGAGGTCATGGCCACACATCCAGGACTGTCCCTCCCTCCCCTGGCTGCTGTCAAGCACCTCTAGCTCTTCCTGCATTGGGAGTTTGGCTGGCTTAAGCTTGTGCAGATAACCACAGCAGCTGGGAGTTAGTGGGTGCAGCCGCCATGCCATGTCAAGCACTCCTCCCAACTTCCAGCTCACATTCTTTCTGCCCTCCTGTCTGCAGTGTTCCCTGATACTTGAGGAGCAGGGGATTGATACAGATGTCTCACTTTTGGCTGAGTGTTTAATTAAGTCACTTATTCCCAATAACCACTCACTGCCCATTGCAAAAAGAAGCATTTCTGACCAAGGCTGAAAGCTGTACAAATCTAAGAATACAAACATGAGCAGCTAGCAAAACAGCAATAGGAGGTTTCCCCTCCAAGACCTCACTTCCTCAGCTATGGGCCATTTTATTTTACTTTATTTTATTTTATGTATATGGGTGTTTACTTAAATATATGTCTGTGTACTACTTGTGTGCACCGCCCATAGAGGCCAGGAGAAGGCATCGGATCCCCTGGAGCTGGAATTACAACCTCTACATGGGTACTGGGGATCTGTCCAGCACCTGCCTATGGCCTTTTGACAAGGTTTATAGTACCAAGCTTGAGTTCTGTCCTGTGGAGCAGGCCTCAGTCCAGTCGGAGGTGGTTGGTTCTCCTCATAACAGTCATTGCACTCTGTGCCAGTGGACACAGTGTTCATTGCAGGTCAGAGTAGCAGCATTCAGGTCGGCACTGGGCAAGAACACTGATGTCTTTCCTACTCTGAATCCTGCATAGAGCAGTTTATGGTACTGTGGAAGCTAGTCAGCTAAGAAGTTTGCCAGTTACTGATTTCTCTATGTCTTACAGTCAAATGGTGGGCATCTTCAGGAATAGGGTTAGTTATGATGGCCAGCCAAGAGCAACTGGCATGGCCTGCTTTAATGGAGGAGGTGCTCTCTGGGACCTCTCAACTGTAGGGAGTTGCTGAGAGTTTCATTTAATAGCCCATTTCTTCTAGAAACAGCCTTGTCCACTCATACAGGGATCAGATTCCCTTGTTGGAAAGGGGGCTTCTTTAGTTTTAGTTAGCTTACCCGTAACCCCTCTTCACTTCCTAGATTTTATTATTGTGAATGAGAGATGGGGGGGTTACAGGAGAGGCGTATATGTATGGGCACACGTGCCATAATACACATGTGGAGATGTCTCAGTGGTTAAGAGCACTGAATGCTCTTCCAGAGGTCCTGAGTTCAATTCCCAGCAACCACATGGTGGCTCACAACCATCTGTAATGGGATCTGATGCCCTCTTCTGGTGTGTCTGAAGACAGCTACAGCTGTACTTACATACATTAAATAAATAAATAAATCTTTTTTTAAAAATTAATACACATGTGGAAGTCGGAGAACAACTTTATATAGAGTCAGTTCTCTCCTACTTTATATGAGACCTGGGGATTGAACTCGGGCTATCACCCTCATACAACAAGGACTTTGACCCACTGAGCCGTCTCAATTACTCATACCTTAAATGTAACATAGAATCACAGAGTAATAGAACTAGAGAGATCCTAGTGATTAGTTCGTCCTGTCCAACAAAAACGGGAATTTTCAGGCCTGGATTTGGGATGAGTTCTCCAAGGATAGCTCCCAGAATGCCATTTATACAAGGCGTTCTGGCTCAGCTACATGCTTGTCTCAGCTGTGGTAACATTTCCTTCCTATGTCGTAGCCTGAGCAGCAGACGGATGACTTCCTGGGAATGACAGAATCCTGGTTTTCCTCCGTGTCTCGGGACTCCCTGGAGCTCTTCCGTGGTATCAGTAACCAGCCCTTTCCTGAACTCCACTGTGCTGCCTTGAAAGTGTTCACAGTAGGTATCTCTTCTCTGCAGGTCCCTCTGTGACCACCAGCTCAACACAGAGCACTCGAGTGAGCTAGCCTCTGTGTGCACACAGCAGTTTCTACCCTGCTACTCAGGGGCCATTGAGAGACACACGTGCTGACAGGCTGTTCGAACACAGGGTGTTCGGTGCTGTCTGAGGTTTAAACACGCTGCTGTTGGTCACAGGCTAACCCAGCTCCTCAGCTTCTGCTCAGCTTAGCCTTGACTCCTACGTTCCCTTCTGGTCCCTGGTACTCCAGTGATGCTAGGCTGCTGGTTTCTCACCTCCTCTGCTGTGGTTAGTGACCTCAACACTCTGCTAACTCTGCTTGTGAACCTCTTTCTTATTCAAGAAGTAGCTCCAGCACACTTGTCCTAAGTCTCGTACCATGGAGTTAATGATCCTGGTTCTCAGATGATATTTTCATCCAACGGGCTCTGAGTTTTCCCCTACCCTGTTAGATGGTGGGCCTTTTCTCAAACTTCCCATCTGTGGAGGGAGCCACACCATAAATATAGTTACAAAGTTAGTTATAAAATTATAGCTATGGGGCTGGAGAGGTGGCTCAGTGGTTCTGAGTTCAATTCCCAGCAACCACATGGTGGCTCACAACCATCTGTAATAGTATCTGATACCCTCCTCTGGTGTGTCTGAAGACAGTGACAGTGTACTCACATACATAAAATAAATCATATATATATATATATATATATATATATATATATATATACACATACACACACACACACACACACACACACACACACATTTACAGTAAGGATTACACCGTGCATGTTTTATGTTTAAACTCCTTCCCCAGCAAAGGCGAGTGTCTGTTTACCTTCTTAGCCCTAGCACTTTGAATTTGCTAAGTGTGATCACATGGGTGGCCTTACACAGGATCCAGGCTGCATTAGGCTCTGGAGAAGAATGAGAATGAGAGAGGAAGATTCCGCAAAGCAGATCTTAAAAGCATGGGTATTCCTGGGGTCTTAGACACTGCCGCTTTAGGTCTGAAGCAGTGAGACAGTATACGTGCTCGGTGCTTCACCTTGGAAGCCGTCATCTGCATGATGTGGCACAGTGTTCCTTGTTGTTCTGTCTGAGCTCTGACTTAGTGGGTGAGGTAGCTGGTGCTTCTGGCCTGAGGAATCCATTTTGAGAGGTAGAAGCTGGGCCACAAACACACTAAATGTAGTATTGAGCTTTGGTAGACATGTAGGTTGCCGACTCATTCTTGTAAAGTTTGCAAAACACTGAAAAATGGAGAATTTTAAATCACGAAGTTGGGTGCTTGCATCTCATCTTGGTTTTACTATTTATTTATTTATTTATTTATTTATTTATTTATTTATTTACTTATTATCTATTTGGAGTGCAGTGTTTCCAGAGGAAAGTGCTTGCTGTACGCTCCTTATTGCTGCCCAGTCCCGTTTGCGGTCTCTTTTCCAAAGTCTGATCACCACCACAGACACCACAGGGTTTACAGGCTGTGGGCCTTACAGGGCGGTGCTGAGGGGGCTACTACATGCAGGGCAGATCATACATGTCCTTCCACTTAAGAGGCCATTAGAGAGCTGGCATTCTCTAGGCTGGCCGTAATGCGTGATTCTCCTGCAAGTGAAGATTTAGATACGTCTGTTACAGATGGTGCTACAGTCTGGAAACTGGTTCTACGTCAACAGTTTTCAACCTGTCAGTTGCAGCTACCCGCTTGGCAAATTTCTGTCTCTAAAACTATTTACATTATGATTCGTGACAGTAGCAAAATTACAGTTACAAAGTGACAACTGCAGTAAAGAGCCACAGTGTCGGGGAGGTTGAGAGCCGCTGCTCGACATCTTTATGTGGTAGATTTACTTCTGCTGTCAGGGGTTCCTTATAAATTAGTAAGTCTTAAGTCTTTATCACAATGGGCCATAATTTACTTAACCAGACCCATTATTAGACTTGTAAAGCTTCCACACTGCTGTGGTGAGCATCTCTGTATACAAAGCTTTTTTATCTAAATAATTGTTTTCTATTTACTTATTTATTTTATGTATATAAGTTCACTGTAGCTGTCTTCAGACACAACCAGAAGAAAGTATCGGATGCCTTTACAGATGGTTGTGAGCCACCATATATGGTTGCTGGGAATTGAACTCAGGACCTCTAGAAGAGCAGTCAGTGCTCCTAACCGCTGAGCCATCTCTCCAGCCCCAAAGCTCTTAATATATAGAATTTTTAAAAATGTTTCTCGGGAATCTGCTTACTTGGACAAAGGGAGATGCTTTTAAGGTTTGTCCTATCACATGTATCTCTAAGTACTATGTTGTCTGCTCATGAACTCACCTATAAACTGTATTCTCTTTCTGCCTTCAATTTCAGGCTATTGCAAACCAGCCCTGGGCTCAGAGACTTATGTTTAACAGTCCAGGTTTTGTAGAATTTGTCATGGACCGGTCTGTGGAACATGACAAAGCTTCAAAGGATGCCAAATATGAACTGGTAAAAGCACTTGCCAGTTCTAAGACAGTTGCAGAGATCTTTGGGAACTCCAATTATTTGAGGCTCAGAACGTACCTAAGTGAAGGTCCATACTACGTGAAACCTGTTGCCACAACCGCAGTGGAAGGAGCTGACTGATTGCTTTCCGTCTAAGACAGCAGAATTTCTCAAGACACGTGTTTCCAGCTGTGCTCCACACTGCAGGACGTCTGTCTTTCAGAGCTGCCATGGAGTGTGACACAGCCTCACCATCAGCAGTGTTGTCCCCAGCGCTTAGACCACAGTGAAAGCTGCAGGAACCTGAAAGCACTCCAGCTTCCTCGAGTCCTCTGGCTACTGGAGTCTTTGCTGCAAGGTCAAGGTTTGTTTTCTCAAAGTTTCCATGGGCACACTCGTGACCTCATTTAAAAATAAAATGAAGCCAAATGATTCTGGATTCTCTTAACCACATTTTCTTTTCCTTACCTGATTTTGCCTCAAAATCTTGGGTATCTTGGGTAGTCTCTAAAAATAAGTCATTTAGAATCACCGAATTATGTTATTTGTATACAAGGAATAAATAGTTTAAATAAGATTTCTTGGTTACTTTTCCTTTGAAAATAAAATAAATCTAAAACTTGTTTGGCATTGGTACTTTGGCTGTGTCACTTTTACCATGTTGTAGTTACAGGGAAGGGCATGTGATAATGCCTTAACCAGAAAGTTTCCTTAACTGTTGTTCTATTCATTGGTGGGTCATCATCATTGAGGGTTTGGTGGTAATTCTTCAGATCTATGAAGTCTAGTCTAGAGGTGATCAGAGAGACACTCTGGCTCCTAATGTCCAGAGTCAGAAGAGAAGGGACAGCATGTACAAATTAAGATGCCCTGTCATCCAGAAGGGACCACATGTACAAACCAAGGTGCCCTGTCACTCAGAAGAGACAGTGTATACAAACTAACATGCCATGTCACTGTTTTGCAAATGTTTATTTCTTCGTCACCTTTCTCAATGTTACTTTATCTTAACAACAAAGCTCTTGACACACAAAAAACACTTGTCCAGGGTTTCTGCATGAGCTTGTCAGTGACGGTTTAGAACCAGACACTGTTTGTTTTAGGCTGTGCTGAGGCTGATGAATCATCCCTTCCTGTCACATGATTCTCGAATGACTGGAATCCTGGTCCAGTTGCATCGTTTTTCCGCCACCAACTCTGAGTTTCCTTTCTCTATACTGATCATTTCTCTACAGCCAATGTCACAAATTAGGCTACATCTAGATACTTCCTGGCATGAAATATTCAAAGTGACTTTTGTTTTAATGACTCAACGTTATGTTTTCCCCCTTAACTTTGCAGTAAAATAAATATATAAACATGTATATCACATGGTGAAATATAACTATTGTAAGTGCACTTTCATTATATATGTGGAGATGTACAGTGATTACTGCTGTCCCTCTCCAAAACTGTCTTATCTTTCAAAACTAAAGTTTTATATCCATTAAGTGGTAATTCCTCCCACTGCTGTCAACCACCGTCCCAAGTCATGCTGTTGACTTGTTTTTAACTTCAGGATTCAGAAGCGTGCCCTCTTTCCTGTGTATGGCATGTATACTCATTCTGCTTTGTTTTGTTTTGTTTTGTTTTGTTTTGTTTTTCTGAGACAGGTTTTCTCTTGTATTCCTGAGTTCCTGGCTGTCCTAGAACTCACTATGATTCACCTGCCTCTGACTCTCAAGTGCTGGAATTAAAGGTATGCGCCACCAACTCTTATTCTGCTTTTATTTTGGGTTTTTTTAATTCAGATTTAATAAGAGCGATAAGTTATTATTTTGCGTTTCATAAGTGTGGTTTGAATAGGTTCGACCCCCAGAGATCCATGTGTTTGAATGCTTGGCCCATAGGGAATAGCACTATCAGGAGGTATGGCCTGGCTGGGGTAGGTGTGGTCTTGTTGGAGGAAATGTGTCACTGTGGGTGCTGAGCTTTGAGGTCTCCTATGCTCAGACTCCACCAAAGGGTGGAACAGAGTCTCCTGGCTACCTTCTGATCAAGATGTAGAATTTTCAGTACCTCCAGCACCATGTCTGCCCACACACTGCTATGCTTCTTGCTATGATGATAATGAACTAAACATCTGAAACTGTAAGCCAGCCCCAATTAAATGTTTGCCTTTACAAGAGTTGTCATGGTCATGTTTTCACAGTAATAGAAACACAAACTAAAACAGTATACAAATGTGTGTGTGTGAGAGGAGGTGGGGTAGAGGGAGACTTAAAAAATATTTGGTTATTATACATAGAAAACCTAATTGTTACCAATATATAAAAGCCATGTTGCTGAAAAACACTGTGTGCCAACATTCCTGATCCTAATTCCAAGGTTTTACAGCCCCAGGCCTCTGTAGACAACAAGGTAGAGTGCGTACCACAGTGGGATAAGTAGCTGCTCTGTTCAGAAGCATCTCCACACTGTTCCATGTTCACACAAGGTAGCAAACCATTTCCCAATCACACTGCTACAGGTCTCTTTTCCATGATAATAAGCTGTCTGGGAAGCACTCCATCTCCTATCCAGTTCCTGCTGCATCCTGTTCCTGATTATTTGGAACCCAGGTCCAGCAAAACAGCTGTGAATAACCCCAGTTACTGAGCTACATAGTGCCTTCCCCTTCAAGAAATAAACATATCTACTGAAGAAGCCATTTCCCTTCAAGGCCACACCAATGTGCTACTCTTGACTCCGGGGCACTAGAGCTTTATCCAGAGGAGCAACCTGGGTGCTTAAACTTTGATGACAGCTCTTCCCAACCTAGCATCCTTGGCTCGTCTATCTCCCTACTCCCTGGAAGGAACAGTCACAGTGTCTTACCTTCCTGCATCTGAACTTGCATTACAGTCAGATGCTCAAGTATTCCACTTGATGGGGAATGAAGTCCATGCTACACTGCTCCCACCCACCAGGGTTCATAGCACAACTGTTCCCCTACTATTCCCAGGACATGGCTGCCATTGCAGCTCTAATCACAGAGGCCTGTATCACTGGTGTGTCCTAACACCCCAAGATGTGGATCACTACTAAGAAGCATGCTTTATGCCAGTGTTCAAGATGCCACTGTGCCCCATTGACTTCAGAACTCAAACTGCAACATTTCCTCTGATGTTGAAAGTATACATCCTGCAGGGAAACTCTCTAAGCACAGAAGAAAACAACTTAAAATGATTTCAGGAAGTTCCTGAAACTGACCAGATTCACTAGGCCCCTCCCTCCCAGAGTAACCAATAAAGCTAATAGTCCCTCTCAGAGAAGCCAAACTGCAAAGAAAACTGATACCTGACCAGCTTCCTAGAAGAAGCAGAAACCAGTCTGGGGAAAGTAGCTCAACTTAGTCATTTGGAAAGAACATTCTTCAACCTGTTGAGTTGCCTGCAGACTCAGATTGGCTTTGGTGACATAGGTGTCTGAGCCATTTCTGCTCCTGTAACACCTACCAATATTCCTATAAGTAATCCCAACAAACCTCATTGGTTCACCAGCTGCACTTTGGTGGTATCTGGACTCTGGTCTGCTGTGAGTTCCCTATCTGGGGAGAGTACAAATGTACGTAATGACTCCTCAGGAAAAGTTTTATCACACATCACCTCTGGAACTCAGTCCTCCGTGGACCCATGCCAGTGCTGGAGCATGCTGCTCAGCACCAGACTTACAGTTGACTATCTGTCCCTTGGGTCTAAGCTGCTGAGGAATTCCCTACAGCCCTTGGCTTGATGGGAAAGCTGTGTCCACCTGTGCCTAAGTGTGACCCTGTGTGTATGTCACAGGTACATCAGTTGTTCAACAGGACACTGAGCCCTGGAACACAGTGGAGTCAGGCTCAGCACCATCAAGGATCCTCTCAGGTAAGTTCATCCTGTGAAAACTTAGAACAAGACTGACCCCTAAAGCCCTCTCAGTGTTGCCACAGAAACATGGATCCCAGGCCACTAAAACACCCATAGCCATTGGTGACATTAACTATAGCCAAAGAAGCTGTACAGAGGCAGCGCTGTTAGAAATCAGAACAGCACTCCCTGCCCAACAAGTTAACCTAGGATCTGAGTGCTGGGGAGTTCCTAAGGCATTCTATAAAATTAGAAGTAACTTCTATTGTGCAGATATCAATAGAGATAAGAAACATGAAATATGATGCTGTGGTGGTTTTAAAGGGAATGGTCCCCATAGGCTCAACTATTTGAATGTTTGGTCATTAGAGAGTATTAGGAGGTGTGACCTTGTTGGAAGAATTGTGTCACTGAGGTTGGGGTTTGTGGTTCCAGAAGCCCAAGCCAAACTTAGTGACGGTCTCTGTCTCTTCTGCTGCCTGCTGATCCGCACTTAGAACTCCTAGCTACCTCTGGCACCATGTCTACCTGCATGTCACCATGATTCCCACCATGTTGATAATGGACTAAACCTCTGAAACTATATAAGCCAGTCCCAATGTTTTCCTTTATAAGAGTTGCTGTAGTCATGGTGTCTCTTCACAGCAATAAAACATTAACTAAGGCAGATGCTATCAAAGAAATCCAGTAGTTTTCCAGTAACTAACCCCACAGATGGAATTTGTAAAGTGCCTGATGAGGGCATCTAAATAATGATCCCAAGAAAACTCAGCAAGATATAGGAGAACACAACCAAATAAGTGAAACCCAGATAGCATCCATGTGACACACCACACACACACACACACAATTTAATAGCCTTGGAGCTGAAGAACTGAAAAATGATAAACTATAACTAAAATTTAACATCAGAGCAGCTCACACAGCAGAATTTGGGGTTGCAGGATGGCTCAGCAGTCACGAGAACATACTGCTCTTGAAGGAGCTGAGTGGCTTCCCAGTGCCAACATCTGGCACCCAGTGCCAACACCTGGCAGTTCACAACTGCTTGTAACACCAACTCAGAGAACCCAATGCCCTTCTGGGCTCTACAGGCACCAGCACACAGACATGTAAATAAAAAATTTTAATTCTTAAAAAAAAAAATTTAATCGTAAGTCTTTAGAAATAATTCAGAGCATGACAGGAGAAAACTAAATAAGATGAAGACGTCCTCTAGGACTGATCAAAAGATTCTCACATTATCAGATTATCAAAGGGAGACAGGTTGGAAAATGCCCAGGAATGTTGCTTAACAACATAATTGCAGGACATTTTCCAGCTCTTGAGAGATAGACTTCCAGAAAAAGAAAGAATGTTAATTCAATCAGACCAGTGGGAAATATATGCTCGGGGAAGAGCAAAATACAATAAATGGAAGACTGAAGCCAGCTTGTGGCATTCATAGAACGGTAGGTGAAACCAAGTCTTTGCATTATAGGAGCCCCATAGTGAAGTGGATCGGCTACTTTAAAGAAATCATCTTAGGAAAGCTTACAAACTTCTGGAAAGATATAAATGTCCAAGTACTGGTGGTATACTGACGCACACCTGTTATTCTAGCTCTCAGAGGACTGAGGCAGGAGGATCACAATCTCAAGACCAACCTAGGCTGCATGGCAAAACTTTGCCCCTGCCTCCACCCCCAGTAAGCAGCCACATTGCTATCCAGCTATCCAGATGGTCTACTTAATCTGCAGATTTGCATTTAGTCTATTGTTAGAAATGAAAGCTAATGGTTCGTTTTCAAAGGTGCCTTGTGCCAGCTACAAGTGAACTGAAAATACTAGACCTCTGCTAATGCCTGTTAGTCTAGCTATTCCTGAAAGTCTGCTGAGCCAGACACACCAAGCAGCGGCTTAAAATAAAGAAAGTACTAGCACCCAAGCTTGCCTACAACAGTATCTTCCTAATAAGCTTTAAGAGAAGCAGGATGTAACTCAAGAGAACTTAAGCTACAGAGGGAAAGATAAAACCTGGATGACATGAAGACTGTGCCCTCTTGATTAGTCAAAAAGGGAGGAAGGGTCATGTGTCCTCTTACTGGCCTGCCATTCTAGGACAGCCAATTTTGCAAGGACATAAAATAAACTATGTCACCTTTGCTTCTCTGAGTCTCCAGTATTCTAACTATGAAGTGAGAGTCGTTTCTCACATCCAAGGAATCTATTAAAATCACAATGACACCTCCCACCAAAACAGAAAAGAAAGGCCGTAAATCATGTAGATGAGAAAAAGACCCCAATTCATCACACCTGTATCAAGCAAGAAGAACAAAGCTAGCTGCCTCACGCTACCTGACTTCAAAATACACTCCAAAGCCACAGTGAACAAAATAGCGTGAGCCTGTCATGAAAGGCACGTGGATTAGCAGAACAGGATAGAGCACTCAGAAATAAAAGCTATGCTCAGTAGCCAAGAATGATGCCAAGAGCAGAGTATATTATCTTTAGTAAATGGTGGTAGAAAAAACAGTATCTACACGTAGAAGGATAAAACTAGACCTTCAGCCCCGAGCACATACAAAAAGGATGTCACAACAGAGGAAAGCCTCAAACACAAGGTTGGAAATGTCAAACGACCAGAATAAACTGTAAGAGCAGAGCTGAACAGCACTGCTGTGGGTTGGTATGTTTTTATATGACTCACCAAATACAGGCAACACCAGAGCAAACATGCAGATGAGACCATGGCAAAGTAAAAAGCTGTGTAGCAATGGTAAGAGTCAACGGTGATGAGAGACTGTGAAATGGGAGAAAATACCCCATCGCCTGTTAAGAAATTACCAATCAAAATATATAAGAAAATTAATTAAAAATAGGAGAAATGCCAAGCAGATGCCAGTGGCACATGCCTTAATCCCAGCACTCAGGAGACAGAGATAGGTGAGTCTCCAAGTTTGAGGACAACCTAATCTCCATATTGAGTTCCAGGACAGCTAGGGCTACACAGAGAAACTCTGCCTCAAAACCAAAACGGGGTGTGGAATTCAATAACAAACAATTCAAAACCAAGCAAAAACCCTAAACTGGCATTTCTCCAAAGAAGGCGTGCAAATGGCCAGCAGAGGGCACAGTGATGCGGTCTGGATGTCCCAGCTGTCAGAGGCAATGGTAGGTGGGCCCAGAAATTCAAGACCAGCTTGGGCAACCTAGCATGACCAGATCAAAAAAACACAACAAAAACTAAGGCCACAACTAGCCAAAGTAAGTGAAGAGATACTTGTAGCAGGACACTTATTCTGCTACATTGTATTCGCAGTGGAGCTTGGTGATTAGGCAGTAGAAGAGGAGGTGGAGCTGGGAGAGAAAGAGAGGAAGGGGAGAGGAGAAAAAGGAAGGGGGGGGAGAAAAAGAGAAAGGGGAGGAGAAGAAGGAGGGTGTGGACCATGGAGTACCATGTTTGAAAGCTGTTCTGGGTAGCAACTTCTATCAAAAGGTTAGATATTGGGTAACAACTCTGATTGTGTGGGCATCTTGTTAATTGACCACTTCTAAATACATAAATCCTTTAGATACCATTAAGCTTTAAGAGTCTTATTTCTACCGAGCACCGCAAGGATGGCAGATATTGTCTGGGGTTCAGCCGAGCTTTGTGGATGCAGCGTGGGGGGATTGGCAGAGCCATCCCCCCACGCTGGCGTCTCATGGGTGCCAGGGCCTGCCATCTAGCTAGCAGGAGCCCTGGTCAGAGCCAAGGAGCAACCGGAACATGGTGGCTATCTGGGAACAAGCGGGACAGGGCACCGTTTTCTGACTATCTCCCCTACCGGTACTTACCGTTATGATATCTCACTGTGGATCTATCTAATGCATCAGGAAGATTCGAGCTAGACAGATCTACAGTGAGATATCATTGTCACCTACCGGGCAGGCTGATATAACAAGGACAAATATGAGCAGTGACGATGTGGAGGAAAAGGAGCCCTGGCACACCGCTGGAACAGAGGTGCACCGAACAGCCATTATGGGAAACAATGTGACAGGTCTCAGAAGTTAGTTAGAACTAAGGTGTGCTGGTCCAGAAATCTCCCTTCTGGATATATTCTAAAGGACATAACATCAGGGTATTTACACAACTACAATTTTTGTAGCATTACCCACAACAGTCAAAGTGTATACTCACCCTAAGTGTCCATCAATGAATGAGCAGATAAAGATCAGAGCTGGTGAGTCACTCGGGCAGCAAAGGCATCTGCTGCTAAAACTAAATCAAAACCTAATGACTGCACAGTGGGGAGAGAGAGAGAGATCTGACAGATTGTTCTCTGGTGGGCTTACAGAGAGAAAAAAAAAGAGAGAGAGAGAGAGAGAGAGAGAGAGAGAGGCACAGACGCATGCATACACACACATGACACATGATTTAAAAAGTGGTGGTACATGCTTTTAACCGCAGCATTTAGAAGGCAGAGGCAGGTGGATCACTGAATTTGAGGCTAGCCTAGTCTACAGAGTGAATTCCAGGATATCCAGGGCTACACAGAGAAACCCTGTCTTGGAGAGAGAGAGAGAGAGAGAGAGAGAGAGAGAGAGAGAGGAACAAGGAAGGAAGGAAGGAAGGAAGGGAGAGAAAAGGCCAGTCATTCGCAGCAGCATGGAGGAACACGTGGGCATCATGGTAAGTGAAGCAAGCCAGGCACAGAAGACAGCCACATCTTCACTCACACATGCAGTGTAAAAATGCCAAACTCGCGGGGCAGTGGTGGCGCACGCCTTTAATCCCAGCACTTGAGAGGCAGAGGCAGAGGCAGGCGGATTTCCGAGTTCGAGGCCAGCCTGGTCTACAGAGTGAGTTCCAGGACAGCCAGGGCTACTCAGCTACTCAGAGAAACCCTGTCTCTAGGAGAAAAAAAAAAAAAAAAAAAAGCCAAACTCAGTGAAATAATGGTTTCTAGATTCTGGGAGATGGGCTGTTAGACAAGGGACCTGTTAGCCAGGGAACTTGAGGAGACTTCCCAGGAGGCAGGCTTCACTGAGCTGCTTGTTTAATTGCGGGGAGCAAAGGCTACTTAAACTTTTGGGGGCTGACTAGGGGCTCTGGAGTGAGTGTACATAACTGGTCTAGGCCAGGGATGCCTTATCTGCATGAAGTGGAATTCTAGCTGGATATGACCTTGTAAGGGCAAAGGAAGTTTAATCTGGCTACCTCTGCTGAGGTAAAGGTCAGGGCACAGGTCTGCTTATGCTGGGACATGCAGGACTCCTACTCCTAACCATCACAGGACAATATTTCTGGGGTTTGGACACAATTCAACTCAACTCTTGCTCCAGGCCTGCTTCCCATGGCTCCATAGTCCCCCTGGTCATACTGGGACCAAACAACTTCAGTCTGACAAGAATAAGTTTAGGAAATTCAGTACACTTTCACAGTAATGATAGTTACTCTGTGTGTGTGTGTGTGTGTGTGTGTGTGTGTGTGTGTCATGTGCACACATACTGAGCACACACTTTTTTTTTTACAACAAAGTCTTTTTTTTCCTCAAAAAGTATGTAAGGAAGAGCTGGAGGGATGGCTCAGTGGTTAAGAGCACTGACTGCTCTTCCAGAGGTCCTGAGTTCAATTCCCAGAAACAACATGGTGGCTCACAACCATCTGTAATGGGATCCGATGCCCTCTACTGGTGGGTCTGAAGACAGCAACAGTATAGTCACATACATAAATTTTTTTTAAGATTTATTTATTTTATTTATGAGTACACTGTAGCCATCTTCAGACACACCAGAAGAGGGTATCAGATACCATTATAGATTGTTGTGAGCCACCATGTGGTTGCTGGGAATTGAACTCAGGACCTGTAGAAGAGCAGTCAGTGCTCTTAACCGCTGAGCCATCTCTTCAGCCCCACATACATAAATATTCAAAAAACAAATGGATTCAGGCATTCAGAATGTATTCTACCTGTGTATCACTTGTATGGGTCAGTGAGATGGCTCACTGGGCTAGGGTGACTGCTGTTAAATCTGACGGTTTGAGTTTCAGTCCTAGAATGCACACGTTGGAAGAGAAGAACTGACTCCTGTTCTTTGTCCTTTGACCTCTATACATGCCCTGTGGCACACAACTGTGCATGTGCACACACACACACACACACACACACACTAAATAATTTTTTTAAAAAATTAGAAAATATAACACTCAGTACATCATAATATGCTATCATGAAATTTAATGTTTTCTCTTTTCTGAAAGATTTTATTTTGAAAAGTATCACACCGTCGTATTTTAAATGCCTTATCAAAATCAAGATGTCAAGACTGAGTACATCAGAACACTAAGAACATCTTGTGGTTTTGCTAGGTAGGAATAAAGATTCAGAGAAGCTACATAACATGGGCCCAGAGAGTAATCTGTAATAGGAAAGCAGGAATTTATGATGAAGACATCTAACAGCAAGTGAATACTAACCACCAAGATACACAGCACGGTCTTTAGCGCTCCCTGTGTGAAAATGCTTGAAGCTGTCAAGGTATGTCAGAAGCTTGCAGGAAATGAGCCCATAATAAGTCTCAAACAGTGAACACTCTTTCCCATCATTCATTTCTTTCCATGCCAGGGAAGTTTCAGCATCTGTAGCTTCTGAGGATGTAAAAATGAACTTGTAGCAGCATCTGTTATATGTGATGTGTCTTTCCCCAGAAAACCTTGAACTGTGGATAGGTATAAGACCCACGAACTTGGCACAGATGCCTACAAATACATCAGCGGGCACCATAAGAGGTGCTTCGTTCAAAACCACATACACCATCCGAGCCACATCTTGGGACATTATAAAGGCCTCACCGCTGCAGTAGTCTGGGTAGTATTTTTCGGGGTATTCACTAAGAGGGACGAATTCTTGGCTATGGGGGTCTCTGTTAGGTATATCCTGATGAATAACTCTTCCTAAATAGATACCTTCCAGGTGGCCTTTCAGATTGAGAAGATAGTCTACCAAGCCTGGTAGATTGATAAACATCTCCTCGTCAGCTTTGAGAATGAACAGGGCATTGGGACAGAAGGCCACAGCCCACTGGGTCATTGAGATGACCTTCAGGGTTTGGTTTTCAGAAGTGTCCAAGAAGACCCCTTCAATTATATCACTGTTCTTCTGAGACTCCGCATCTATCTCTTCCTGCGTAGTTACCAATGCTGGCATTCCCAGAGCAAACAGCGTGAGAATTGGGTAGCCTTGGACACTGGTCACACTACCCCAGGTTTTCCTGATGAGCTCCCGTCTTGTTCCATTCCCTGGACTACTGAAGATAAGAGAGAGCAGAAAGATGGTTTTCCCGTTACACACCTCCGGCTGGCTCAGGACATAATACTTGGAGGGATTACCTCTTAAAGGTTCCAGGTTCAGTTTTCTTGCCTTGTTCTTGATATCGAGAATTTTCATATCTACACGAGGCAAGGTGCGTAAGAAGTACTCTTCTACAAAGTCAGCTCCAAAGAGCAAGGCATGAAACAGTACGACGTTAAAGAGAATGAAACACCACTGGTGAGTCCGAAGTCGGCAGAGCGTCACCTAAATGATAAAAGGAGTTATGCCCCTTTAAGCTCTGCTTCCATCCCTGTTTATTCCACCTGCCGACTCCTGTGTGGGCTTCTTACGGTCCTTAGCAGCACATCCTAGTCTATTATTACTTCTCTACTGGATGGCTGTCTCCCAGGTCACGAGATTATGTTTCCCTCCAGTGTTACAGATTCTAGCATCTGCCAGAAAGTGGCCCCCGAGCCCAATATTTGACGGGATATATAAATATATATATATATATATATATATATATAGTTATAGTTATAGTTATAGTTATAGTTATAGATAGTTATAGATAGTTATATAGTAGTTATATAGTAGTTATATAGTTATAGTTATATAGTTATATAGTTATAGTTATAAACTAGATGCCGTGTGAGACACTAAAGATACAAAGAAGACTCAGGCACTGGGAACATAAATATAGTTCTTGAATGAGAGCACCTGGGTCAGTTTCCTCTCTGATTACAAAGGTCAAGGACTGTTTTCCATGATGCGGTCACTTTGGGTGTCCATCATCCCCTGGTGGACATTTACATTTTAGAATAACTCTCCATTTAATCTAGCACATCTGACATGTCGGTCAATGTGGGCCGATTCCTATTATCTACAGAGGACATTCTGGTGCACCCGTGCTGGGCTGACTCCACCTCACCCAGAGAGATGGAAAGTGCCTGTCTGGAAGGGGGCATACAGACTGTAACAGAGCTAAGGAACTTTAAAGAAGTGAAAACTCTGTTTATTATAACTTTACCATTAGGAAGCAACTTACAGAGTCACCTCTTACTGAGTGCTCGCTGTGTGCCAGCGACTGTGCTACGTACATTACAGTTTGCTTCATTTAGCCCCAGTGACACCCATTTCAGATAGACTAACTTCCAAATTAAGCTTATACTTTGAACTCAGATCTGTCACCACTTAAAGTTCTGAGGAATATTGACTCCTATTTTTCCTACACCATGTCAACTGAATAGGAAGTTTCAAACCAAACCAAACCAAACTTGCCGTGACAAACTGCGCTACTTGTCAATTTTCTCAGTCCTAATGATTCACATGTAGAACGACCTATTTTAATAGCTATCAAATGTTTCAGAGATACATCAGAAACTTACCTGCATGTTGTCTGTGGGAAGTTCATATGCTAGGGTAAGCACAGTAGGATGCCAGAACCGCTCCAGCCTGACAGCAATTGCAGTGCAGTACTTCGAGCCCCAAACTTTGAGGATAAGGTTTCTTGCCAACCCAGCTGAGCTTTTGTCCCAGAATACCTGCTGCCTGCATAGGATAGGACAGTGAGTGCCTATCATGTTACAGTTAGTGAGAATCCAGAACAAAGGGGGGGAAGCAAACCTTGTCAAATGTCCACCCAGTGTGTCTCACAGAACAGAGTCCTTATCATCATGCTGTGTTCCAGGGAAAAATACATGCAGAAGTCCAAAGAATCCTCCATCTACATCATGTTCACACAGCATCACCTCCCAAGGAGAGGAACGGTGTGTCTGTGTCTCAGGATTAGTGCCTAATCCCAAGTACGTACACATGGTAAAACTGTTCTAAACATTGAGGAATACATGTGAGCCCATGTTTTTCCTCCCCTAAAGAAACATCATCACTTGGGAGGCAGAGACAGGTGGATTTCTGAGTTTGAGGCCAGCCTGGTCTACAGAGTGAGTTACAGGATAGCCAGGGCTACACAGAGAAGCCCTGTCTCGAAAAACCAAAAAAAAAAAAAAAAAAACCAAAGAGAGAGAGAGAAACATCATATATTCAGGTCTTTATGTGCATCTCTTTGGGAGGCAGTCTAAATTTCTGGCTTAAGTTATGAAGATCAACTATAAGGAATACTGCTGCTGTGGTGGGGCGCTGTGTAAAACCTAATCCTCCACAATGGGAAGGCCCAGAAGACACGCCCTTCATGAATCCTATAAGATGCAAACTGGTGAGAGAGGCACCAGCGCATTTCAAGAGTTTTGTTCTTGTCCTTTTCCTTATGCCAGACCTTAGGGTTGGAGATGCTGCTGCTCAATTAGATGAATTAAGTGCAGTGGGTTTAATTGGGCCCCAAGGTAACAAGGGCCAAGTGACAGCATCGAATCTCAAGAGACAAGGTGATCATAGTTATTATAATGGACAGCATAGAAAAAACAATGTTTATAATGACACATCCCATAATGGTCAGCACAGGAGAGGTGAAACTTATAATGGCATGACTCATTTGGTACTGGCTAGTCAGTCATGGTGTTTCCCTGGCATGAAATAGATAGGAAGCCTACTGCATATCTGTTTGATCTGTATAAGCAGAAAAAAAATCTCAAACAAATGAAAGAAAGGCTACATTGGATCATGGCAAAAGGCAATCTCCGCCGGCGGATCAATTTCCAGACTAGAGCCAGTTTGCAGACCCAGAACCCCAAGAATGAAGGGGTAGCCAGGTTCCCCTGAGGAAGGATCATGGAAGTCCAAGGATCTAACACTTGCTCAGTACCACAAGGCAAGCAAGCAAAGAATGAATCTTCCTTCTTCCAATGTCCTTATGTAGGTCTCCAGCAGAAGGTGTGGCCCAGATTAAAGTTTTGCTGTTAGCCTTTTTCCAGTTTTTCCCCAGAAGGATCTATGGCCTTTTACAAGGGTAACTGTACACTGGGGGAAAGGAAATAATCTGACTTTCCAGGTCTGTTGGATACTGGTTCTGAATTGACACTGATCCCAGGAGATCCCAAGAAACATTGTGGCCCTCCAGTAAAAGTAGGGGCTTACGGAGGAGAGGTGATTAATGAAGCTTTGACTGACATCTGACTCACAGTAGATCCAGTAGGTCCCTGAATACATCCTGTGGTCATTTCTCCAGTTCCAGAATGTATAATTGGGATAGATATACTCAAAAACTGGCAGAATGCTCACATTGGTTCCCTGACTTGTGGACTGAGGGCTCTTATGGTTGGAAAGGCTAAATGGAAACCTTTAGAGTTGTCTCTGCCAAAGAAAATAGTGAATCAAAAACAGTATCATATTCCCAGAGGAATTGCAGAAATTACTGCCACTATCAAGTACTTGAAAGATTCAGGGGTGGTGGTTCCCACATTTCCCTTTAACTCTCCTGTCTGGCCAGTACAGAAGACAGACGGATCATGGAGAATGACAGTTGACTATTTATCGAAACTAAATCAGGTAGTAACTCCGATTGCATCTGCCGTACCGGATGTAGTTTCATTACTTGAGCAAATTAACACATCTCCTGGTACCTGGTATGCAGCTATTGATCTAGCAAATGCTTTCTTCCCAGTACCTGTCCTGAAGGACCACCAGGAGCAATTTGCTTTCAGTTGGCAAGGCCAGCAGTATACCTTTACAATTTTGCCTCAAGGATATAGTAATTTTCCTGCCCAGTGTCATAACTTAGAAGGGATCTTGATCATTTGTCTCTTCCACAAAATATCACATTGGTACACTATATTGATGACATTATGCTGATTGGACCAAGTGAGCAGGAACTAGTAACCACTTTGGACTCACTGGTAACACACGTGTGTATCAGAGGATGGGAAATAAATCTAACCAAAATTTAGGGGCCATGTAGCTCACTGAAATTCTTTTTTTTTTTTTTTTTTTTTTTTGGTTTGGTTTTTCGAGACAGGGTTTCTCTGTGTAGCCTGGCTGTCCTGGAACTCACTTTGTAGACCAGGCTGGCCTCAAACTCAGAAATCCTCCTGCTTCTGCCTCCCAAGTGCTGGGCACCACCATTGCCCAGCGGCTCACTGAAATTATTAGGAGTCCAGTGGTGTGGGGCATGCAGAAATATTCCTTCTAAGGTGAAAGATAAATCATTGCACCTGGCCCCTCCCACCACCAAGAAAGAAGCACAACCTTTAGTGGGTCTATTTGGATTCTGGAGATAGCACATTCCTCATTGGTTGTGTTACTCAGGCCCATTTACCAAGTAACTAAAAAACCTGCTAGCTTTGTGTGGGGCCTGGAATAGGAGAAGGCTCTTCAACAGGTCCAGGCTGCTGTGCAGGCTGCTGTACCTACCACTTGGACCGTATGATCCAGCAGACCTGATAGTACTTGAGGTGTCGGTGGCAGATAGAGATGCTGTTTGGAGCCTCTGGCAGGCCCTGTAGGTGAATCACAGAAGAGACCTTTGGGATTTTGGAGCAAATCTCTACCATCATCTGCAGACAACGATTCTCCCTTTGAAAAACAGCTCTTGGCCTGCTATTGGGCCTTAGTGGAAACTGAACTTTTGACAATAGGACACCAAGTTACCATGGAACCTGAACTGCTCATCATGAGCTGGGTGTTATCAGACCTTCCAAGTCATAAAGTAGTGTTGGGGACCGTTCTGCCCCACGCTTGGCGCCAAACTGTTGAGACCGGTATTCTATCTGGTTTGGCTTGCGCTGCTGCTCGGGTCCACGGAGCAAGAGACGAGAAGAATGGAGACAAGGCAGAGGTTCTGGAGTCAAGTCTCAAGTCTCCTTTATTGTTTCTCTTCTATTGGCGCATATTCACCTGACTCATATTCACTCTTGACTGTATTGACTCTCATTGACTCTCTACTAACGCATATTCACTCTCGTTCATTCCTCTTAACCCTATTTACTCATATACCTCTTAACTCTATTGACTGTATGTATTCTTACAAGGAAATCCTGGGTATTTATAAGCACACGCAGGAGAACACAGGTGAAAACATTTTACCACATGCACTATGCAGCTGGGGTCACTAAACAGCAAAACAAGCTATGTGGGATAAACAAGATATTTGTTAGAGTGTGCTCAGCTGTTGTAGGCTGCTGAAAAACCAAGTCTCTATCAGGGTAAATGATTCCAGATGGCTGCAAAGATGATAGCTGCTTTCTAGCCGCTTTCTGCTTAAAGTCGGCTCCCTACAGGTCCCCCTTTTTAAATTTTTTTTTCAAAAGGGAAGGCTGGGAAAACTTATGGAAACCGTGCCTGTCCTAGGTTGGAACAAAGGACCCCGGCCTCCCTTAAGATGGTGAGGCCTCCCTTTTTAGGGGCAAGGGTCTCGATATGTTCTTCTTACCCGTCATTGACTATCCGGCTTAGCGCATAAGTTAGGGGTCAATCCTCGTCAGTCTTGATGACAGAGGTTTCAGAGTCCCCTACACTTCCAGCCTGTAATAATGGACCTGTATGGGTTTCATTTTGAAGCTTGTCTATCTGTTGTCGTACAAAAGCCATCAGTTTGTTGAACAGCATGATCCCGAAAGACAAGAGACTTAATAATGTCTAAATAGTTGGTATAAAAGCAACACTCTTTTAAGGCAACACACAACTTCCCCTGTTGGAGAAGTAAAAGGTCTAAGCCTTGTACCCACAAATTTTCAATAGAAGAAACTATACCAATGAAATCCTTGAATTTGCATCAACTTAGTAACAATTATACAGATTTCTACCAATGGATTATGACTGTGTAATCAATTTTAGCTGTTTCTTCCTGTTCCAATAAAACCACCACTTCTCCCCAGAAACACAGCCTAATGTTAACCACCTCAGTCCCCAAGTTCAGGGAATTGGGGCGCCGACTCTTCATTAACTTCTTCAAGCTGAATATGGGCGTTGAGATATTAGAAGAGGGATGAGGGGAAGGGTAAGTTGATAAGCCTCTGATGTCTGTGTTAACTGCATCCAGCAGAAGTCCAGGGCATCAGTGAACATGCAGGTGATAAGATTCATTCACCAAGGCTGTGTATTCTGTAATATACAAATCTCAAAACAAATTTTAGTATCAAGATAATTATTTTGATTCTCTGGAATCTAGTGTTCTGGAGGTCTACCTCTGTCATATCTGATCCATATAATTCTGGAAGATATAACTACTACCTTAATGACCTCATCAGAATACTCATAGAAAAACCTTTTTCCCAAAATCAGCCTTTCCTTAAGCCAGTAACCAGAAAAACCTTTACATTGAGTTTTTATCCAGAGGAAAAATATAACTACACAACTCAGAAACACACTCATTTTAAAAGTTAAATCAATTAACATTATCATTCTGCTCAGTTCTCTGTCTAGAGTAACCTTCTATTTATCTATTTATCTGTTTGGCTCTCTTGATTCAGAGCAGCCTGTAATTTACTCCTTTCGTCTTTAAAGCCTTTTCATCTGTTTCTACTCACTTATTTCTTGCCCCATTTTTGTTCTATAACCTTTATTTATCTGTTTGGCTCTCTTAACTCAGAGCAGCCTGCAATTTACTCCTCGTATCTTTAAAGCCTTTTTTTTTCATCTATTTATCTATTTCTATTCACTTATTTCTTGCCCCATTTTCGTTACTATGACCTACTGGTCTCCCTGTAATCACCTTTATTTCACTTCTGAAATCAGCCAGCTCTATCAGTTGACTGGTTCTCCAGCGCAGGAGTGAGGATGGCCGCTTCTAATTCCTGCGGTGTCCTTCACTGTACCCCAATTTCTGGAGCCTCACTTTGGGCGCCACTCTGTTGAAGACCATTCTCTCTGGCTTGGCTTTCGCTGCTGCTCGGGTCCACGGGGCAAGAGACGAGAAGAATGGAGACAAGGCAGAGGTTCTGGAGTCAAGTCTCAAGTCTCCTTTATTGTTTCTCTTCTATTGGCGCATATTCACCCGACTCATATTCACTCTTGACTGTATTGACTCTCATTGACTCTCTACTAACGCATATTCACTCTCGTTCATTCCTCTTAACCCTATTTACTCATATACCTCTTAACTCTATTGACTGTATGTATTCTTACAAGGAAATCCTGGGTATTTATAAGCACACGCAGGAGAACACAGGTGAAAACATTTTACCATGTGCACTATGCAGCTGGGGTCACTAAACAGCAAAACAAGCTATGTGGGATAAACAAGATATTTGTTAGAGTGTGCTCAGCTGTTGTAGGCTGCTGAAAAACCAAGTCTCTATCAGAGTAAATGATTCCAGATGGCTGCAAAGATGATAGCTGCTTTCTAGCCGCTTTCTGCTTAAAGTCGGCTCCCTACAAAGTAGGACGTGCACAGCAGCAGTCTATTATCAAATGCGAGTGGTATATATGTGATCGGACCAGAGCAGGTCCTGAAGGCACAAGCAAGTTACATGAAGAAGCTGCTCAAATGCCTATGGTTTCTACCCCTGTTATAATGCCATCTGCTGCCAAGCACGCACCTATAGCCTCATGGAGTGTTCCCTATGATGAGCTGACTGAAGAAGAGAAGACTAGGACCTGGTTTACTGATGGTTCTGTACATTATGCAGGTAACACCCAGAAGTGGACAGTTGCAACATTACAACCCCTTTCTGTGACAACCCTGAAAGATACAGGTGAAGGAAAATCTTCACAGTGGGCAGAACTTCAGGCAGTACACATAGTATTACAGTTTGTTTGGAAGAAGAAATGGCCAGATGTACTATTGTTCACTGACTCATGGACTGTAGCCAATAGACTGGCTGGTCAGGGACTTGGGAAGATCACGATTGGAAAATTGGTGAGAAAGACATCTGGGGAAGAAGGATGTGGATAGATCTCTCCAGATGGGATCCTTTGATGTGAAGATATTTGTGTCCCATGTAAATGCTCACTGAAAGGTAACTTCAGCTGAGAAGAGGCTCAGTAATCAAGTGGATAAGATGACCCATTCTGTGGACAGTCAGCCTCTTTCCCCAGCCATCCCTGTCATTGCCCAATGGGCACATGAACAAAGTGGCCATAGTGGCCGAGATGGAGGTTACACTTGGGCTCAACAACACAGACTTCCACTCACCAATGCGGACCTGGCTACAGCTGCTGCTGAATGCCAGATCTGCCAACAGCAGAGACCAACACTGAGCCCCAGATATGGCACCATTCCTCGAGCAACCTGATGGCCGGTTGATTACATTGGACCACTTCCTCTGTGGAAAGGACAACGTTTTGTTCTTACTGGAGTAGATACTTATTCTGGTTATGGATTTACCTTTCCTGCATGTAATGCTTCTGCCAAAACCACCATCCATGGACTTACAGAATGCCTTATCCATCATCATGGTATCCCACATAGTATTGCTTCTGACCAAGGAACTCATTTCACAGCCAAAGAAATTCGACAGTGGGCCCACAGTCATGGGATCCACTGGTCTTACCATCTTTAACATCAATTGGTATTTAAGTTGAGATACTAAAAGAATGTTGCCAAGAGACATTGCCCCACTGTAAATTTACAAATGCATTGTATGAGGAATAGTTATATTAGGTGTATTCATGACCTTGTTATTGTTTCATGTGGACATGAGATATTATTTGTGTCAAGTAGACAAGGGTGGATTGTGGTGGCTATTCCTGGTTGTAAACTTGACTATATCCAGAATGAACTACAATCCAGAATTGGTAGACTGACCTGTGATTCTGATCTTGAGGCATAGTGGCTATGAAAAGCTTAGGCCCAGGCAAGGTAGTACATACACACCTTTAATCCCAGGAGACTAAGTTAAGTTCCAGATCCAGATGTGCTAGCACACACCTTTAATCTGGGCCACACCTTCTGCTGGAGACCTACATAAGGACATTGGAAGAAGGAAGAGTGAGCCACTCTTGTTTGCTTGCTTGCCTTGTGGGACTGAGCAAGATCCTTGGACTTCCATTCACAGCTGCTGCTGACCATTGTTGGGGAGTTGAACTAGAGACTGTAAGTCATCAACAAATTCCCTTACTCTATAGAGACTACCCATAAGTTCTGTGACTCTAGAGAACCCTGACTATTACAAACTCCTTCTCTCTTTCCTCCTAACTCTTGCCCTTCTCTGCTTGTTGCTCTGGTTGCTGCTGTAAAACAAGGGAAACAAAGAGGGGAAAAAAAAAAAAGCTAGGCAATGATAGCAGGCACCTTTAATCCCAGCACTCGGGAGAGACAGGGGCAGGCAGATCTTTGAGCTCAAGGCCAGCTTGGTCTACAGAGCGAATTCCAAACCAGCCAGAGTTAAAGAGAAACCCTGTCCCATCAAACAAACAGACAATGCTTTCACACAACAGTATTCAAAGAGCTTCCTACTTACTATTTCTATCTGGAGAGAGCAAAAAGGATCCAAGGTAATTAGTTGAAAAGTAAAAGTGTTGCAGAGAACAGTCGTCTCCGCGGTTGAGTAACCACGTTTCGGACAGCGTTCATGTATGTGCTGTGATTCAAGCTTAGCTCACTTGGCAGCTCCTACCCAACTCCTTTACCATGTTTTGTTTTCAGCAGCACTTGCTTCTTGCCGTATACTTTGTTATTTATGTTGTCTTCCTCCTACCACTAGACGTAGACCTCACGCGGTTAGGGATTTGTTCAACTGTGTGAGAACCATGTTTGGGAGGTGCCAAATGTCAATGGGCTGTTTGAATATATATACACTTGTCAATTTGGAGCCTTAGCCCTTTCTCGCCTGTGAAATACTACCCTAATTTGGTGAAAAACAAAGGTAGATGAGGAAAATAAACATTGTGCATATCTGGAGAGCCGCCATGAAAAGAAGCCTTAGTTCAGGATCACAAGGTGTAAGGGCAGACAGGTGGTACCGCACAAATTCGGCCCCTCTCTACAGTCGCGGCCATTGTTTCCCACGTACCGGCGGGCAGGAGCCGGAAGTAGAGGCGCTTCCGCCCGACGCTGGGCGCTGGAGGGACGCGCGGAGATGACGCAGCAGCACCGGAAGCCGCTCCCCTGTGAGGCTGCGGACCCAGAGCAGCGGCCGTAGGTCCAGGTCTGTATTTGCGATTGGCCCGGCCGGGCCGGGCTGGGCAGGAATCTCCAGCGCCCGCGGCGTTGCTGACCTGCCGCCCTGGCTTGTCTTCTTTTCCCCGCAGGCGCCATGGCTGCTGAGCGGACCCGGCCGCTGCGACGCTCTGGTGGCCCGAGCGCGCCTAGTCGGTGTGAGCCCGGCGCGAGGTCCCGGGCCCCGGGGCGCTCGCTCAGGTCAGTGCCGCGCGGAACACGGCCCCGGGAGCAGGGGACGAAGGGAATCACGATCGGGCTGAGAGACTCGGAGTTAATTTTAGAGACAGGAAAATTAGAGCTAAGAGTTCCTGCCTTCTGGTGCCTCGGTTTTTCTAATAGCAAAACGAGTTAACATTGATGCCCCAAGGCTCCTACTTTAATTAAAGATGATGAAATGTGGACAGGTGGTTTGTAAAATGCAGAACGTTGTAGTGTGTGTAGGAAGGCACCATGCTTGTGGGTATGCCTTGAAAACAGGTGTGTATATGGGATGATGCTTTTTTTAAAAAAAAATAAATAAATAAAGGGGGGGAGAAACTACAGTATTAGTACAACATTATAACAATAACTGCCATTTATTGTAGGCTTATAGATACTGTGCAGAGCGCTTAGTCCTGTTTATTCCTCACAAACTCTTGTAGGTAAAACAGTACCAGGTGACAGTTTACAAGAGGGGAAATTTGGCTTGAAACACATGAAATGATTTGCCCACGGTTTCCCAACAAGTGAAATTTCAGAGCCCGTGTTGTAGAAACATTATTTGTGTTCTTTCAAAGTTTAAAAAAAATGGTCTCCAAACATGGCCTTTAGGCCAAGGGTGGTTGGAGACTTCAGTAGTCCCAGCACTCAGTTGGCTTTGTGAATTCTGAGACCAGCCTGAACTTCACTGCAAAAGCCTATCTAAAAAAAAAAAAAAAAAAAAAAAAAAAAACCAAAACCACAAAACAAAACAAAAAGGAAAATAAAAACAATTTTCTAAATACCACAAGCAAAAGAAGAGGAAAAGATTTTTAAAACAGGCTAGTCTCATGGTTTTAAATACAAAAAGATGTTTTGTTAAAAGGGACTTCATCCCTTTTTTCTCCATCTCTCTCTTGAAGCAATATTTAATTAGTTTCTTGAATAATCACAAAATATTTTTATGTACACATAATCCTCTGTATAGACCAGACTGGCCTCGACCTCACAGAGCTTGCTTCTTCTGCCTCTCAGTACTGGGATTTAAAGGCATGTGTCACCACTCCTCCTAGCCTGCCTCTGTATCTTTTAACTGGTTGTACTTTGGAGGAAAGGGGAAGCAAGGAAACAGCCTTCCCGACAACAGTGAATGCTTATCTTTTGTTCTTTAAAAAAATTATTTTTAGTGTGTCTATATGTAGGATGTTGGAAGGACCATGTATATGCCAGTGTGTATGTGTGTGTGTACACAAAGCTTTCTGGAGTGAGTTTTCTCTTTCCAATTTTACATGGGTTTTGGGTATCCAACCTGGCTCATCAGTCTTTTCAGTAAGCACTGAACTATCTCACAGGCCTGAAGTTTTGATTCCTTACCTGCATAGGTTATGTAGACTACAAGGAGGGGAAATATATTCTAAGTTTGTACCCACAATGCCTTGCCTGTAAAAGATGCAGGAGTGTAGGAGTGGACCTTTTTTTGCTTTAGGAGCATGGAGACTGGGTTCTGTTGAGCTGCTGCTTCCTGTGTAACTCTGGTAGAGCCACTCTACCTCTTGGACCATAGGTTCTTTGTTGGTAGGGCAGTAGTATTTACATTTTCTATGAATCATGTTAAGATCAAGTGTGGTATTTGCAGGCGTACTTCAGTTATTAGGACCAACATAAATATAATTGCTTAAAAGCAGAAAGCAAATCCATGCTCTCCTCTCCCAGTTTCGGAATGTTTATCATATTACACATTTCCTCAGAGCATTGTGATTGTTTCTGTTAAGGGCTGGAGAACAAGTTAAATGTTTACATTGAGAAGGGTGAGAGGAGCAAGATAGCAAGGAGTGTGTGTATGGAGAGAAAAGAGAACCAAGAAAGCAGTTAGCCTTTTGTCATACCATATCTCTGCATCATTTCTGATTCTCCGATGCTAAGTTAGAATGACTTCTGTTTTACAAACTGAAGCGTAGACATTAGTTGAGCATTTCCATGATCACATAGGAAGTGGCTGAATCAGCTTTTTAAAAAAAAAATGACTGGTCTAGCTCTTCTATTTATCCCAGCTTGCCTCTGTATCCAGCAGTCCTGTCTCTTTACACCAGTTGGCTATTCCATTGTTGAAAGGAATGCTCTGACGATTCAAAGCTCCTCCTCCTGTTGAACTGAAATCTCATTTCCTGAGGCTTCCTGTGGAAGGCTTCCCGTGTGCTGCCAGTACATGACATTATTCCTAGACTTTCTGTAAACAAGTTCAATTTAGACCTGTGACTTTAAAGAAGTTCCCTCCAAAACTAGTTGATTTTTTTAGAAAAGTAAACATTGGTGGCTTTTACTAGTATGCTCTGCACAGTTAAGTGGTTTTAGACAGGCTCTGTGGCACACACCGAATATCCCAAATCAGGCCAGTTGGAGCCAAATAATGATGACCTACTTCAGTAAGAGAGAAAGTGGGAAAAAACAAAACAAAAACCAATGGCCAACGGCTTAGGTGCCCACTCGTTGGGAAACATTCTTAAAAGTAGGGTTTCTAGATGTGTTGCAGAGAAACTGGGCTAAGTAAGGTTCAGACTGAAGAGGCTTATTTTTGAAATGATTTGGTAAACTTAAGTGAATTGCTTATTTTAGCATGTAGAGAACTAGATATTTCATATAAATTAATATGTCCTTTAGCCCCAAATCTGACTTTGAATACTGTCTTCAGAAGCCCAGGCTGTTAAGTGAAGACAATGTGTTTGAAACATTTGGTTGAGTCTACTAATATACTGTTTTTTTTTTCTGAAATGTTCTTGCCAAAGTAGAAACAGGAACCTGAGTTTTACTCACTTTACATGAACAAAGTTGGAAGATGAGATCTGACATTGTTTTTATAGATCTAATCTAGGTACCATGTTAGGAAAGGAATTTATTTTCTCCCAGATTGAACATTTTTATTTTTTTTAATTAGATGACAATTTTGTAAGTAAAGAGAAGAAAAAAAATCCCCCACCCCAAAAGCCATAGAACTTTCTGAATATAATAAAAATCAAACTACATTCCCATGAAACTGTTACCCAATATCAACATCTATCAACGCAGAATATTTTTTTAAATTGGTGTGTTTTTTCTCTCTTTCCATTAGTTTAATCCTTTTTTTTTTTTTTCCTTTTTTGAAACAGTTTTCTCTGTATGGCCCTGGCAGTCCTAGAACTCTCTATAGGCCAAGCTGGTCTCAAACTCCACTTGCTTCTGCCTCCCAAATTCTGTGATGAAAAGTGTGTGGCACTATCTCCCAGCTTTTAATCTTTATTGTAAAGAATATGTTGACACCTGTTGATATATAAGGTACTTTAAAATTCCTTTGTCCCATTTAGTGCTGAAAAATGTTACTTTCTCTAAACCTAAAATGGTATAATCAGATAGACATAGTATCTGCAGATCTTTTTTTTTTTTTTTAGATTTGTTTGTTTTATTTGTATGAGTACACTATAGCTGTCTTCAGACACACCAGAATAGGGTATTAGGTCCCCATTACAGATGGTTGTGGACCACCATGTAGTTGCTGGGAATTGAACTCAGGACCTCTGGGAGAGCAGTCAGTGCTCTTAACCCCTGAGCCATCTCTTCAGCCTGTGTCTTCAGATCTTATTACCAAGTTAGATTCTTAGGAAAGAGAGATAGGACTGCTTTTCTTCCTCCTCCTCTACCTCTAGTGACTCTGACAGTCTAGACTAGGCTGAACTAACTACATAGCCAAAGCTATGTAGCCTCAAACCTTCAATCCTCTTGACTTCACCTTGGCAGTGGGGTTATAGGTATTCCTGTGCTATGCTGATCTGGAGAGCACAAGTCTATTTTGTTGTGCGGTTTCACTAGCTTTATGACCACAAGCATTTACTTAGTGAGCTTCTTGGGCCTGTAGTTTCATCGTTTTGCAAAGTAAAAATGACAAGTTTTTTTGGTTAGCATCCAGATGACTGTTTTTTGCTCTGTATATTTGAAATGTGGTCTTGCAGTATTTCCCAGGTTGGTCTCCAACTTAGTTATCTTGTAAGAGCAGCCTCTAAGAAGCTAGGATTGTATGTTTCACTATGCCTGCATCATGAGGATTATTAATTTGCTTTATCTTACAAGCTACAAGGACCCTTGTAGCTTTGTAGGGAACACAGTTAAACGTTGTCACTAGTTTATGTGAGGCTTATAAAAGCAAACTGTGTAGCCTTTAGTAATCCATTCTCTAACAGACAGTACTGTAAGGGGATAGAACACCGGCAGCACATGCTTATTATACATTGTTTCTTCTTTCCTTACATCTTTTTGCTTCAGCATCTGTTGTAGAACCAAGTCAGTAGTTTTGTGACTTGGGGTGGCTGGTCAGCTTATACCTAGCATAACTGATACAGATGTCACAGCTCTGAATATGTTACATCCTGGTGCCATTCTTGTGACTTTATTTCCCAAATAGAGTGCATTTAGTAAGGAAGTTAGTTACTAAGGAGGCAGTTTTGTAATGGTTTGAGTGGAAGGTTGTATGTAAACTAGAATATTCTTTATGAATGAATGTTCTATAAATTTTTGGTGACAGTGCGTGTAGCATGTGTTAGACTTCAAAAGAAGCAAGTCACACTGACACACATTCCTCTGACATGTTTACTATATCATGATTTTTAAAATGTTTTCTTAGATGCATTTTCTTTTGTGTGCATGGGAATTTTCAGATAGAGCATATTAACTATAAAGTAAACATAAAGTCGTAATGCCATTTTTACATTGATTTTTATTTAACACTTCGTTTATTAGCAGTCTTGCTTGAACAATCTTTTTGAACAGAACTAATACAATATTTTGATGTGCCACAGGTAAATATTTCCATAACCTTATGGAGAGAAAGGACTTTGAGACATGGCTTGATAACATTTCTGTTACATTTCTTTCTCTGACGGACTTGCAGAAAAATGAAACTCTGGATCACCTGATTAGTCTGAGTGGGGCAGTCCAGCTCAGGCATCTCTCCAATAACCTGGAGACTCTCCTCAAGCGGGACTTCCTCAAACTCCTTCCCCTGGAGCTCAGTTTTTATTTGTTAAAATGGCTCGATCCTCAGACTTTACTCACATGCTGCCTGGTCTCTAAACAGTGGAATAAGGTGATAAGTGCCTGTACAGAGGTGTGGCAGACTGCATGTAAAAATTTGGGCTGGCAGATAGACGATTCTGTTCAGGACGCCTTGCACTGGAAGAAGGTTTACTTGAAGGCTATTTTGAGGATGAAGCAGCTGGAGGACCATGAAGCCTTTGAGACCTCATCATTAATTGGACACAGTGCCAGAGTGTATGCACTTTACTACAGAGATGGGCTTCTCTGTACAGGTAAGGACCTGGTGTGTTGTGGGAGAGGAGGAGCAGTACCCTTTTTCTTTAGTAACTTATAAGGGTTTTTAAGCTCCTTCTTGAGAAGAGCAAGCAGGATTATACAGGATAGTGGTAATGGCATTTCCTCTGATTAGATATCCCCATTCCCCTCATGCTCTTCCCCCTGGAGAAGAGTCATTTCTATAAAGATTTATGAGAAAAGTTTTAGACATTCTTTTCAGTATAAAGTGAATCAGAAAATTGTAGGCTACTTCTTACTTTGTTTCTTAAAAGCATTTTACACTGGGTGTGGTGGCACATACTTTTAATCCCAGCACTCAGGAGGCAGTGGCAGGCAGATCTTTAAGGTCAAGGCCAGCCTGGTCTACAGAATGAGTTCCAGGACAGCCAGGGCTACACAGAAAAACAAAACAAAAAACCAAGAAAACAAAACCATTTTAGGTCTAGCAAGAACATTTTGGATGAATTATTTAACTTGTTTATGTTTGTTTCCTTGCCTTGAAAATAATGGGAAGGGACAAATTCTTTCCTTGCTCTAAAATCCTCTGACACTAAGAACTCGATGTTCAAAGTTTGGACATGGCAACAAAGACAGCTGGGTGGTTTTGGTTTTTTGGTTTGGTTTTTGTAGGTTTTTTTTTAACCTTTTATTGATTGTTTTACATCATTCACTCCATCCCACTCATCTTTATCCCTCTGAATCCAACCTCTGCCCTTGCAACCTCTCCACAAAAGATAATCGCACACACATAGCATAGCCATCTCCTTATGGAAGCTGTAGTGTCTTATAGTGTGTCATAGTGTCTCACCATATACCCCTCTGTCCACCCAGCTTCACTTGCAAACATTCATTGCAGTGAGTCTTTGGTATGTATGGTTCAAGGTCTCTGGCTTATGTCCTGACATTCTATGTTCCTAAACTCCTGTTACCCAGTTGTTGCTCGCTATTATGGCAACCCTGTAGCTTTAGATAAGCAAGACCAGCCCTTTCAGGTGCTCCAACAGTTCACAGATGATGTAGATTTTGGGTGGGCCAACTCAGAGCCTTGGATCTACGTCTGGTCGGTAGCTGGGCTGGTCAGCTTGCCAGCTTTCCCACACCTGCACCACTAGGGCAAGCTCACCAGCGCTGCTCCAGCTAGTCACCCATGGTGGCAGGAGGCAAGTCAGCTCTCCTACTCTCGTGCCTTCAGGGCTGGCTTACCTGCACCCAAGTCTCCAGAGCTGCACCAAGCACCACTGTACTGCCCTGTTGAAGTGCAGGGCCCACTCTCTCCAATGCTACTGGCTCGATGTTTTTTTACACTAGACATTTAAGTGACTGTAACGTACTGTTCTGTACAGTCCAAAGAATGATCTACCATAGCAGTGCTTTCAGTTTCGAATGAGTTTATTAAGTCTGGTAAGCAAAAAGTTAGAGAATAAATATCAAGCAGTAAAACAACAGATAGCAAAACACCATCAGATTTAGCACTTTAGACATCTAGCATTAAGGGAGCAGCCTGATTGGGAGAGCAAACATAACATTCTCAAGTAGAGAGAGGGCTTACAAACTTCCAGCAGAAATCAACTGGAGAAGCCCCCTTGAAATAGCCTCTTGTTTTCCCAATTAGAAGAGTTCTGTAGAGTGAGACTTGAGTAAATGGTACAGATGATATCATCATATTGGGGCTAACAGCATCCTTAAGAAACTGACTAGAGGGCTGGGGAGATGGCTCAGTGGTTAAGAGCACTGTTTGCTCTTCCAGAGGTCATGAGTTCAATTCCCAGCAACCACATGATTGCTCACAACCATCTGTAATGGGACCAGATGCCCTCTTCTGGTGTGTCAGTGACAGGATGCTCAAATACATTAAATTAGATCTTTTTAAAAAAAGAAAAAAGAAAGAAACTGTCTCAACTTCCCTAGTCAATCATTCGTATTTCCAGTTGAGTTTTCTTTCCTTGGATAAGCTTCCCTTGATGAACTGCCTTCACATTCCCACTGCAGGCAATTTTATTATTATAAACAGTAGTAAGTTTGGTTAGAAATAACTTACCTTCTTGAAGGATACAGGCTTTTAAACACTCCTATTAGCTGCTTGCTGCTTTTTGTTTTTTATGTTTTGGGGTTTTTGTTTGTTTGTTTTTTATTTTTTCTTCTCTCAGTTATAGAACCAGGGGGTCAGCTTGTTCTTAAACAAGGTGCCTTGGAGGACACTTGAAGTAAATGTGCTGGGTGTCTTAGACGATCCTGTTGCTATGATAAGATACCATGGCAAAGCAACTGTAAGAGAATGTGTTTAATCTGGGGCTTATGGGTCCAGAGTCCTTGACCTTGGCCAGGAACATAGCAGCAGGCAGATAGGCAGGTACAAGAGTAGTAGGTGAGAGCATGAGACAGAGAAAGCTAATTGGGAATGGCTTGGGCTTTTGAAGCCTCAGAGTCCAGCCCCAGAGCCTTACCTCCTCCAACAAGGCACATGATAATACATCTCCGAGAGTAAAGGTGCTCCTGTGCCCTACTACAGTGTGGTGGTCTGAAAGAATGGCCCTATACGCTCAGAAGTGGATACTTGGTCCCCAGTCTGTGTTCAGGTTTCTATTTGTGAACATTCATTTGCATTCTCCGTTTCCATCTGGTTTATTTACTTTGACAGCGGCTAAAAAGTTGAGCTGTCAGTTCTATGAGAGCGAGTGATTGTCTGTTTAGTGCCTTTATGTACACATATACTGACTAGCTGCTGTGCCCTCAGAAGCCATAAAAAATATACATTACTTTTAATATTGCTGGAGTCAATCTCAACATTTTTAATAGTTAAGAGATTAGTAAATTCTCAAGATTATTATAAGTTGTATTTCTGTATAAAACACATATTTTCCCATGTAGTAACTTATTCTCTAACATACCGGGCACTTTTCCAGTTTATCATTTGATTATGACATTTCATGGTTTAAACTTGCTTCATGCTTTGTGTTTTCCTTGAAAGTCTGGTTTTTGGATGTACTTTTATAGTGGTTTTTATAGTCTTTGGCAGGTTTTGTTTTGTTGTTGGTTTTTTTTTTTTTTTTTTTAGATATGGCATTGACTTGGCACTCCTTAAATATTGGCAGTGGACACATTGTCTTCATGATTGCCTCCAGCTTTCTTGTTTTTTTTTGGGGGGGGGGGGTCTTTGGTTTGTTGGGGGGGGGGGGGGGGGGGGGGGGGGGGGGTTGGGCAGTGTTTCTCTGTGTAACAGCCATGGCTGCCCTGAACTCATTTTGTAGACCTGGCTGGCCTCAAACCCACAGAGATCTGCCTGCCTCTGTGTCCCAAGTACTGGATTAAAGGCATTCACTGGCCTCCAACCCTAGCCAGTGAATTTTTTATTTTATTTGTATGGGTATTTTGCCTGCTTTTTATGTCTGGGTACCATGTACGTGCTTGGTAGAGGCCAGAAAAGAGCATCAGATAGATCCCTTGCAACTGGAGTTAAAGATGATCGTGAGCCACCACGTAGGTGCAAGGAATAATCCATGTCCCCTGCAAGAGCAGCCAGTGTTTTGCTTTAACCTTGTTTCTAGCTTTAAAAAAGTTTGGGGGTGGAGGGAAGAGAGGGAGAGAGAAAGGGATTGAGATTTAAGATATGTCTCATTTTTGTAGCCTTTGGTAGCCTGAAGCTTAGTACATAATCCAGGCTGGCCTCAAATGTGCAGCAATCCTCTTGTTTCAGCCTTCTGAGTTTGAGGATTACTGGCATTGACAATTATACTCTGGTTCATCATTTCTTTTCGTGTAGTGTAAATTTAACTGTGGACTGTGGGGGATGGTGAGTAGTTAAAGTATAAGGACTGGAGTTGGGACTACCCGAAGCGGCGAAGGTACTAGAGCTGTGTGACAGCCCATTTGTAATCCCAGCTTCCTAAGCAGATATGGAATCCCCGAGGCAAGCTGGTTCTATCAAGTCATATGAGTGAGCCCTAGGTTTGACCAAGAGACCCTGCCTCATAAGGAATAAAGGTGAGGAGTGGTAAAGGAAGATTCTGGACATTACCTCAAGATCTCCACATGCAAACATACATACACATACACACCCATACATGTAAAGAGGAAAAACTTTCAGTTATTTGTTGAAAAAGTAAATGGGAAATACTCTTGGAGTTCTCTAGCTACTTGTAAAGTTAATATTTGTTAGTGGTCTCAAATCTACATTTTTGCTTTCAGTGCTAAGGATAGACACCCAAGACCTGTGCATTCTAGCCATGCACGCAACCACTAATCCACATTCAGTCTCCCAAATCCTACATTTTAAGATTAGTTTCTAAATGGGTATATATATTATCTTTATTATAATTCACCAGGTTTACATTAGAAAATTATGTTGTGGCTTTTGAAATTGATTTAAAATGTTAGTTTGAAATTTTTTGTTTTGTTTTTTTGGTGTTACTCTGTATAACCCTGGCTGTCTTGGAACTCTGTAGACCAGGCTGGCCTTGAACTCAGAAATCCACTTGCCTCTGCCTCCAAGAGTGCTGGGATTAAAGGTGTGACCACCAATACTAGGCTTAGTTTGAAATTTCTAATGGCAGCATGCCTGAGACTTCACAAGTGAGAGAATTGTGTATTAAAGAATTATGTTTGTCTTTTTAAAGAATTTTTACGTGCATGTCTGTGTGACCTGAAGAGGCCAGAAGAGGGTGTCAGATTTCCTAGAGCTGGAGTAAAGGCAGTTCCCATTATGGGTTCTGAGAAACAAATTCAGTCTTCTAGAAGATCACTAAGCATTCTTAACCATTGAGCTCTCTGACCCACCTCTTATTTTATTTTTTAAGATCTTTGGTTTTCATTGTGGGTGAATTGTGGGATCCTAAATTTGGCAGTGATCTTATGGAGACTCAAATTAGCACTTTGAGAAAACAGTGAGATGGTATTATCAAAGAAGGTGATGGCTAAAGTCAGCCTGCTCTGCAGATGTAATTCTCCCTCTGGTCTGCAGTTCTTTCTGAAATGAGAGAGGGACATAGTAGACTTTGACAGTCAATGGCTACTTATGAAACGTCTGCCGTTAGAAAGCAATGTGGGAGAAGCAGGGCTGGTCTTTGCTCAGGGTAAACATGCTCCATCAGAAAGATGACTTAATGTAGGTGAAAGTCTCCCCGAGGACTGTGCCAAGTCACAACACTTGCCTTTCCAGAGTTCAGCTTCGCTCCATCATTACTGTGTAGGACTCAGGCATGAAGTGGCTAGATCTGACTTTGCAGGAGAGCTTAAAGTCTAGATTTTTGTGAAATGCACTGACTATTTTTCATTATTAATCTTTATCTAGATTTTAAAACACTGGTTGGGTAATGTTCAGCTTATGAGTAGTAGGTCTGCTGTAACCTGGATTGAGAAAGTGAGAGCTGTAACAGCTCGAGAAGAGGACATGTGACTGAGGGTGTAGCTCAGTAAAACAGTAGCCTTGTATGAGCACAGTTCTAATTTGATGCCCCAACTCCACCCCCACCAAAGAAAGAAAAGGTAGTTGCTATTTTTTAGACAAGCAAGTGATTTCTGCGTTAGGGAAAAGTTAGTGTTTGGTTTTAAAGAACTGATTAAAATTAATCTGTTTATACAGAGTATTTATTGATGGCCCCCACTCGCTGTAATTCAGGCTTTGAGTACTGCTTTTTCCAGAACATCATCCTGTTGGCTTTGCCTGTCAGCGGGCTGACCGTACAGAAGCCAACTCTCAGGAATGCTGTTTGCACATGGTAGAGACCGTGTGACTCTCCAGCATCTAACATGGGAATTTCATATCTGTGAAGTAGGAACTGGGATTAGCTTCTCAGGGCCTCACAGCAGGAAAATCAGACCCTTCCACACACCACTTGGTTTTCAACATTTTTTCTGGAATCTTTTGGTGGGTTTCAGTGATCCCATAATCTTGAATTTTGCATCCCTGCAAAGCCAACACCATGTAGACAGCACTGCAAGTTCTACTCCTGGCCCCACCCATAGCTGTGGTGGCTTCTCTATGTGTTGGTGATTAAACCTAGGAAGACACTTACCTTATACTTATTTTTCCACCTCAGAATTCTTCAATGGTGTTTTCAGTTCAGGTTTTCCTTTTTCCAACAGTAAGGTTTTCACTTTCAAATACCTGGCAGAACCATTGTGAGTTTCTTGCAAAGAGGAAGACAGTATTTTTATGCATTGTCTTAATATTGCAGGGTATGTAGCATTCTTGGCCTCTGCCTAGTTGATGCCAGTAATGTCCCTGGGCTGCACCATTATAACAGCTGACACCATCCAACCGTTTCTGAAATGTGCCCTTAGGAGATAACCATCCAGATCTCTTCCAGAGCCCTTAGTCTCTGAGCTGCCAAATTTAAAGTCTTAACCCATTACAGCTTAGGTCAGGCTGAATTTAAGGGGAAGTATGATTTTAAAAAATTAAAAAGGAACATTTGTGCGTAAGAGCAGCTGTTATACTGGACAGAACTTGATAATGAACTGACTACTGTCAGAAGTGGCTGCGGTTCCGAGCTCTGTCCTGGGAGGATAGTAGTACTGAAGCAACCTTAGAAAAGGACCATGGATTTGAGATAATAAAAGAAGTTCAGTTTGGGACCAACTAAACTTATGTATTCACTTGTTGGATCTAGTGGAAATTCTCACTGTGAAAATATAGGGTGCGAGCTTTTAAGACTACCCAAGACAACAGAGAAAAATACAGGAGTAACACCCTAGCTATGGCTAGAATAGTGAAGCTTTTTTTTTTAAATTAATTTATTTGTATTTTATGTGTGTGGGTGTTTTGCCTGTATGTATGTCTGTGCACCATGTATATCCTGGTGCCTGTAGGAGCCAAAAGAGTGTCAGATCCTTAGATAAGAGTTACAGTTGTGAGCTGAACCCCAGGTCTCTGCAGGAACAGCAGCAAGACCCCTGAGCTATCTCTTCAGCCCTCAAAGTTAGTTTTGAGTACATTAACTTACTCACATTTTAAATTTCTTTCTTCCTCCCCCCACCCCCTTGTTTATTTGGGGGATGGAGATGTGGCCCAGTGATTAAGAGCACTTGCTTTTGCAGAAGACCTGGGTTCAATTCTCAGCACCCATATGGTAGCTCACAACTATCTGTAACCCCCATTTCCCAGGGGATCTAACACCCCTGCTTCCACGGGGATATGTGTACAGACATCCATGCAGGGAAAACAACCATATGCCAAAACCTTAAATTATAAGTATGTGTGTCTGTGTGTAAAGATCAAAGGACAATTTTGTGGAGCTGGTCCTCTCTTCCCACCTTTCCATAGTTGCAGAGACTGAACTCATTAACACGAAGCTTGAGCAGCACGAACCTTCCCCTGCTGAGTCATCTTGCCAGCTTCCATCCTTATCATTCCAGCGAGTTCAAAGTTCTTTTAAACCATAAAAATCTTTACCTCAAACACACCACAGCTTGGCTTAAAAGTAGAACTAGAGTATAGTTGAGGAGCCGGTTGTGCCAGATCCTGAGGCACGCTGCAGGACATCTGCATGTTATGGAGCACAGCTTTCATCTTGGTGGATTTCATCTGAAATGTTTTCTCTTTTATGCCTTTCTATTTGCTGTGGGGTTTTGTGTTTCCCAATACTGACTGTGTGAATGATAGTTTACCTTATTAACCTGTCAGACTAAGGACATTTGGGGGGAGGGGGTCCCTGCCTGACAGAGACATCTTACACACAGATGTTAACTAAATGGAATACCAGTTAAACACTGCCATAGATAGAGGGATCTCATTCTTTCTGTGCTCTGCTGTGCTGCACAGGAGCCACGAGCTCTGTTGGTTTCTTGAGCTGTGGCTTGTTCAGATTGAGTTGTGAAATGGGAAATGCCAGAATTAAGACTTGGAATATAAAGGAACAAAGAGTGCTATGTTCATGTGTCCATACTTTGTTACATGTTGAAGTATTGGCACTTTGACAAACTGAATTAAATAAAATTCTTTTCATTTTTCTAAGTAACTATTAGACAAATTATACGTGGTTCCCATTGGGCAAATTATTGCGGACCTCTGGTTCTCAGAGTGTTATCAATGATGGAGATTTGCCTCAAAACCTTTCTAAGATTATATGGTTCCTTAACTTTAAACGAGTGCTTCTGCTTCCTGTTTGTGGGATTTGTCTTTGTGCTTATTTCCTCATTTCCTGTGGTATTGTAGAACACCTTATAACCTTGCACCTGCTAGGCATGCATTCCACCACTGAGCTGTGGCATCAGTGCCCTGTGTATTTTAATAAAGATCCCTTGGTGGTTCTAAAAGTTTCCTGGCCATCACAAACCACCAGCAAACTCTACCCTTCATTTTATAGAGAGCAGAAACAGAGCTCTAAATAGCTCCACGTGAAAGTCTTGCCTATGGTCTTTTGCAAGGAATGGTTATTTAGCCATCCTCTGAAACACTGCCTCTTAACTAAAGGTGGGTTTTTTTTCCACCCCTTGGTTTTCAAGACAGGTTTTCTCTGTGTAGCCCTGGCTGTTCTGGAACTTAATATGTAGACCAGGCTGGTCTTGAACTTGGAGATTCATCTGCTTCTGCCTTCCAAGCACTGAGACCAACAGTGTGTGCCACCACTGTCCTGCTTGATTTTTTTTTTTTAAAGATCTTTTATGCGTATAAGTGTTTTGCCTGCATGTGTATCTATGCCACATGTGTTCTTGGTACCCTCAGAAGCCAGATAAGGGCATCAGATCCCCTGGAACTGGACTTACGGATGGTTGTGGGCTGCCATGTGGGCACTGGGAATTGAATCCAGAGCTCTTCAAGAATAAATAGTATCTGCTCTGAACCTTGGAGCAGGAGTTTTTGTGGCCAGTTTTATTTAATCATTTCAGCCTTTGAAAATTGGCTTGTTGGTGCTTTTTCTAGAATACAGTGTCCTGGACAGAATAATTAGTGTTCTTCAAAATATCTTTTGTTGAGCCTCTAAAAGTAAATTTTGAAACAAAATATAATATCTTGGGATTGCTGATAAAATAAAAACTCAGTTCTGAAACTAGCATCATGATTAGTGTAATCTTTTCATCAGAAGCCATGCTGAGTCCTACATCCTTGGGGCTGGGAACCGTGAAGAAAGCACAGACACACATAACAATGAAGCTTGATCAAGTGGGGTTCTCCAACCACAGTGACCCTGAAGCTCGGTGTGTTTATGTTTATTAGGTACAAAGCTCTGGAGAAGAAAACCTCTTAGTCTCAGTAAGAGGTGTGTTAGGCAGCCAGTCCCAGACTGTAAACAGCTAGAGGATACTGTAGTTCTTAGTCTTTGCATACATTGATCCATTGTTTGTAAACACTCACATCCCCAAGGAAAGCTTTGCTGTCACTTTTGGCCTGGCCTGTATGTGGTTTTACCAATTTACCATGGGCCAATTGGTCTTAGAATCATTGACAGGCCTTGCTCATGTCAAAATACACATACATTCAGGACTTTACTCACTAATGGCTTCCTCTACTTCCTTACAGACAGAAATAAAACCAACAGGGTTTAAGATCTTTGTGATTTGATATGAATATCTGTAATTTATCTCTAGTATTTATTGAGGTCTCTTGATATCTTTCAAGATGGCTCAAGAAATTGACCAGTTAGCTTATATACAAAGTTGTCTGGCAATCTGAGGCTTACATCTTTATCCCATCTTAGAAACTGTGCTTTCCTAGTCAGCATTCCTTATAACTCAGGACTGTTGAGTATTGAGTAAACAAGCATGCAAGTGTAAACATACAGCCATAGGTAAGACAAACCCAATCCAATCTGAAAGTTCTTAATTAATAGCCAGAGATTTATGAACTGTTTCAGGTGGAAGCATGAAGGTGTGCTTTAATATTCTATAGCTAGAAAATTTAAGGGAAAAAGACAAAAAGCTAGGATTCTGTCTTGGTAAACTTAATGCCATTTTGAGGCCCAACAAGTCACATTATCCTGTGTGTTCAGGTTTAAAGCAGAACTACAGAGGGACTGTGAAGTCCTTCTTTAGGGTGTTAGGTCACACTAACCTTCCTGGTTTTTCTCTTCAAGGGTCAGATGATTTGTCTGCAAAGCTGTGGGATGTAAGCACCGGGCAGTGTGTTTACGGCATCCAGACCCACACTTGTGCAGCTGTGAAGTTTGATGAACAGAAGCTTGTGACAGGCTCCTTTGACAACACTGTGGCCTGCTGGGAATGGAGTTCCGGAGCCAGGACCCAACACTTCCGGGGGCACACGGGGGCGGGTGTGTTCTCCTTTTTCAAGGGTCTTTACAATTACTTTAGCCATACCTTGTAAGACTAAGTCAAATATTTTAAGTTTTCCCCTAGGGCGAGGGCGGGCTTGCTTACTTGCTTTAATCTACCATTTTCTTAACCTCTGAAGCTATTCTCCTGCATTTCAGTTACTTACATTTGGAATGTTTCCCACAATTCTGCTTCTCTTTAGCCTTCAAAATACTCTTTTATGTATGCTGGAAGAAGCAACTGTCCTTCTCTCCCAGTGCATTTCTCTCTTGCTACATAGTCGTATTTGTTTTTAGTGGATTCCATACTACCACACTTAGACGATCAGACCATTCCACTTACAAATTTAAAGATGAAAACCCCTGGACAGAAGGTGGATAACAGATTGTATGAGTGCATATACTTCACAGAGTATATGCAGTTAGTGGTTGGCTGTTAAGTGAGTAAGCAAGTACTCTGGCTATCATTGAAGAGAAACTGTTCTAGAATGTTGTATTTAAGAGCAGACTAATAGAACACTCTGCCCATCTTGTTTATTCTTATACCTGAGTTCCTTATGTTGTACCTGGTGCTTAGTATTTTTTTTAAACCTAACTCTTTTTACAAAACACTTCTCCAATTAAACTCATATTAAAAAATTTTTTATTTAATCTGCTCTTACTTGTTTTAGAAATCTATGGTTTGTAGCCAAGTGTAGTGGAGTTTAATCCCAGCACTTGGTAGGCAGAGGCAGGCAGATCTCTGTGGGTTTGAGGCCAGCCTGGTCTACATAGTGGGTTCCAGGACAGCAGAGCTATATGGAGAAGCCCTGCCTCAAAAAGCAAACAAAAGAGAAATCTATGGCGTAGTACAGATCCTGTCCATTAGAGTAATGCCACACAGCTTAAGGACATCACAGCTTCTAGGTGATTTCATTCCTTACCTCTAAAATGGTTCTGCTACTGTTTCTTTTTTTGTTTTGTTTTTTTGTTTGTTTTGTTTTGTTTTTCGAGACAGGGTTTCTCTATGTAGCCCTGGCTGGCCTGGAACTCACTCAGTAGACCAGGCTGGCCTGGAACTCAGAAATCCGCCTGCCTCTGCCTCCCAAGTGCTGGGATTAAAGGCGTGCGCCACCACCGCCCGGCCCTTCTGCTACTGTTTCTTGAAACTGCTGGGCTTTTAATCCATGCCTTTGCTGTCCCATCTACCTGAAGTATCTTTTTATTTTCTTAATAAACTATACATATCCTTCATGTCCCAGCGCCAATATTGTGTCTTCTCTGAAGTCCTATCTTATAGCCCTGGGCAGATTAGTCACTTCTTGAGTGTTTCTCTAGCAACAGGTAACCTCTTTTTAAAAAACAAAACCAAAACTTTTCCCTCGGAGTTTTTAGAAGGAAAGACCAGAATCTTCATCTCTAGGTCTCCAATATCCTTTTGAGTTTGACACACATTTAAAAACAGATATTGAATATTCACTGTATGTCTTGAACTAGTTACTAGGTGTACAATATGAAGAAATGTAGACACTGCTGAATGGATGACTAAGTCTGACCTGGCCTTTTAGGAGCTTGAGTGCTGTTCTGCAGCTTGCTTCACGTTTGCCTTACTATCATTGCAGATCTTAAAAGGACTGTCTGGGCTACTGTTTTCCCATTAACTATCTAAAGTGTGTGTGTGGTGTCAAGTAGGCAGCTCTAAAAAGGGATGCTACCATTTGCATCTGGCTGAAGCTAACACAAATAGGAGAAAGTGAATTCTCTGAATTATTCTCAAAGCTTTCTCAACCTTAGGATAAATTATGGTAATAATAATGGTTTTGAAATAGATTTTCTATCATAAAATTGCTAGTTTAGTAGTTCGGTTCTTAATGTGCTCTGGCTAGGAAGTTATATATTTGTACAGCTAGTAGAATAAATGTTACTGTTTTTACAAAGATCCAGTGACAGTGAAGCGTGTTTTTAACTTTGATTGTGTTATATGCACTAGTGTTCAGTGTGGACTACAGTGATGAACTGGATATTTTGGTGAGTGGCTCTGCGGACTTCGCTGTGAAAGTATGGGCTTTATCTGCTGGGACATGCCTGAATACACTTACTGGGCACACTGAATGGGTCACCAAGGTAGGAAGACCAAGGACTATCTTTGGTGCCAGGCTCCTCACTGGTGGGGAGTGGAGGATGGTAGACCTGTGTATATTGTAGATACATTATAGTGGATTAAATTCACTCACTGAGCACGATGGTATACAATAGTGACCAGCATGTAGAAGCCACTTTTATATGGGTGTAGTGGTACATGTCTATAATCCTGACACTTAAAAGGCAAAGGCAGAAATACCAGGAGTACAAGCCAGTCCTGGGATACAAAAAGATATCCTCAGATTCAGAACTGTAATTTTTGTTTCAGAAAAATAAATGTTTGCAAGATAGGGATATAACTCAGTGGTAGATTGCTTGCCCAGCATGGGACTCTGGGTTTGATATACACACACACACAAAATCTCCTCCCCTAAAAAACCCAATGACTACACAAAACCCCCATCACCAACAACAAAAAATCAGTGTTTGCAAAATGTGAGATAGGGAGGGGCTGGGTGTTCAGTGGTAGAGCCATGTACAAGCCCAGTACAATCGCGACAAAAATATAAGGGAAGCAAAGAAGAGTCTTTAACAGAACATTAGGATATTTTCTTGTTTTCAAAACAAAGCTGTTGTGTTTTAAATGCAGTATTAGTGATGTGTATGTTATGCAGACACACTTTTCTTAAGCTCATTGTGCTATATCTAAGAGGCTAGGTATGTAAGAATAAACAAAATAGACCTTGGCCCATCTGGTGGGTTTCAATCTCATAGAAATGGTTATTAAGTAGAACTGTCAAAGAGAACTCTGTATAATTACCTTTTATGTAGGAGATATATAGTGAAGCATAAGAAAGTCTAGACACTAATTAGGACAGGCATTTTGAGAAGGGCAAAACAAGGTGACTAGGAGATAGCTATGGAAAGAGCAGATAGAGTGTGGTTCATATAGATGTTAAGGTAGAAAGCACCTGAAGGCCAGTGCTATAGAGCTGAAAGCTGCCCTCTCATGAATTAGTGACTGAAGTAAGGTTGGTAGATACTAGAAGTGTATTGTGGCAAACCACTGGGGGTTAGTTGGGCAATCTAAAATTCCCTCTGAATAGGTAAAGGTAAGGTCAGGGCAGTATGTGAGAAGATACATGTCCATTTGAAACATAGAAATTGTGTATCATGGTCAACTTTAGTGGGTGCAGTCTCAAGATTTTGCCTGTGATATGGACAGGTTCCTCCCTTCATGACCTGAACTCTGTCATTGATGTTTTAAAATTACTAAGACCTAACAATAACAGATGACCCCAAGTGCTGTGGAATTTTGCTTTTCCTGTTACTATTATTTGCATGGTTCTAGTTGATCTTCACCACATTTATTTCAAGTAAGGTAATGGGCATTTTGCCTCCTATCTTACAAATGAGTAAACCGAAAAGCAGTAAGTCTCGAATATATAGCTCAGTGGAGGCTCTGGGTTCAATTTCCAGCACTAAATGAACAACATACCAGCTGCATGGTCTGTTCCAGGGCTTCATAGCTCATCAGATTTCTGTGGCCAGATTACTGTTTCTTATCTGAGTCTGGTGCTTTTTCCTTTGTGGAGCGCCTACTCATGAAAGCAGATAATTTTTATCTTATCTATGTGGACATTTTTCTGCTCCTTAAGGACTGGGTGTTTTTAGGTGGTCCTGGTTGACTTGGACTCACTATGTGCACCACACTAGCCTTGTTGTCACAGAGATCTGCATGTCTCTGCCTTCCACATGCTGGGATTAAAGGCACGCACTTCCACACCTGGTTCCTTACATTTGAGTGTTTGTGTGTGTGTGTGTGTGTCTGTGCCTAATAATAAACTGAAATAATAAGCAGAAATAAATAATGAACTGAATGCATTACTGGAGGTCAGACTGGGCCTGTACTTGAAAGACAAGTATTTTCCCATGCTACATCCCAAGTCTACACCTTATAATTTTACAAATTAGTCCTGATGTTAGCACTTCCAACTAAAGAAGATTACAGGCTCCCACCAGACGATGGTGGCACATACCAGCACTTGGGAGGCAGAGGACGGTGGATCTCTGAGTTCAAGACTAGTCTGATCTACAGAGCAAGTTCCAGGACAGGACAGCCAGGGCTACACAGAAAAACCCTGTCTCAAAAAAGAAAAGAAAAAGAAAAGGAAAGGAAAGAAAGAAAATGTTCCCACAGCCATTAACAGAGTCTGGGTGTAGTAAAAATGTTAGAAGTTAACCTAATAGTTTGTTATATATTCTAGTATATCATAACAATTCAAGCTCATTTTCATATTTTAATTTAAAAACAATATAAAAGTAGTACAGGAGCAGAGTGAAAGGTTTTTTGTATAATGTAAGTACTTATGCTTATAGGTGGTTTTGCAGAAGTGCAAAGTCAAGTCTCTCTTGCACAGCCCTGGAGACTACATCCTCTTAAGTGCAGACAAATATGAGATCAAGGTAAGTCTTCTCCCTCTGTAATTTATCTCATCAAAGAAAAAAAAAACAGCATGTAAGATGAACTAAAAAGGTTTAACAAAGGTATTGCCAGGGACAAGTGTGTATCCCTGGCTGGCTGTCCTGGAACTCTGTAGACCAGGCTGGCCTAAAACTGAAGACATCACCTGTCTCTGCTTCCCTTAAAGGCAAGTGCCAGCAGCGCCTGGCAGTTCAAGTCATATTATATCCATTGGAAATGGAATGATTCCTCTGTGTATGCTGAGCAGTTTCTGTGATTTGTAAAGGAAATAAATCCAGGAGGCTGATGAGAGTCAGTACCCGAGTTGAGATTTCCAGCACCCATTAAAAAGGCTAAGAATGGTGTTGAGGAAGCAGAGAGAAGAGGATCCCTGAGACTTGCTGGCCAGATAATGCAGCCAAATTGATGAACTGCAATTCCAAGAGAGACTTATTTTAGATAATAGGAGAGTGATTGAGGAAGCCACCCAACATCCACCTAGGCTTCCATATGAACTCATACCTGTGTTACAAACACTGGCATGTACACACACAAGAGCCAGCACAGAAAATTGTTTTCAGTATGTTCTTACTGTTGTTCCTTTTTATATTTTCAGAGGGCTCAGCCATGTAGCCCAGACTGAACTTGTAGTCCTTCTGCCTCAAATCCTAAGCACTAAGACTCTTAAGGCTCATGTTTCATACCTTCTTTAGTTCTTAGATAAAACTTTGGTTTGTTCTAACAGTTTGCTAATAGTTTATAGGACTCTCATGTTTTTATTGCATTTTAAAACTTTCTTTGTAGTGGGCATTATCTTTATTTAGAAAGGTTAAATATTTTACCACAACCATAAAGACTCAGGACTTAAGCCTGTGACTCTTAACTAAAACAGGACTCTTGGCACTATATTCCCTTTGTGTCTATTAACAGGTGCCACTTTTTTTTCCTTCAAGCCATATTGTATAAACAACACCTTTTCTTTAGTAATCATAACCCCCCCCCTTTTTTTTTTTTTTAGATTTGGCCAATTGGAAGAGAAATCAACTGTAAGTGCTTAAAGACACTGTCTGTCTCTGAGGATAGAAGTATCTGCCTGCAGCCAAGACTTCATTTTGATGGAAAATACATTGTCTGTAGTTCAGCCCTGGGTCTGTACCAGTGGGACTTTGCTAGTTATGATATTCTCAGGTAATGTTTCCTTGGGCCAGCATGTGCTCTGCCTTTGAGTCTGTACAGTACAGTAGTGTAAAGAGAAAACTGAATATATATCTGAGTGTGAGGTCAGTGTCTTCTTTTGGAAAGTACTAACCAGTTAACAACAGGGTTGTCCACATAATACTGCACTCAGGCAAATGTCTTAGAAGCAATTGAGAAAGTAACATAAGCTGAAACCTGATGATCAAGGTTCCCATCCCTTCCTTACTGTGAATTATGAGCCCCTTCCTTTTCAGGATTCAAAACCTATTTTCTGGAAAATGAGGGCATAGATAGAAGACCTTTCCAGCCTCCTTCTGGTCTAATATTTATTAGTATTTATTTATTTATTTACACTCCAGATTTTATCCCTCCCCCTGCCCCTGTCCCTGTCCACCTTCTGACTGTTCCACATCCCATACCTCCTCCCCACCCTCCTGTCTCCACGATGCTGTTCCCACTCCCTATACCCCACCCCACCTGACCTCTAAACTCCCTAGGGCCTCCAGTCTCTTGAGGGTTAGGTGTACCACCTCTGAACACAGACCCGCAGTCCTCTGCTGTATATGTATTGGGGGTGGAGGGGGGTGGGGGGGTGGCTCATATCAGCTGGTATATGCTGCCTTTTTGGTGGTCCAGTGTTTGAGAGATGTTGGGGGTCCAGATTGAGATTACAAGGTCTTCCTCCTCAGCTTCGTTCAGCCTTTCCTTAATTCAACCACAGGGGTCAGCAGCTTCTGTCCATTGGTTGGGTGCAAATATCTGCATCTGACTCTTTCAGCTGCTTGTTGGGTCTTCTGAAGGGCAGTCATGCATGATAGGCCCTTTTTGTGAGTGCTCATAGTCTCAGTAATAGTGTCAGTTCTTGGGACCCCCCTTTGAGCTGGATCCCACTTTGGGCCTGTCAGTGGACCTTCTTTTCCTCAGGCTCCTCTCCATTTCCATCCCTGTAGTTCTTTCAGACAGGAACAATTATGGGTCAGAGTTTTGACTGGGATCGCAACCCACTCCCTCATTTGATGCCCTGTCTTCCTGCTGGAGGTGGGCTGTCCCCCTACTGTCAAGTACTTCATCTAAGGTCCCTCCCTTTGAGTCCTGAGAGTCTCTCACCTCCCACATTTCTGGTGCATTCTGGAGGGTCCCCCCAACCTCCTACCTCCCTAGGTTGCCTGTTTCCATTCTTTCTGCTGGCCCTCGGGGCTTTAGTCCTTTTCCCTCACCCAATACCAGATCAGGTTAAGTGGATGTTAGCCAAAGGGGGTGGGGGGAGTACAGAATCACAGTCCACAGAACTCAAAAAGGTCAAGCTGAAGGGCCCAAGTAAGGATGCCTCAGTCCCACTTGGAAGGGAGAAGAAAGCAATCACAACGTGGGAGGGAGGAAGGGAGGACCTGGTCTAATATTTAAGTTCAACTTCATTGTCAGTTGAATTTATGCATTGTTGTTTGGTCCCAACCAAGTAAAGTCTAATCAGTATGTCCCACTGAATACTGTTGGCCTCTTGGTAGGAATGGGAAGTTTATGTTGCATGTTTGAGTGCTGTGTGATAAATGAGAGAAGTTACTTAGAGGAAAGACTTGAAGTTAGGCATCAGAGTCAAATATGTATATACTATGTCCTGTAGTCTTTTTCTAAATTTGTGCCTCAATTTTTTCGTTTATAAGTGAAATGCTTGTGGTGAGGACCTAGGACAGGACGTTTGTGTCGTTGCCTCAGTGCTTCTTACCCACAGTCGTGCTCAGGAGTCCTCGGAGAAAGTTCTATTGATGTTTCAGAGTTTGGACACATACGCTTTAAATAATAAGCCTGCTTGATTGTTTGCTGGTAGGAAGTGCTAGGTTTCCAGTTGAAAAGAAGCAATTTTATCTCTTTCCATCTCCAAACACAAATAAAGAAAACATTTTTGAAATCCTAACACAAATCCTGTGGCCTCGGTTCCTAGGAACTTTCAAGTTCTGAAGCTAAGTAAAATAAAACAAACCCCAACAACAACAACACACACACACACACACACACACACACACACACACACACACACACAC
>JANHMN010000002.1:108029933-108048815 GCA_030674055.1 Rhabdomys pumilio | reverse complement strand
CACACACACACACACACACACACACACACACACACACACACACACACGGGAAAAACAAAAACAAACCAAAGACACAGTGGCAGTATGTTGTGCACTGTGGCTGGAGAGTCCCTGTGATCTTAAACAGGGAGGTTCTGTACTCCAGGGACCAGACAACCAGTAGGGCTTTTGGTTTTTCGAGACAGAGTTTTCTCTGTGTAGATCTGACTGTACTGGAATGTGCTCTGTAGACCAGACTGGCCTTAAACAACAAAACTGCAACCTGTGGATCAACTCTTCACCTTTCCAAGCAACCTAGTTTCCTGCTTTGCATAGATGGTGCTGCTCTTACCACACTTTAGCTGTTTTTTCCTGGTTTCCTTTTGGCTCTCTTTATAGGATTTTGTGTGTCTCTGGCCTTTGTGCCACTGCTTTGTTATGAAGTTTTATTAAACACCTACCTGTGATTCTGGTATTCTGATATAAACTGGGAAACATGATAGTAGGTATTTACCTAGTCTATATGAAGCTCTGGGCTCCCAATGCTATAAAACAATTTTTATAGCATTTTATATACAATTTTTTTCTTCCTATATATCTGTGTGTGTGTGCGCGTGCACACACACACACACACACTACAGGTAGAGTGTTTAGTGCTTGACTAAGTAAATGATCTTAATATGCTGGAAGTGTCTCCAGCAAGGTTTCCTTTGCCTCATGTCCCTGAACTCTCTTCCTTATAGGGTCATCAAGACACCTGAGGTAGCAAACTTGGCCCTGCTTGGCTTTGGAGATGTCTTCGCCCTGCTGTTTGACAACCACTACCTATACATCATGGACTTGAGGACAGAGAGCCTAATTAGCCGCTGGCCTCTGCCAGAGTACAGGAAATCAAAGAGAGGCTCCAGTTTCCTGGCAGGCGAAGCATCCTGGCTGAATGGATTGGATGGGCACAATGACACAGGCTTAGTCTTTGCCACCAGCATGCCTGACCACAGTATTCACCTGGTCTTATGGAAGGAGCATGGCTGACACCAGGAGCTACCACCACTGACTGACTTTGGGTACCAGGGCTGCGGGTTTTGGGTGCAACGTCTATGGCAGCCAACTGCATGAACCAAAGTTCTCACCTAAAGGTATCATCACGCAGTGCACAATCATTTATGTTTGCCAGGGGCTGGGGCGGGGAGGGCTTGTTTTACTGACATACACCGCAGCATGCTAATGGGATACAACATTGACTTCATTTGTACTTAGTTATGTCGGTCAGTATAAGAGGTTGCATTTTTGGATTTATCTTTCTGAGTGGAATATTGAGTAAAGAAAGTTAAATGATTCACTAATCTGCTAATTGGTTGCCCATAAAATCACATGGAGTCTGTTATTAAAGTTTTTTTCCAATAACCTTTGTTTGAAATTGAAGCAAAGATACTATGTTACAGCAACTTTTCTCACATGGGACTTGGATTTTACAAGAGCCATTGTTTAAAACATTTTTGAATTCTGTGACATTCATTAACTTTCTACTACATCTCTTAATTCTACAAAATGTCTTTCAATGCATACCTGAGTCTGCTGGTTGACTGTTTGCACTGGGCTATAAATCGTAGTTCTTGGCAGAGTCGGGGTTGGCTATGTTAAGATATAAAGGTTTTCTAAAGCTGTAGTTTGTGAAAAGCTGGTCCCACAGGTGACCTGGAGTGATAATGAGCTCTGAGCTGGAAGATTAGTGTCTGGCATTACTTCAGTCATATGCTTTTTCTGGCCTGTTTCCTCAGATGTGTGATCAGGTAAGATTCCTCCCAGGCTAAAATATACACTTGTACACACATAAATATATACTTGTGTATACATATGTACACACATGAATATCTATTTTGAGATAAAAAGTATACTAGACACTGACAATAAAGCAAATTAATCTGATAACACTATTCCCAGGACAGGAAAAAAAAAATCCTTACTAATTTTCTGATTTGGTATAGGCTGGAGAAATGACTTACTGCTCTTACAGAGGACCTGAGTTCTAATACCAGCACCCACGTCAGGTGTTTACAATGTCAGATGTTTACAACTGCTTACACCTACAGCTCCAGAGAGATCTAATGTTGCCTCTTGGGGGGGGGGGGGGGTGTACACATATCCCCACATAGACAACAGTAGATATGAATTCAAGGCCAGCCTAGTCTGCAAAGTATGTTCCAAGGTAGCTGAGGCTACACACAGAAACCAAAGATAAAATAAATTTAAAAGCACACAACAGGAACTGGAGTGGCTCCAGTTAAAAGAGCTTACTATTACATAAGACTCAGGTTTGATTCCCAGCACCCACATTATATAGCTCATTCCACCTACAAATCCAATCCCAGGGGATAGGATGCCCTCTGCCAGCACCAGCATGCACATGGTGCACATAAATCCACACAGGTACACATACATATACATAAAAATCAAATCTTTTCAAAAATTCAGTTCAGCCCTCATACCAAAAGCAGCTTGAGCTACACGATGTTCTGTACCCAACACACAACAGAGGGTGGGGCTGGAGGTTGCTCAGCAGCTAAGCCTGTGCAGAGGACCACTTCTGGAGCTCACAACTGCCTGGCCTCCAAGGGTACCAAGTATACATACCTACATACACAGATACTAATTAAAAGTAAATGTTACTTGTTTTTAAAAGGAAAGAAAAGCACAGTGCAGCTAAGCATATTGGTTAGGCTGAAGGTTTTGGAAAGCAGCAGCTAGAGGATCCTCAGGTCTGTAAGGTACATAAGGTACATAGTGTTGGATTTTGTTTTTAAAGGTTTATTTTTATGTGTATGACTTGTTTTGCCTGCCTGTGAAACATGTGTTTACTGGTGCCAGAAGAGGGCATCAGATCCCTTGGAACTGGAGTTTACAGGATGTTACAAACTATCAAGTCCTTGATGGGAATACAACTTCCAGGTCCCTCTGGAAGAGTGGTTAAGAGTCTCTCTTTTTTCTTTTTTTGTTTTTGTTTTTTCTTTGTTTTGTTTTGTTTTTTTGTTTTTTTTGTTTTTTTTTTGAGACAGGGTTTCTCTGTATAACTCTGGCTGTGCTGGAACTCACTCAGTAGACCAGGCTGGCCTCAAACTCAGAAATCCGCCTGCCTCTGCCTCCCAAGTGCTGGGATTAAAGGCTTGCACCACCACTGCCCGGCGGTTAAGAGTCTCTTAACCACTGAGGCATCTCTCCAACCCCAACAAGAAGTATCTTCAGAAAGAAAACAAAACAAAAAAACTGCCAAGCAGAAAGAAGAAACTAAATGACTGAAAGATTCAGGTGGCTAAACATGAATATCAACTACATAACACAACCAGTGTGTAAATACAAGTTAGGTACTTTCACTTAACATTTTGCACGCCTGTTGATTGATTTAACTATCAACTTCATGAACCAAAAGAGAAAAATAAACACACACAGCAAAATCTTCCCACAAGGAATATAATTCACAAACAAAAATGTAACCTTTTCTTGAAAAAAAAATTAAGTTCATAGCTTAAAATTATAAAAACAAAAGAAATTCAGACGATTGAGCATTTATGCACTTATTACATAATAAAGTTAATAGGATAAAATAATCACTAACTACCATAAATGGGATAAACATCAACGGGGACCTAACCTAAGTACTACATTTAGCAGACGCAAAATATGTTTGAAACCAAGTGTTTTACCAACAGCTTACTTCCTTTACATTCATTCCTTTAACACACGTTTTATTTTTGTTTTTTTCTTTGGGGGGGGGGGTAAAACAATTCTCTGTGTATAGCCTTGGCTGTCCTGTAATTCACCCTGTAGTCCATGCTGGCCTCAAGCTTAGATACACCTGCCTGATCCTGAAATTAAAGGCGTGCGTTAGCACCGCCAAGCTAACTACTTTTCCAATCCTATCGTGAACTGAGTGAGACCTACTTTGGAAAACGAAGAAAAATGACACCTTGAGATACAGAGGAATAGCTCAGACGTCATAAAAGCATTTGAACTTCTTGATAAGCAACTGCTTATTCACTTAAATGGCTCAACAACGTGCTAAGAAATGGGATCCACATCCAAATTATCAGAAGAAAACTATCACTCCTAAGAAGCAATTCAGGGGAGTGGTGAAGTGGAGGCGACTTGTCATTCTCTCCCATTATGGTCGCATCGATCCCGCCCACCGGCTTCCCACCTCTCAGGGACTTAAACACGCTGCGGCCGCGTCCCTGGAGCAGACAGCAGCTCCTGTTACCTCTGCTGGGAGGACCCCATCCCGGGAGCACTACCCGCTCGGCCGGGCTCCGTCTCCGAGACCGAGCGAGTTAGAGTGACAGTCTTTAAGTTCGGAGTCCCGTGGGGGCCAGGGGATGGTGACATCCACCGGGATCTCCCCTCAGAGAACTGGACAGCATTCGGGGGATTCGGGCTCCCCCGGTTCTCCGCGTCACGCCGCGTCGGACCCGGTCCTCTCACACCGCGGAGCGCCCTCCACCGCGCCAGGATCCGGAGCCCGGCAGGGATCCCGCCGAGGGAGAAGGGCGGGCCGGCGGGAGCTCCACAGCCGGAAGGGGCTTGCCTCACAAGCTGGACGGCCTCCGGCCCGGCTCACCTTCAGGTCGTTCTCGGGAAGGTACTTGCACTGCCGCGCTATCTCCACATATTTGTCCAGATCCAGCGGCGCCATTTTAGGAAGAACAAGCCGCAGCGACAACAGGGTAGGAGGCAGAAGTCGGAACTGTCCTTGCGTCACGTCCGACCCGTGAGTGGCGTCTGCGCAGTGACGTCAAAGCCTGAGCCTCATCTCTTCAGAGCCTGAACACGCCCCGCGTCCTCTTTTGCGGAACTCCAGGCCGCGGGTCTCTAAGAGAACCCGGCGGTCCTATATATGAAACCTGCTAGGACCCGTAGCTGTCTGCCGCGGAGAGTGCTGGGATATGTAGTTTTAGTGAAAGGCTCTTCCTCTCCTCTTGCAACAGACTTCACCTTCGGAAAACCAGATGAAGCTTTTTCTAGGGAGGATCACGAACTGGGTAACTGAGAATTCCCTAGCTCTCACTCCTACCCTATCAGTATCTTCAGTTAAAGTTAGGGTTATTGTTACCGTTTTTCCAGGGCTAGTGAAGACCTGGCCTAGACGGTTTAAACAGATTAAACGCTCCCAATTCTCCGGCTTGAAAGAAAAGAAACAAACATTAAAGCCAATTTCTGTACAAATACTGGGACTTTTTTCCTGTTCAGTTCTCGAAAGACTGACAGAAATGCAAAACTTACACGTGTTACTTGCCCCAAATTTCAAAGGAAACAGAACTGGAGCCTAGACTGGAAAATAGACTATACCCAGTGAGAGCAATAGACAAAAATCTCTATCCTTGGAACTGGAGTTCGGTATTTAGGAGCACTTCTAGAGGAACCAAGTTCTATTACCAGCACACAACATAGCTGCTCACAAGGCCTGTAAATCCAGTTCCAGAAGATCCGACGCCGTCTTCTAGGCACGGCTTGTTAGTGCAGAAGTTTACTTGAGGGCAAAACAAATAATTTAAAAATTATAAATTAGTGTATAGGGGTTTCAGAGACGGCTCAGCGGTTAAGAGCACTAAGAGCACTGTCCGCTCTTCCAGAGATCCTAGGTTCAATTTCTGGAAACCACATGGTGGCTCACAACCATCTCTAAAGGGATCTGATCCTCTCCTCTGGTGTATCTGAAGAGAGCGACAGTGTATGCACATACATGCATACATATAGATAAATAAATCTCTTTTAAAAACATTTTTAAAAATAGAATTAACCAATCAGCTGGCCATAATAGACCATATATTTGACCACAGCACTGGTGAGGCAGGTAGATAATTGAGTTTTAGGATAGCCTGGTCTAAAATAAAGTTGGAAAGGTGGAAAGTTGTAAGAAAGATATCTAATGAAGCATATCTAGATCTTTTGAGGAAGAGCCATACAAAAGTGGCTGGAGATAAGAAAAAAGAAAAAGCCGGGCAATGGTGGCACACGCCTTTAATCCCAGCACTTGGGAAGCAGAGGCAGGCAGATTTCTGAGTTCGAGGCCAGCCTGGTCTACCGAGTGAGTTCCAGGACAGCCAGGGCTACACAGAGAAACCCTGTCTCGAAAAACCAAAAAAAAAAAAAAAAAAAAAGAAAAAAAAAAGAAGTACATTAAATTTTCTTTTGATATAATGGGTAACTATTAAGATTTTAAACAGAGGCACAAAATGATCAAACTTATTTGACTTTTTAAAATTTTTGTTTTGGTTGGTGGGTTTGTCTGAGTCATTCATTGTTTTAGCCCCTTGACTCTCATTTTTAAAAACAGAATTTAAACATCCCTACAAGAATTTAGGAATGTGATTTCTAGCCTAAAAGGATTGGTTTCTACAATGTAAACCATCCGATATTTCACTTTTTCCTCTTAATATACCCCTCCAGCATGGCTTCTCAAGGTATCCAAAAACCCAAGGTACATCAAAGCATTCTGGAGCCTTACTTCGAGAAGTAATCACTGTCCAAATACATATTGGGCGTGTGGCAGAGCCGACCTGGCCCTGGTTCCCTCCAGAAGGAAAGCAGAGTGAGTGTATGTCTCTAAATTCTTTGGCAGTCGGTGGGAGCTTTCTGATAATTACAGGGAGTTCCAAAGACTCAGGTGTTGGAAATGTAATGGCAAAGAAATGAACAGTCCCCCAAGTCTACTTTGTTCATGAATTTTGGTTATATTTTCAAGTAGCTAAATAAATTGGAGTGGAGGTATTGTAATTCTTTTCTGTAAATCACAGCACAAGTATGGTGGAGGCAGTAGAATCAGGAATTCAAGGCTATCCTCAGCTATACAGTGAGTTGGAGACAAGCCTGAACTACATGAGACCTAGTCTCAAAATTAAAATCCAAGTTTTTCTTTTATTTGCACTAGTAAATTCTCTTGATAGCTGTGTTCCAATATTGCTATTCCCGTTCTATACGTGATTAGACTAGGGTTCAGAGAGGAACAGACTTGTCAGACACTCCCAATTAGTGCTAGAGCTTGTCTGAAGTCGAGTTTGTCTGCCCTCTCCCACTAAAGGTACACTACCTCTGCTGTTTCTAGTCTGTCTTGAGTTCTGAGGACCGTTAGTGAGCTGATCACACACAGGCTCACAGGTGAGCCATCTTTGTTTTAGGAAAGTCACGGGGCACCAATAGATAAGACATAGATCAGAGAGGATGCAGATGAAGTTGCCAACAAAGGTTTATAGATAAAAATAATCACAGCTTTTACAGAGGACCAGCTCTGGGCCTCCATAATTAGCCGACCACAACCTCTATGGAAATATTAAGATTTCTGTGTCGCTGAGAGAACATATCGTGTCAATGAACTTTTAAATTCTTCAGTCTTTCCCAGTTGTCGTTCGTGTTTAATCTTTCTGCTCAACGTGTGAGCTCCCGGAAGGCCGAAGGCCTGTGGTCTGGAACGTGCTGTAACCACAAACGGCAATAATAGAAATGACCCGCTTGAGGCGCCACAGCTTGAACCAACCTCAAAGCCTAGCATCCTGAGGCATGCAGGTAACCTCACTCGGGAGGCTAGAGCAGAATTCAAGGTCAGCCTGGCTTCCAGCCCATCTTCCCCCCTCAGAAGTCCCTACTAAGGACTGCTGTAACAAACTGATGGGCAGTGGTGGCGCACGTCTTTAATCCCAGCACTTGGGAGGCAGAGGCAGGGGGATTTCTGAGTTCGAGGCCAGCCTGGTCTACAGAGTGAGTTCCATGACAGCCAGGGGCTACACAGAGAAACCCTATCTCGAAAAACAAAAACAAAAAAACAAAAACAAAAACAAAACAACCTCCCGCAAGGAATTGGAGTTATTGGTTGGCTGGCAAACTGTACGCAGTTCCAGGCCGCCAGACTAGTTTGGCGCGTAGTCCGGGTGACCCGGAGGCGCAGAGGCGCAGAGCGGTTGGCCTGGACGCGCTTCCGGGACCTGGGGAAGGGGACGGGCTCCTAAGCTCCGCCCCGTGGGTGGAGCCACGTCCAGGACAAGTCGGGGCTACGGCAGGTAATTGGTGCTGGACTGGAGGTCTCTGGGGCCCCGCCATCAGGAGGAGAGCCGATTCCGTATAGGTAGTGGGCTTGAGCTGGGTGGGAGGGGTAGTATCCATGGTCTCCGGCCAGTCAGCTTACGGGAAAGCAGGCAGCCATTTCTCCCTGACCCTGACTTCATTCGCGTGGAGATGGGGCTGGCTGAGGGGACGCAAAAGAAGTAGCTAGGAGAGTCCCCGCCAAGCCAGGCCCCTCTAAGCTCTGTCTGACCCTGAGCTCATTAGCCTACCCCTCATCGGCCCAACTCTCCTTAATTCCTTTTCTTATTCGTTTGTCCTTCACTTCTACTCTCTGCGGGTCCATTGGTAAGTTATCAGAATGAATCAGACATGCTAAGATTTTGGAATCTAGTCTAGATACTTTTCTATTACTTTTATTTTGAGACAAGTCTCACTATGTAGCTCAGGCTGGCCTCCGTGGCCTCAGGCCTCCCAAGTGCCATCACCATGCTGGCCGACTACAGACTTTTAAATAGATAATTTCATTCAGGGATCTGAGGGTGTAGTTAGTTGGCAGACTGCCTGCCTATTGAGAACTTAGCCCTGGGTTTGATCTCCAGTAAGGCATAAAAAGGTATGGTGATATTTACTTGTAATCCCAGCTTTTGGGAGGTGGAGGCAAGAGGAACAGAAGTTCAAGGTCATCCTTGCCTATATAATGAGTGGAAGCTAGCCTAGGGTACATGAGACCTTGTCTCTAAATAAGTAATGAGTTTAAAAGAAAAGATAATTACATTTAGAATGACTCCTGTAATATGGTGGCTAAATAGATACTGTCGTATAGGGGGTCTAAGCCCAAGTCCTTCTGATTAAGCCTTCCTGCCAAATGGGGTGTGTGTGTGTGTGTGTGTGTGTGTGTGTGTGTGTGTGTGGTGTATATATTGCTAATCTCTGAGTCAGGAGCAGTAACTTGAGAGACTGGAAAGGTATAACCTTTGAAATCGGCTTTATTTCTTTTTCAGGAAATTGAACCCAGGGCCTTGCCTATGCTAAACAGGAGCTCTACCACAGAGCCATGCCAACTCCTTGAAACTGGCTTTAAATATCCACTAACAGTGTGCAAGTTTACAGGAAGGAAAGACAGGGAGGCAGTAACTACCACAGAACACTTGTTAATTTTATTAAATTCCCTCAAGGCAGTGCAAGTTATGAAAGTCAGAGGAACAACAAAAAGCTCAGTATTGCAGACGAGGCCCCCAAAAGACACTGAGTGAGACTCTGTCTGAAAAATAACAGCAAAAAGATATAGACCAGAAAGCTTGGTTTCTATGGCATGCTAGGACCAAGATGGGGCAAGGTCCCTAGATGTCATGGAACTGACTATGCAGACTAAGCAGGCATTGGAATCACAGAGATCATGTGGCCCTGCCTCTGCCACACCAGTACTGGGATTAAAGGTGTGCACCACTATGCCTGGCTCCCAAAAAAATAGTTTAAATCTAATTTTTAAGTTAGCTTGTAAAGCGTGTCTCATTATACTATTTTCATATGTTCTGATTCGTGCCCTCTGCATGATTGCCTTCGGTGATATCCTGTGAGTTTTTTGTTTTAAAGGGAATTCTTGTGGGTTTTGTTTGTTTGTTTTTGTTTTTGCTTTTCAAGACATGGTTTTTCTGGATAGCCCTAGCTGTCCTGGAACTCACTCTGTAGACCAGGCTGGCCTCAAACTCAGAGATCCACCTGCCTCTGCCTCTTAGGTGCTGGGACCAAAGGTGTGCGTCACTGCCACCTGGCTGACCTGTTTTATCTTTAATAAAGATCTTAAGGCCTCTGACATTTTGATATATGTTCATTCCTTATGAGACTTACAGACAGAAGGAAAACATTAGCTGAGAAACTTCAGTAGCTATGTTGTGTCAACAACTGGACTGTAACTCAAGACAGACACTTACCTAGCATGCATAAAGCCCTGAATATAACATACCCAGTCACTGGGGGGACAACAGCTGGATATGGTGGCTGCAATCCCAGTACTAAGGAGAATGAGGCAGGAAAACTGCCCAGAGTTGGAAGTCAGCCTGGGCTGCTGGAGAGCTTGTTTCTGACCCAGAAAGGATTATCTCCGAAGTGTGGTAATGTTATCTCCGAAAGTGTGGTCTACAGAGTGAGTTCCAGGACAGCCAGGACTACACAGAGAAACCCTGTCTCGAAAAACCAAAAAAAAAAAAAAAAAAAAAAAAGGAAAGGTTCGAGAGGGGTGCGGTTGGATCTGTTGTGTTGTGGGAAGATGCCTGAACACTACCTTCCTCTCTTCTGCATAGGGCATCATGAAGCAGCTGCCCACCTTGGAGCCTGGAGACAAGCCCAGGAAAGCTACATGGTCTGTAAGGAAGGGTTCAGACACAAATAAGAGCTTGAGTTTTTGTTTCATCTATAGGTAGTTTACTAACACATCTGATCATCACTGTGAAGGGGAAGTAATGAAACCGTGCTAATTAGATTCAAACTGTCTGGGAAGATTTTCAGAGGAAAGATAGGGGGTCAATAGCTATCAAAAAGCAGCTGTTACTTTTATTACAATCTGTTTACCAGGAAGAATAAAGCACTGGCTATCTGGCATCCTCAGCTCCAACCCTTAGGTCCTCCCCTGAGTGGAGATTTTAGGGAATTTGGATTATACTGGGTCCAGTGTTTGTTGGCTGTTTGTTAAACCCTTCATTCAGCAACTCACAGTGGCTAACAGTGATGTCGCTGTAAAAGCCCCGAAGCCCTAAGACAGATGGTCCCTATGTAAAGAAGCTGGAGGCAGAGCAAGTGATGGAGTGTGACCTGCACTGCGGGGATCCCAGCAGGGTGGAAGAGGCCCACGGGACTCCAGCTGGGGTCTGTGCCCGCTTCCACATCCATGTGCTCCATCACACATGTGCTGGAGACATGTGTCATCACACATGTGCTGGAGACATGCTCTAGGGTCAAGCCCTCTAGAGAACTGTCTGTGTGGCTTGGTTAGTATAGAGCTCTACTTAACATGTATAATATTCCTAGTTCTGTCCCTCACACTAAACATGATAAAGCAGGCACCTTGAACGAGGCCTTGCATACTCTGTGTGTACCTGTCCATCCAACCTCCAATGTCTTTATTTATTTTGCTGTTTGTTTTGTTGTTGAGATTCTCATGTAGCCCAGGTTGGCCCCTAACTTTGAGCAATCCTTGTTTCCTAGCCTCCCAAGTGCTGGGATTACAGGCATAGGCACTAAGATTAGCCTTGTTTTGTTTCGAGATAGGCTATCTAGTATTCAGGTAGTAGGATTGCTTAGAATCCAAGGCTAGCCTGGATAATAGAGTAAGATGCTCTCTGGAAAAAAAAAAAGACAAAAAGAACTTTTATGTTAAAACTTTTTTTTTTTGACTGTGGAAACAATGAAGAGCAACTATTTATGAACCCTTCAAACAGTACACAAATCCACACCCAGAATAGGTGTGGACAAGAACGAGAGACCCTGGAATCATTGATACTGATGGAGATGGGTGTCCATAGAAACCACGGGACAGATGAATTAGAAAAGCAAATAGGCTGAGGGAAAGAATTCCTAGGATACTGATGGCTCTGAGGGGGCTGGTGGGAGACGGATCAGAGAGGAAAGGAGTGTGCACTTATCAGCAGGTAAGTACACACTCAGAGGAAGAGGTGCAGAGAATCCAGGTTCTGGAAAAGGCGCTAGAAAGTAGGAAGGGTCAGGAGTGCCAACACTGAAGAGGCCAAAGAAGACAGGACCTGGAGTCAGGAAATGTTCATATTCACTGTGTGCCCCAGCACACGCCTATAATCCCACACGTGGGAGGTAGGGGCAGGAATATCAGGGATTTCAGGTCATCCTGGGCTACCTGGAAATTCGTATGAGACCCTGTCAGACACTAGATTTTTATTTGTTTCCAACAAGAAAGCTTAAAGTACATTTATCCCCGTTAGCCATGAAGATAAGTGTAGCAGTGCATGTCCTGATCCTGTACTGCAGCCTGTGACTCCTAGATGTAGATGCCACTAGGTTGATCGTGTACTGCAGCCTGTGACTCCTAGATGTAGATGCCACTAGGTTGAGGTTTCCAAGCCTGGAAAAATCTTTTAGTGGGTTTATTTATTATTTATTTATTTATTTTACAATTGTGAGCCTTAATCCATGTATTCTGGAGAATTTTCTCCACAGGGAGACATAATTGACTGTTGGCTTAGGGCCTTGGCACCACAGGTGTCCCTGTGAATTCGATAATGCCCTAGCCACTATTTACTAAGCTCCTTGCACCCTCACAGGCTCCCCCTCTGAAGATGAGAACTATGGCAACCCTCGATATATAGTAGAGAAAACTGAGGTTTGGGAAGGTGAGGTGACTCCCCAAATGCCTCACATCTAGAAAGCACTGAAGCTCACACTTGAACCAGGTCTGTCTGAACCCACAGACCATAATAACACCCTGATGTTGCCAAGGCATACCAGTGGACATCTCTGCATGTCACTTCTCCTGTTTACCACAGAGCCTGTTAAAAGTCCAGAGAAAATTGAAAAGCCAGCCCTGAGCAAAGGCAAGGTACTGTGTATGGTGCTTTGCTGTATACAACTCAGAGAGCAGGCCAGAGTCAGTGAGATAGCACAACAGGTCAAGGCACTTGCCTAGCAATCCTGGTTTCAATCTCGAACCCAGAGGAAGGTGGAGAAAAAGAACCAATTCTATAGTTTTCCTCTGAGCTCCGTGCATGTGTACAAAACACACATACCACACACATGCTCCCATACAATAGTAATAATTAAATCTTAAAGCATGGGTATGTGTGCCAGACCTTTCAACCTGGCGACTGCTCTATGAGAAATGGGAGAATAGTCTCACACAGGCCTCCTGAACATGTCTTCCCTTTGGCAGGTACAGTTTGACTTGCCCTGGAGACAGGCCCTGCCCACGAGTTGGCCACAGCTGCTCCTATTTCCCTCCAGTGGACGAGACCAAGAGAGGGAAGGTCTTCATTGTTGGGGGAGCAAATCCAAATCAAAGCTTCTCAGATGTACACACCATGGATTTGGGTAAGATCAACGCTGCAGAACATTCCTAACGATGCCAGCTCTGCTGGGTACAGTGGTACACATCTTCTGAATTCTAGCACTGGGGAAGCAGAGGCGTGAGAGCCCCTAGGAGTTTGAAGCCAACCTGGTTTATTTAACAAGCTCCAGGACAGGAAAACATAGACCCTGAACAGTAATAATAACACAACAATAATATAGACCATGAACCATAATAATAAGAACAACAAAAATAAAATAGTATCTTAGTTTGGCTTTTATTGCTGTGACCAAGGCAACTCTTATAAGGACAACATTTAATTGGGGCTGGCTTACAGGTTCAGTCCATCATCATCAAGGCAGGAAGCACAGCAGTATCCAGGCGGACATGGCACTGGAAGAGCTGAGAGTTCTACATCTTCATCCAAAGGAAGTTAGGAGCAGACTGTCCTCAGGCAGCTAGGAGGAGGGTCTCAAAGCCCAGCCCCACAGTGACACACTTCCTCCAACAAGGCCGCACCTCCTAATAATGCCTGGACCAAGCATATTCAAGCCACCACAAGTGGTAATCATACCGACTCAGACCAGACAACAGAGTTTTCCTCTTAAAGAGAAGAACATCTGTATTGGTGCCTATGGCCTCAGCTGACCTTTAGTGCTTGTCCGGTACATTCTTGTTTGGAGAAGAGTCTGTGTCTTAGGGTTTCACAGCAGCTCTCATAAAGGCAAACATTTAGTTGGGGCTGGCTTACAGTTTCAGAGGTTTAGTCTATTCTCATCATGACACGAAGCATGGCAACATCCAAGTAGACATGATGCTGGAGGAGCTGAGAATTCTACATCTTGATTGGAAGGCAGCCAGGAAGGGACTCTCTTCCACATTGAGTGGAGCCCTCAAAGCCCATCTACACAGAGACACGATTCCTCTGACAGGTCCACACCTCCTAATAGTGCCACTCCCCATGGGCCAAGCCTGTTCAAACCACCACAGTCTGTTTTGAGCCCTGGCAGTTGGTTATGTATTAACTGTTAGAGACATCATTTCTCCTATCTGAATTCTAATGAATCAAGTCCTGGCTTTATCTGTCTCCCACTGTGTTTGTCCCTTTCCATTCCCTCCACAGTTCCCACCAATGCTGTCTTTCCGCTAGCCCTGAAATCATCCTCACTCTGGTCTCCTTCCCTCCATATTGGCTCACTACACAATGCATGCCCCATACCTATGCAGAAAGTGTTGCTCTTTGGTTTGGACAAGGGTGCTTTTTGTTTTGAAGCAGTCTCACATGGCTCAGGCTGGACTTGAACTCCTGTGAGGCTGACAGCATAACCTTGAACTACTGATTCCCTTGCCTTTACCTTCCAAGTGTGTATCTGAGCCCCTTCACCTGGTCTGTAGTGCAGGACTGTAGCTGGCACGTGGGCATGGGTCCTGTTGGGCTGAGTTGTGGATCCTACGTGTCCAGGCGTTTGGAACCGCGGCTCAGGCGGGCAGAAGTGTGAGAATTGCACCGGAAGGACTCTGGGCTATGAGAAGCCACCAAGCTCTGCCCTGGGCATGGGGAGATCTCAGTCTGAGACCCACAGGGGCAGACCTCTTGGGTTGGGGGTCTCCAGGCCAAGCGGCTGACCAGAGACCAGTGGTCTGGGGATGGGGGTGGGCTTACGGGCTGGACCGGCCTGCAGCCGAGAGGGGCAAAAGGGAGAAGCTCTGGCAGCGCCCCACGGGCTGGAGACTCTTGGTTACTGCAACTCGCATGGCTGGGTCATGGCTGGCTTAGCTAGCTTGCTTGAGTTGGTGGGCTCTGTGGCTGGAATATAGAGAGGCTTGGTAGTCGAAGGCCTTCTCCACAGTTCTCCACAGGGGGGGTGTGGGGGGGGCAAAGACACGAGGAAGTACATGGTTTTAAAAGGTTTATTGTCATGGTGGCAAGTGGATGCAGCTGTACCCCCTGTCCTGAGGGCGGGCCTGAGGTTAAATACCGTGGCATTTCAGATATTAAGGAGCTTACTTTTTTGCTCGGTTTTATCATGTCTGTTTGTCTGCCTGTCTGTCTGTCTGCCTGTCTGCCTGTCTGTCTGTGACAGCATCTTCCTATGCAGTCCATTCTAGCCTAGAGTTCTCTGTGTAGCCCAGACTGGCTTCACACTCAGTCCTTCTGCCTCCACTTTCCATGTCCTGGGATCCTGGACTTATGCCACCATGCCAGCTTCAATGACATCATTATTGCAAGTTATCAAGTGCCACAGTGACCTTAGCAAGGCCATCTAAACCACAGTATCCTATTAAATAGAGGTACTAACCAGCTTCATTTGCAGTTGTGATTAGCTAACAGTGTGATGCCTGTAAGGTCCTACCTTCGTGACTTGCTAACTAAAAGAATTAGTTGGTTTTGGCATCTACTCTATTTGCCCAGAGATTAGCTGAGAGAGAAAGGAGGAGGAAGGGAGGGAGATAGATTTTATAGAGTCCAGGAGTGTTCTGCAGAATCTAAGGACTAAAAATAATAGCCCAGGCTGATGAGAGTGGAAACTGGGTCCGAGTGGCCCATGTTAGCCAAGCCCCATTAGTTACAAGTAGAAAGTTAGTGTCAGACATGTCACTGGACTCTGTGGGGAGGAAGAGAGACAGTTCCCATGGAAGCGGTTCACAGACCAGGTGGATAGCCTGCAAGCATGCACTAGAGAACACATCAGCGTCTGATCCCACTCCCTTTGTGGTTGGTCGCTTATGATTTTGCCCTTGTTTCCACTGCCCTGATAATCTAACCAGAATTACCAGCTGACAGCCCCAGTCCAAGGACCGGGTAAATGTTTTCTAGGAACATACCAGTGGGACACGGCCACCAGAGAGGGCCTCCTACCTCGGTATGAGCACGCCAGCTTCCTTCCCACCTGCTCTCCTCACAGCATCTGGGTGTTTGGAGGTGCAGACCAGTCAGGAAATCGAAATTGTCTACAAGTCATGAATCCTGGTGAGTAGACACAGGTTAGTTTCTCTTTATCATTGTATATGCTTGGCCCAGGGAGTGGCACTATTAGTAGGTGTGGCCGTGTTGGAGTAGGTGTGTCACTGTGGGGGTGGCCTTTAAGACCCTTGTCCTAGCTGCCTGGAGGCCAGTCTTCTCCTTGCAGACTTAAGACAAAGATATAGAACTCTCAGCTTCTCCTGCTCCGTGCCTGCCTAGATGCTGCCATGTTCTTGCTTTGATGATAATGGTCTGAACCTCCGAACTATAAGCTGGCCCCAATTACATGTTGTCCTTCTAAGAGTTGCTTTGGTCATGGTGTCTGTTCACAGCAATAAAACTCTAAAACACTATGAATGCAGTTATGCTACAGTACATTGAATCACCATTGCCCTAATTAACCCATTTTACTTTGCTAACCTCATAGAAATAGGAATTAATGGATGTTTTTTGTTTGTGTGCCTGTGTGTGTGTGTGTGTGTGTGTGTGTGAAAGAGAGAGAGAGAGAGAGATAAAGAGAGAGAGAGAGAGAGAGAGAGAGAGAGAGAGAGGGAGCATACACATTCTGTCGTGTCCATGTGGAAGCCAGAGGACACTTGTGGAAATCAGTTCTCTCCTTTTACCATGTGGGGCCCAGTGATCAAACTCACCTGGGTAGCTCAGGACTCATGACCTGCTTTCCGGTGATGGAATTATAGGAGTGTTTCACGTCAGATGGGACTGAATTGTCTTTTGTGTCAAGTAGTAAATTTCTTTGTTGTATTTGAAAGTGTCTTCTTAGTCATTTGATTGGTTTGAGTATTTGTAATCCACAATGCCCTCCCTGTCTGGAACATAAATGCTTTTTTTTTGGTTTTTCGAGACAGGGTTTCTCTGTGTAGTCCTGGCTGTCCTGGAACTCACTCTGTAGACCAGGCTGGCCTCGAACTCAGAAATCCGCCTGCCTCTGCCTCCCAAGTGCTGTGATTAAAGGCATGCACCACCACCGCCCGGCTTATAAATGCTTTTTTAAAAACCACACTTTATTTTTTTTTTTATTGTATGTATATGACTATTTTGCCTACATGTATGTCTGTGTCCCAGGTACATGCAGTGCTCAAGGATGCCAGAAGAGGGGATCAGATCCCCTCAGAACTGGAGTTACATCCAATTGTGAGCCAAAGCCTTTGGACGAGCAGCCAGTGTTCTTAACTACTGTGTCATCTCTCCATCTCTAGCTTTTCTCCCTCGCACCCTTCTTTTTTTTTTTTTTTTTTTTTTTTTGAGACAGGGTTTCTCTGTATAGCCCTAGCTGTCCCGGAGCTCACTCTGTAGACCAGGCTGGCCTAGAACTCACAGAGATCCACCTGCTTCTGCCTCCCAAGTGTTGGGATTAAAAGCGTGCACCACACTGCTCTCTTTTCTTTTTTCTCTTCCTTCCTTTCTTTCTTTCTTTCTTTCTTTATTTCTTTTTTCTTTTTTGTTTTGTTGTTTTGAAACTGAGTCTCACTATGTAGTCCTGGCATGTTGACCTGGAACTCTTTGTGTAGATCAGGCTGGCCTCAAACTCTCAGAGATCCACTTGCCTCTGCTTCTGGGTGCTGGAATTAAAGGCATGCATCACCACTGTGGTTGGAACGTAAATGCTTTGAGGATAAGGTTTTGTTCATTGTTTACAGAGTCTGGAGTACAGTCAGATAGTCCTGGCCTATGCTGACGCCATTTTGTCTGGAACCATCATAGAGTATGATCATCACGCTGGGTCTGGGAGTATAGGCCTGATATCCTAGTTACTTGGGAGGCTGAGGCAGAAGGACCACAGGTTCAAGGCCATTCTGGGCTGGCGTGTGATGGTTGGCAGTTTGAATCAGGCCAGTAGAGTACTTGCCTGATAGGTAGGAATCTCTTGGTTTGATTCCCAGAACTTGGGGGAGAAATAGTTCACGTCCGAGTCTGTGCTTTGCTGTTCACTATCCATGAACTTGAGCCAAGCCAAGTTTTCTTTCCTGCCACACTGGGACATCAGTCCCTCCCTTGTGACCTTGTTAAGGATTTCAATTAGGAGCTAACACTCACTCTCTGGTATTGATCCAGACAGAATTTGGAAAGTGGAAATCAGAAAGTCCACCTTTAAAAAGGTGGCGTGGTGGGTGTAGGGAATGTTGGGAGACCTGGGGAAGGGTTCCTCACTCTACCGCCCAGGGCTAGCCTAGAACCAAGATCCTCGTGTCTCAGCTTCCTAAATGCTGAGATCACCAGTGTGTGGGGGACCCTGTCCTTTGGCTCTGGGGGGTGACATTTATTTTAAAACAGAACCAAACAAAAATTCACAATGGTGCACACCTGTAATCCCAGCATTCTGAAGGCAGAGGCAGGCAGAGCTCTATGAGTTTGAGGCTAGCCTGGCCAGGCAGGGCTATGTAGTGAAACCGTATCTCAATACAAAGCAACAGAAACAGATCAGCGAAGCCCAGGAAACTTCTGTCAGAGAAGCTAATTGTCTTCACTTTTCATTTGTTTTGTTTCACTGACAGAGTCTTGATCGAGAGTCAAGGCTCTTAGTTTCCCTGCCTCATTCCACACTTACAAGTTTGAGCTACCAGATGCTGACTGACTTTCAGTTAGTTCCCAGCCCTGCCTGAGATCTGCAGCTCTAGAGAGATTTCCTTTTGCTTTGATGTAGTCTGAGGACTGCTTCACACGCACGGTCCTGTGTGGCTGCCACATGCTTTGCATGTGCCTTGTGTAGCATTTTACGTGTTGAATGAGGAGCCTTTCCAAAAGGCACAGAGGTTCTCTAGACAGGAAATAATACTCTGTTTGATGGGACTCTGACAGATCTGGCTTCAAACCTCTCTTCTTCTCCTCCCCTCCCCTCCCCTCC
>JANHMN010000002.1:107965700-108021841 GCA_030674055.1 Rhabdomys pumilio | reverse complement strand
CACACACACACACACACACACACACACACACACACACACACACACACCATATATACACATGTACTCATACACATGCGCACACACTAATTAAATCCAAAAGAACAAGAACTAAACTTAAAGATGGCATCGTTAGTGCACAAGAAGCAAGGGGCGGCGGATCATGTTTGGAATCCCAGGCAGGGGGATAGCTGAGAGTTGAAGGCTAGCATGGTCTATATATTAAGTTCCAGGATGGCTTGGGCTACAGAATAAGCTCCTTTCTACCTTAGAACTGGAGAGGTGGCTAAGGGACAGCCGCTTGCTGCTCTTGCAGAGGATTGTAGTCCAGTTGCCAGCACTCATATATCAGCTAACAACTACCTGAAACTCCAGTTCTTGGGGGTCCAAAGACGACTTCCAGCCTCTCTGGGCACCAGGCATGCAAGTGGTACACAGACCACAGACACACACACACACACACACACACACACACACACACAAACCTCACAGAAAAACGGTCTCTCTGTGTAGCCCAGCTGGTCTGATAAAGGCAGCCATCCTCCTGCCTGTGCCTCCTGAGTGCTGGGAGTACAGGTGTGCACTGTCATGCCCAACCTGTTTTATCCTTTTATTTCCTCTTTGTGACTTAACTGATGCAGAACATCTCTGAATACCTGTGGAACTGTCTTAACAGGAGCCTTTGCTTTTTCTCCCTTACAGAAAAGCAGCACTGGACCATACTTCAGTTTGACACTTCCCTACCCCCTGGACGACTGGACCACTCCATGTGTGTCATCCCATGGCCAGTGACATCTACCTCTGAGAATGAAGAGTCAGATTCTGTCATTCTAACCCTCCACGCTGAGAAAGGGGATGCTGCTGAGAAAGCAGAGACCCAGAGTGGAGGACTGCATGAGGAGAGTCCGACTACCATGTTGCTCTGTTTTGTGTTTGGTGGGATGAATACAGAAGGGGAGATCTATGATGATTGTCTCGTGACCGTAGTGGACTAATAAAACCCACATTCTTATTACTTGTTACTTTTTACAAAAGTGAAAACTCTGCTAAGTTACACTGCCAATTACTTTTTTCCCAATATATTCTCTCAACTCAGAGTAGTGGTACACACCAGGCATAGCAGCACACACCTTTAATTCCAGCACTTGGGAGGCAGAGGCAGGTGGATCTCTATGAGTTCGAGGCCAGCCTGGTCTAACATAGTGAGTTCCAAGACAGCAAGAGCTACATAGTGAAATTTTACCTTGAAAAACCAAAAATAAAATGTATATCCACCTTGTACTTAATCAACTTTTATAACTGGACAGCCCAGTATAAATAATTGCATTATAAAGTTTTACCAGCAATAAAATCTATAGATACCGAAGCTAGTATTGGAGTAGACATTTGAGTTGGAATCTTTTTTTAATATGCATTAGCTAATTTCTATAAAAAAAAGTGCAGGCTAGGGGCTGGAGAGGTAGCTGAGCTGAGAGCTCTTGTTCTTACAGAAAACCCAGGTTCAGGTCTCAAAACCCATATGGTAGCTGCCAACTCCCTGTAATTACAGTTTTAGGGGATCCAGATGCCTGACACTCTGCAGGCAAAACACTCATACAAATAATCTAAATTTTAAAAACAAAAAGTACAGACAAGAGCAGTGTGTTTGATCTTTTTGGTTCATAAACAAAACGATTGAGTGTTCACAGAACATGTACCTCCCCCCGAAACCTTGTTCAGACGTGGGCACATTACCCATCTTTTTTTTTTTTTTTTTTTTTTTTTTTTACATTTCCCCTTTTTAAAAAAAAAAAAAAAAAAAAAAAAAGAAAAGCATGTGGTGGTGTAGCTGTGTTGTTTTTTTTTCCAAAGGAGTGCTGGCAATCGGGGGACAAAGGATGAAGACTGACTCTTGTTATTCTTAATCATCCCTGGACCCAGCGTGAAGCAGTACAAATCAATTTTGACATTTGACTTGGCCCCAGATACTTGTCTGTTAGTGTTTCAGACAAAAATCTGACAGCCTAGGCTGGCCTCAAAGTTGTTATCCTCCTGCCTCAGTGTCCTAGGATTACAGACAAGTACTATCATGCCCCTCTCCCCCTTTTAGGAAGGGTAAATGGGAATAAGACAGATCTCAAGGTGTAACCGTGAACTTGCTATAATCCTCCTGCCTCAGTCGGCCCCCTGAGTGTAGGAATTACTAGCATGAGCCACCAAGCTGGGTTCAAAATGTTATCAGGTAATTAATGCACAAAAAATGGAGCTCAAGAATTAGACAGGATTTCGAGGCCAGCCTGGTCTAGAGTGAGTTCCAGGACAGCCAGGGCTATACAGAAAACCTGTCTTGAAATCCCCACCATGGCCGGGCGGTGGTGGCGCACGCCTTTAATCCCAGCACTTGGGAGGCAGAGGCAGGTGGATTTCTGAGTTCGAGGCCAGCCTGGTCTACCAAGTGAGTTCCAGGACAGCCAGGGCTACACAGAGAAACCCTGTCTCGAAAAACAAAAACAAAAAAAATTAAAAAAAAAAAAAAAAAAAGAAAAAGAAACCCCCCCCACCACCCCCCAAATAAAAGAATGTGACAAGGTTGTTGTCAGGTCCCCACATCTACCATACCATTCTTAGTAAATTAATCTGACAGCTGGTTGCCCAGTTAGAAAACACCCATTTTTGGCAGTATTGAATTTCATGTTAGCAATGGACAAAAATCTTCATTGTTCAAGATGGTCTAAAAAACTAAAGTTAATTACAAAAAAAAAGTATGCTTCCATCATTTGGTTCTAACAAAAGATTTTTTTTTTTTTTTTATGAACAGCAAATCATTCTTAAACTCAAGTCCTTCACCGTATTTGGCCTTAGATATTTAAGTCTTTTGTATGAGAAGTAAGCAGTGAGAGCATGTACTGACCAGCTGAACCAAGTGTCCAGTCTGCAAGATCATGACAAACCCCAGGGATTGTGCTTACAGGTGGGAAGGACAGGGCTCAGATCTTAAAACAACCAAGCTGGCTTCTTGATCTTGGGAAAATGCTAACAACAGTAGAAACATATTGCCTTATCTCCTTCCAAATGTACTGTTAATAAAGAGTTGCAATGCAGTCACACACAAGAAAAACCACTAATCATATGGATTACCGAGATCATTACTTTCCAGAGGGAGCCAATCTAAACTATCAACCAGTCCTTTGACTATCAACTGACACTTGTAATCTCAGGATTACCATATATCCTACCATAATACCACTTTTAGAAAAAGAGGTTCTGACCAAATTAGGCTTCAGAGAATGTTTTGGTTCGTGAACTACATCAATGAACCTAGTATTTCATTAATCTTGCCTCCAGCCTGAGCCACTACTCCCAGTACATGATGCTGGGATCAGGGCTTCATGCATGCTGGATAAGTGCTCTACCAATTGACATAAGTAAATCCTCAAGCTGTTAAATATGCATCTTTATTTTTTCTCTACATAGCCCTGGCTTTCTTGGAACTCACTCTATAAACCAGGCTGGTTTCAGAGATCCTCCTGCCTCTGCCTCCTAAATGCTGGGACCAAAGGTGTGTGCCACCATATACTTTCAACTATACATCTTCAAATATAAATTACAAACTAAATACCACCCAGTGATACGGAGAACTTGGCATATCAAGGGCATGTGGGTATAGCACAAAATAGAAAATACAAGTGTATTTCAACTTTTTTCCAGTCCAGAGAATTAACACTAGGGCTTCACACTAGTGCTAGGCATTGCCTCCAGAATATGCATCAGCCTCAGTTCCTAGACTGGACTTGGACTTGCCATGCTCCTGCCACAGCCTGGAACATGATCAATTCATTAAGAGATTCCAGGCAGCCCCACAGCACTACTTTGTAACAAAAGTCAGAAAGGGCCATGGTGGTGCACACTTTAATCCCAGCACCCAGGAAGGAGAGACAGCTGGATCTGAGCTCAAGGCCAGCCTAGTCTACAGTCAAGTTCAAGGACAGCCAGAGCTACAGAGCCTTATCTTGAAAAACTAAAAACCCAGAAAGCAATTTTACAAAGGGGAAGTATGATTTCAACCACATTCAAGAGAACTGGACTTGGGCACTGTGAAATAACCCTTGCCTAGGGGAGTCAACAGCAGACATCTCTATCTTGCTATAAAACTAGACAAACCCCAGTAAGAGGTACCCCACAGTATCGCAAGCCCCACTGCCCTGCCCACGTGAGAAAGACACACCTGAGAATCCAGTCTTAAGTTTTAGTTATCTAAAATAAAAGATGATATAATTACAAGCTTTCCACAAAAGTTAGACCAGTGTAAATAACAAACATTTATTGGTGTCACTTATGGTAGAAAAAAGCTCCTACACCACATGTGCATGACCCAATTGTTAAATAGAACATATCCAAGGTGAACACACCCTGACCCAGCTTTTCTTCAGTTTTTGAAATAGCCAATTCCTCCTCTCCCTGACCCCAAGACATGTGAGCAACTGCTAATGAAAAGCAGTAAACAGCCACTTGGGCTATAGCATTTTCAACTCCACTCTGAGGTGAAGATTCCAATTACATTCGAGACTTAAGTTCTCTCAATTTTCTCCCAACGAAAGTTCCTGAGTCCAGTATTTACAATTATTACAGCTCTAGCAGATCAGCGCACCTACAACTCATCTTTCTCTGATGTCTCCTCTTCACCAGTTGGGGGCGGGCCTCCACTGCCATAGAGTTTGCTGATAATTGGCTGAACAATTTCTTCTAGTTCCTTCTTTTTAGCTTTAAAGTCTTCAATGTCTGCATCTTGGTGGCTTTCCAGCCATTCGATCTTTTCCTCTACAGCTTTTTCCATGGTTTCTTTATCTTCAGAAGAAAGTTTACCTCCCAGCTTTTCTTTATCTCCAATCTGGTTCTTGAGAGAGTAAGCATAGCTTTCCAACTCATTCCTGGTGTCAATGCGCTCTTTGAGCTTTTTGTCTTCCTCAGCAAACTTCTCAGCATCATTAACCATCCTTTCAATTTCCTCAGGTGTCAGGCGGTTTTGGTCATTAGTAATGGTGATTTTGTTTTTGTTTCCTGTACCTTTGTCTTCAGCGGTCACTCGAAGAATACCGTTAACATCTATCTCAAAGGTGACTTCAATCTGGGGTACTCCACGGGGAGCAGGAGGAATTCCAGTAAGATCAAATGTACCCAGAAGATGATTGTCTTTTGTTAAGGGTCGTTCACCTAGAGTAAGAACACAGGAAAAACTTGTTATTGACAACCCTTAGGGAACCGGGATCCCTACATTTCAACTTACTAGAATTTGTAGGGGAACAAGGACCCTTTACTGAGGTAAAGTAACTCAGTACTGGACCAAGAGCAGCAACTCACTGGCTGCTACTGTTCTTAACTGAATTTCAGCTCTTAAAAACATTGTAAGTTCCTCTGTCCTTGTATTCCAAAAGCTAGTGGATATGAATGCTAAGTACTGAATCTAAAATTCAACATTGGTCCAACTAATCACCTCTTCATTTGAATTCCAAAAGATACTTCTTTCCCTGGGCAGTTTAATAATATTATTAATAATTAATAATTAAGCCCATAGTCACATTATTTCAAAACACAGAATGTGTGTGAATGTAAGTAATTACCTTCATAGACCTTGATTGTTACAGTTGGCTGATTATCGGAAGCTGTGGAGAAGATCTGAGACTTCTTGGTGGGTACCACGGTGTTCCTTGGAATCAGTTTTGTCATGACACCTCCCACAGTTTCAATACCAAGTGTAAGGGGACACACATCAAGCAGTACCAGATCACCTGCAAGGAAAATCCATCAGGTTTGGCTAAGTCCTGTGAGCACTACCAAGCAATCTCCCAATGAACTCTGCCATCTTCCCCTGTCATTTGCCTAGGCTCTAATCACAAACACTTTAGGCTGCTAGAATGAATTAGCAGCTGCTAATGAACTTAACTAAGCCTGACCTAAGTCTTGTCACCACTGTACCTTTCTTCCCTGTCACTCTTAACCCTACAGCCTCCTAAAGCAACAGTCTTTCCATCAAGCTACTCAAACATGCAAAGGTGCAGTGACCACCACCTACCTGTATCCTGATCACCAGAAAGGACACCAGCCTGGACAGCGGCACCATATGCTACAGCCTCATCTGGGTTTATGCCACGGGATGGCTCCTTGCCATTGAAGAACTCTTTCACCAATTGCTGAATCTTTGGAATTCGAGTAGATCCACCAACCAGAACAATTTCATCAATATCAGACTTTTTCAGGTCAGAGTCTTCCAACACTTTCTGGACAGGTTTCATGGTAGAGCGGAACAGGTCCTAGCAAAGAAAGAAAAGAAAGGCATGGTTACTGTGTGCTGACTACCCAGACACTGTTTAGTTACCCTGCACTCAGGTATCCCAATTCTACCAACTAAGTGGATCCCATTAGCACCGTCAAGGAACATACCATGTTCAGCTCTTCAAATTTGGCCCGAGTAAGGGTCTCTGAGAAGTCTTCTCCTTCGAAGAAGGACTCAATTTCAATCCTTGCTTGATGCTGAGAAGACAAGGCTCTCTTAGCCTTTTCCACCTCACGGCGGAGTTTCTGCACAGCTCTGTTGTCCTTTCGCACATCTTTGCCAGTTTTCTTCTTGTACAGCTTGATGAAATGCTCCATGACCCGCTGGTCAAAGTCTTCCCCACCCAGATGAGTGTCTCCATTAGTGGCCACCACCTCAAAGACACCATTGTCAATGGTGAGAAGAGACACATCGAAGGTTCCGCCACCCAGGTCAAACACAAGGATGTTCTTCTCTCCTTCCCTCTTATCCAGGCCATATGCGATAGCAGCTGCCGTACTGTGAGAGAGAAGAGGGAAGCTTGGTCAGGTTCACGCTCCCCCTACTTGGCAACGATGCTGGACCTCTGAGTCCCATACTTACGGCTCATTGATGATCCTCATGACATTCAGTCCAGCAATGGTGCCAGCATCTTTGGTTGCTTGCCTTTGGGCATCATTAAAGTACGCTGGTACAGTGACAACTGCATGGGTAACCTAGGAGGACAACAAGATGGTTTAAGCATACTGTGTTGTTACTTCTGTCACTGTTAATCAACTAGTGAAACCTCAACAGTTTCTAAGCCAACTTACTGCTAAATCATACATTTTTGTCATTAGAATTAAGGGGATAACTCATGAAGACTGACTAGCATTTACTTTGACCTCACACAATGCACTAAATCATTAAGTCTAATAAAAGTTGAAGCCATTCAGATTAAAAGACTTCAAACCATGAAGGCTTCCCTAGACAAGTCGTCGAGGGGGAACAATTGCAATCAAACACTCAACACTGTTCCACACGTTATTTACCTTCTTTCCCAAATATGCCTCTGCTGTTTCCTTCATTTTAGTGAGAACCATGGCAGAAATTTCTTCTGGGGCAAATGTCTTGGTCTGCCCACCTCCAATATCAACTTGAATGTACGGTTTAGTTTTCTTTTCAACCACCTACGGCATAAAATAATTTAAAGGTAATTTTTCCGAAGTGGAAACATTGGCACCACAAGCGATTAAAAAAAAAAAAAAAATCAATTTCCTCTCTCCCATAGTCTTCACCTCAGTCCCTTAGGGGGAATCTCAACTAAAACTAAGCACAGCGGTACTGCAGACCGACAGTTTTACTCTGTTTCAACTTCTAGACATTGAAACAGTGTCATGTTTTATAGCAAACTAAAAACTACATTTAAAACCGTTACATAAATTCCGACCACATCCTTTCAAGTAAGTCCTTTGAACAGTGTTTTTCCGGCCAAGTTTTCCATTCAAGCCCCTAAATACTCCCGTCACCCCATCAGCATGAGAGAAAACCGGGTCCGACCTTGAATGGCAAGAACTTGATGTCCTGCTGCACCGAAGGGTCATTCCAAGTGCGTCCGATGAGGCGCTTGGCGTCGAAGACCGTGTTCTCGGGGTTGGATGTGAGCTGGTTCTTGGCCGCATCGCCAATCAGACGCTCCCCTTCAGGAGTGAAGGCCACATACGATGGCGTGATGCGGTTGCCTTGATCGTTGGCTATGATCTCCACGCGGCCATTCTTGAACACACCGACGCTGACGGGAAAACCCCACAGAAAAGGAATCAGCACCTCACTTTCTCACGCCAGCCCCGGAGGCCACGCCCCACTCCCCCCACCTCCTCCGACGAATGCCACTTACCAGGAATAGGTGGTCCCCAAGTCGATGCCGACCACGGTGCCCACATCCTCCTTCTTGTCCTCCTCCTCGGCCCGCACCGCGCACAGCAGCAGCAGCGCCGCCGCCACCACAGTGAACTTCATCTTGCCGGCGCTGTGGACCAGTCGCTCAGCAGTCGGTCAGGAGTCTCAAGAGTCCAGCAACAGGCTGTAGCTCCGAAACGCGAAGACGGTTCTAACCTGAGGGCGACAGGGGCCTCAGGGTCAGGAAGAGCCACTAACCAGACTCAGGGTAGGCCTAGAAGCAGGCCGCGGCGCTTACCTCTCACACGCGCAAATGACAAGTCTCTCCGCCAGTGTTGTCTCGGCCAGTATCGAGCGCGCCGTCGCCGACTCGGCTTATATATCCTCCCCGCAGCCCCGTCGTGGAGGCCTCCGATTGGTGAAGTCGCTACTCGTTGGAGGCCGCTGATTGGTCCATGCCACCAAGCTGGCCGCTGCCGATTCGAAGCGGCCTCCTCCGCAACTCACGTCACTGCTACGCCCCCCGGGCTGACTCATTGGCTACTGGTCATTTTTAACGGCCGCCAATGAGAGGCAGCATCCGCCCTGAGCGTTGGTCCTATTGGTTCAGCAGCTGCCTGTCCCTCGGGTGACCTCTCACCCCAAGACCGTTTCCGCCGGTAACCGTCCAGGTCCTCCCTTCATGCCGGGGCCCCCCGGGACCGGAGCGGGGTCTGCGTGTCAGTTCCCTCGGGGCTGTGGGACTCGGGTCCTGTCTTTCTGTCTATCACCCCGAAGAAGTACGCGGCCTTTCTCCTAGATTCCTGAGCTGCCTGGCCTCAGCTGTGATGCTGTGATCGCCCTTCCCAGCCTCCACACGTTTCGGGTTTCCCAGCGTCCAGGCCCTGTTACTCACCCGGCTTGCACGTCTCGAGCTGGGTCTGATCAGGGTTCTGTCTCGTTGAGAATCCTGACTCTTCTCAGCTAACCATGTTTCTCCTTGACACCCCCCCCCCCCCAGGCTAGCTGTATATGTCTTTCCAGGCCTTTCCAATTTCCCTTTCCCGGGGTTAAGTTTCAGAATTGGCCTGGCCAATTGCACTAGTCCAGAGCCCCTCTCCTCTGCGGATATTCTGTTTTATGATCAAATGAGCACTTTCCACCATGGGATCTCTCTCTCTCTCTCTCTCTCTCTCTCTCTCTCTCTCTCTCTCTCTTTCTCTCTGTCTCTCCCTCGTTATCATTTTACACGTCCCTTCTTCCTTCTTGACACCATCCTAACCCGACTCTTGGAATAAGTCTATAAGTCTAATATTGCTAAATATTGCTAAAGCCATTTAGCAGACAAAATCTTGCTGGTGCTTTACTATTGTATAATAGTATGTTAGTGGACAAACAAAACAGAAGCTGCCACTTAAGCTTATTGTGTATGTCATTGTTTCTTTTATTTATTTTAAGACAAGGCTTTGTACACAAGGCCCAAGCTGGCCTAAACCTACTGATACTATGTGTTTTCCATGTGTCATTTAGTCATAATCACTCAATTCTTGGTAGGTCTTTTGCATTTTCCAGAAGAGACCATTGAGACCAAAAGTGATTAGATTGCTAGAATGCTTGATTGGTGGGTGCTGAGGGTAGAATTAATAACTTGGTTGATTTTACTCCATAGTTTATGCTATTGATTTTATTTTTCTTTCTTTAAAGATAGACTCTTGCAACCCCGGCAGTCCTCAAACACTGTGTAGCAAATGACTTGGAACTTCTGATCCTTCTATCTCTACCTCCCGGGTGCTGAGAGCATGAAGTATAGGCATACACTACCATGGGACTTGAACCCAGGACCCTGTGCATGCTAGGCAACTGAAATCTGTCCCCTGGCCTGGAGCTCAACATGTCTACTAGAGTGGCCTTGAACTCTTAGGTCCACCATCTCTGCCTCCCAAGTGCTTATATACATGCTTATGGAGAATACTTGGGCCATTTGTTATGGGCAGGAAATGACTCCAGTATTCCTATTAAATGTATTCTGAGCTTCATAAGTACACTGCAAATACTACTGAAACATCACACACACAGTTCACTAAAATGTTGAGCCTGTGAGTCAGTGTTCAGGAATTTTTTTTCCTTTCTCATTCCTCAAAGGTTGTTAGTGACTCAGTCAACTCCATCCTTGCTATGGAAGTTGCATCATACAGCTCTTTCAGTAAGGCTTGCAATACTGTCATAACATTGATCTTCCTTTGGGTTGCATCAGACTAGCATCAAGATAGAAGTCACTAAACCCAATTTACTAGTGCACACCTTTAGTCCCAGCATGTGGGAGGCAGAAGCAGGGGATCTCTCTGAGTTGGAGGCCAGCCTGGTCTATATAGTTCAAGGACAGCCAAGGCTGCATATTGAGACCCTATCTCAAAAGGTTAAAAAAAAAAAAATGAAAATCATTATTTGACCACATTACAGCTTCATGTCGTTTCAAGCATGTCTGTATATATCACAGCAGTCTGTTTCCACTAAAATCAAAACTCAGTTTCATCCTGTCTCTTGATTAATGGTGGAAATGCTTGCAACTAATTTCTCTAACATTTAGAAACATGATACTGGAGCCAGATCTAGTGTCACAGGTCTGTAACTCCAGTTATTCAAGAGGCTGAGGCAAGAGAATCACAATTTCAATGTGTACCTGGACTACAGAGTGAATTCAAGGTCAGCCTGGAAAATTTAGTGAAAACCCTGCTCAAAAAGTGAAAGCAAGCTGGAACTATAACCTTGTATTAAAGCACTTGCGTAGCATACTTGAAGCTCTATTCTCAATCCCCATTCTCCATCTCTGTGTCTCTATCTCCCTGTCCCTCTGTCTCTCTGTGAGTACACGACTAGCTTGGTCTTTTTAGATTGACTTCCAGGCTAGCCAGGCTACATAATGAGATCCAATTTCAAAATAAAGAAATAAAATTCAGTATTTTATATAGTCTGTAGTATATATTATGGCATATTGTAAGGCACAATCATTATGGCGTTAAATAGGTAAGTACACAGGCAGAAGTTATTTGTTGAATGTTAAAGGCATTATAAAAGTTAGCCACTAGGATCAGTGTACACTCTTTCTTCACCCTTTTGTTTTGTTTTAAAGATTTGTTTTTATGTATGTGAGTACACTGCCACTGTCTTCAGATACACTAGAAGAAAGAATTCAGATCCCATTACAGATGGTTGTGAGCCACCATGTGGTTGCTAGAAATTGAACTCAGGACCTCTGGAAGAGCAATCTGTGCTCTTAGCCACTGAGCCATCTTTCCAACCCCTTGGGTTTTTTGTTTGTTTGTTTTTTTTGTTTTTTGTTTTTTGGTTTTTTTTTTTTAAGATAGGTTTCTTTTTTTTTCTTTCTTTCTTTTTTTGTATTGCTGGCTGTCCTGGAATTCTGTTTGTAGACCAAGGTGGCCTTGAACTGACAGACATTGGTCTACCTCTGCCTCCTGAGTACTGGGATTATAGTCCTGTACCATCACACTTGGCTTTGTTTTGTTTTTTGCAGACAGAGTTTCTCCCTGTAGCTCTAGCTGTCCTGGAACTTACTCTGTAGACCAGGCTGGCCTTGAACTCAGAGATCCACCTGCTTCTGCCTTCTGAGTGCTGAAACTAAAGGTGTGTGCCACCACCATCCAGCTGCTGTTTTGTTTTTGAGACAGAATCTATGTAGCCCTAACTGTTATGGAGCTCCTTATGTAGACCAAGCTGGCTTCAAACCCACAGAATCCTCCTCCCTCTGCCTTTGTCCCGAGTGCTGAGATTGAAGGTGTTTGTCACCATGCTCAGCTTTCTTTTCATATAGAAGCATTTTCCTACCATGTTTTAAAACTTAGGAACTGGGGCTGGAGAAATAACTCAGTGGTTAAGAGCACTACTTGTTCTTAACCAAAGGACCCTGGTTCAGTTCCCAGGACTCACATAGCAGTTCACAACTGTCTATAATTTCAGTTCCAGAGGATTTGATACCCTTACTCAAACATACATGTAGGCAGAATATCTATATATCTATATGTCTCTATGTCTCTATCAATCTATCTGAATCAAAGGCCCAGGAAATACTGAAGTTTGCCTAAGGGATCACACCTGTTAAGTGGTGAACTCATGGTTTGAGCCATGGAAATTTGATTTTGTTGTCATTGTTTGACTTAGTTTTATTAACCATAAATTGTGTATCTGTGTATGTGTATGTGCACATGAGTACAAGTACCCTTGGAGGCCAGAAGAGGGTATTAGATCTCCTGGACCTGGGTCACAGGCAGCTGTGGACCACCTAACATAGGACTAGAACTCAGGTTCTCTGGAGGAATAGTGTATATAATCATAACCACTGAGCCATCTCTCCAGCCCATTTGTTTTTTGAGATAGGGGCTCTCTGTGGTCCTGGTTGACCGAGGATGAACTTATACTCCTGACCTTTCTGCATGCACCTCCTAAATTGCTGCTTAGGAGGTGGGAAAAGTTTGATTTTTTTTTAAAGGTTTATTATTATTTTATGCATAGGATGCTTTGCCTGCTTGTATACTTGTGCACCACATGTACCCTTGGCAGCCAGAAGAGAGCATCAGACCACTGTAAGCTGCCATGTGGATAGTTAAAATGGGAACTTCTTCCAGAGTAGCACATACCCCTAACCAATGAACCATCTCTGTAGCCCTGGAAAGTTTGAGATCTAATCTGGGATCTTTAACTTAAGGCTTATTGAACAGAAAACAGCTGCATATTTGTGATGGTTTGTGTGTGTTTGACCCAGGGAGTGGCACTATTAGGAGGTGTGGCCCTGTTGGAATAGGTGTGTCACTGTAAGTGTGGGCTATAAGACCCTCATCCTAGCTGCCTAAAAGTGAGTATTCTGTTAGCAGCCTTCAGATGAAGATGTAGAACCTGGAATCGTAGAAGCATGCTATAGTCTTGTGTTTGCTGTTTGTTTTGAAGACCCAAACTCTGGTCCTCACACTTGCATAGCAGGTGCTTTTATGCACTGAGCCATCTCCCCAGCCCAGTTGTTTTCTTACCTGTGACGGGAAGAGGACTATTTGTGGGAGTCAGTTCTCTCCTTTCAGTATATATGCTTCAAGGATAGAATCCAGGTGGTCGGCCTTTGAGACAAGCAGCTTTACACACAGCCATCATGCTAGCCAGCTGCTTGCTTCCTCCCTCCGTGCCTGCCTTCCTTTGTTAAGACAAATATGGTGCCATTCTTTAGTTCAGGCTGTTCTGGAACTCACTGTGTAACCCACACTGACCTAAATCTCTGACAGTCCTTCTGTCTTCAATTCCTGGGATTGCAACAAGAACTACCATGCCTGGCTTGTCTATTCAAACACTAGACAGAAATGAAAGTCGATTAGAGCTACACACAGCTAAGGACAAGAAATACATAGTGTATATGTACCTCATGCTAAAAGATAGGCAAGACGGAGCTGGAGAGATGGCTTGGTAGTCTATAGCACTTGCTGCTTTTGCAGAGGATCTGGGTTCAGTTTCCAGTATTCATATAGTGGCTTACAACTATCCATAACTCCATTTCCAGGGGATCAACACCCTCTCTGGCCTCTGAAGACACTAGGCACACACCCAGTGCACATACACACATGCGGGCAACACATTCATATACAAAAAATAAAATCTAAAGAAAGAATTTTAGCCGGGCAGTGGTGGTGCATGCCTTTAATCCCAGCACTTGGGAGGCAGAGGCAGGCAGATTTCTGAGTTCTAGGCCAGCCTGGTCTACAGAGTGAATTCCAGGACAGCCAGGACTACACAGAGAAACCCTGTCTCAAAAAAAATTTTTTTTTTAAAATAAAAAACATTCAAGGATGGGGCTGTGGTAGACTACTTGTCTCAAATAAATGCACCAGGCCTATAGTGTGTGTGTGTGTGTGTGTGTGTGTGTGTGTGTGTGTGTGTGTATGTGTTGAAAGACAAGCTGGATACCGGGTATGGTGTTTGTGTGGCCTTTAATCCCAGCACTCAGGAGGCAAAGGCAGTTGGATCTCTGTGAGTTTGAGGCTAGCCTGCTCTACAAAGCTAATCTAGGATAGCCAGGGCTACACAGAGAAACCCTGTACTGAAAAACCAAACCAAACAAAAACAAAAGGCAAGCTGGATTTAGTGGTACATTCTTGCAATCTCACCCAGCACCTGAGAGGCCAAGGCAGAAAGATAATGAGTTCAAGCCCAGCTTGGACTACATGGGGAGTCCCATTTCAAAAACAGAACAACAATAAAAAAAAATGAAAAAGACAAAACTACAAATTATGTTAGAAGAAACATACTGAAGAGTTAAAAGTCCACTTAATTTTGTATTTAAATAGAAGATGAAATCTATGTGAGATTTTGTTTTTTAAAATTTTATTTAACAATGTATGAGTGCTCTGCTGCATATACATTCACCTGCCAGAAGAGGACGTCAGATCCTTCTATAAATGGTTGTGAGCCACCATGTAGGTGCTGGGAACTGAACTCAGGACCTCTGGAAGAGCAGCCAGTCCTCTTAACTGCTGAGCCATCTAACCAGCCCATGAGGTATTTTAATGTAAAAGAAATAATGAGAGATCTGGAGGCACGTGCACACACACACACACACACACACACACACACACGCACGCACGAGTGTGCACACGCACACATAAGCGTGTACAAATGCATATACGCAAGTACACACACACACACACACACACACACACACGCACGCACATACAAGTGCATATACACAAATACACACACACACAAACCCACTAAATAAAACTGAGTCTCCTGCAGTCCATTAATGGAAGAGTTTGATTAATAAACATGTCTTCTGAAGGCTGAAGACATAGCTCAGTAGTTAAAAGCACTGGTTGCTCTTCCAGAGGTCCTGAGTTCAATTCCCAGCAACCACATGGTGGCTCACAACCATCTGTAATGGGATCTGATGCCCTCTTCTGGTGTGTCTGAAGAGAGTAAGAATGTACTTACATCCATAAAAATAAATAAATAAATCTTTTTTTAAAAAAAAAAAAACTTGACTATGTCTTCTCAGGACTGGAACAAAGGATCAGTGGTTATGATCACTTACCACCCTTGCAGAGGATATATCAAGGTTCAGTTCCTAGTACCCAAATGATGGCCAATAGCCATCCAAACTCCTGTTCCAGGGAATCCAATGCCTCTGTGGAAATCAGTCACGCTCATGTTATGCATGCATGCATGCATACATACATACATACATACATACATACATACATACATACAAGCAAAATACTCATGACACTTAAAATTAAAACAAATAAAATTTTTAGCTATTTTAAAATGTCTTCTCACAGTCTGTCTACGTGAGGTGCATTAACCCCCCACTCCACCTCTCAGAATACTTCCACACACATTCACTCACGTCATCCTGGCAGGACAGCAAAGCAGAAATCCAACATTAAACAGTGAAGATGCTGAGACTAAGCTTCATTTCTTTCCAAAGACACGCACTCAACATCTTAAGTAGACAAGGTTTTCTCTTTTTCTTCCTGTCCTGTTGATCTTAATTCTTTCTGTTTAGAAAGAAAGATAGCCGCCGGGCGAAGGTGGCGCACGCCTTTAATCCCAGCACTTGGGAGGCAGAGGCAGGCAGATTTCTGAGTTCGAGGCCAGCCTGGTCTACAGAGTGAGTTCCAGGACAGCCAGGGCTACATAGAGAAACTCTGTCTCGAAAAACCAAAAAAAAAAAAAAAAAAAAAAAAAAAAGAAAGATAGCATGTAATCCCAACACTCAGGAGATTGAAGAAGGAGGATAATGTTTTAGTTACTGCTGTGAACAGACACCATGACCAAGGCAACTCTTATAAGGACAACATTTAATTGGGCTGGCTTACAGATTTAGAGGTTCAGTCCGTTATCAAGGCTGGAGCATGGCGACATCCAGGCAGGCATGGTGCAGGGAAAGCTGAGGGTTCTACATCTTGTTCAGAAGGCAATCAGAAGACAGGCTTCCTTAAAGCAGGTGTCTTAGAGCCCATGCCCACAGTGATACACTTCCTCCAACAAGGCAGTACCTACTCCAATAAGGCCACACCTCCAAATAGTGCCACTCCCTGGGCCAAACATATCCAAAGCATCACAGATAATGAGGTTAGGGCCAGCCTAGACCTCACAGAAAATGTGAGAGATATAAGCCAGGCATGGTAACTATTGCTACAATTGCAGGAGCTTGAAGCAGAAGAATCACCATAAGGTCAGGTCCGTGTAGGCTACATAGTGACACAAGGCAGCCCTGAGCTAATGAATGAGACCTTGCTCAATCTGAAAGAAACAAAGAAAACAGTGAGGTTTCTCAGCATGAAAGCCACCTGCCGCCATCATCGACAGCTTGGGATTCTTTGTATTACCACAGAGGAACGTGGAATGCTGTGTGATTTGGAGGCAAGGCAGATGACCCTTTCCTGGGACCTTGAGATAGGATTCTCCAGTTTCTGTATCTGCAGACATACTCAAGGCTAGCTGGTTGACAAGCTCTCAGGTGATGCCTCTGTCTCCAACACATACTTCACTGCAGGAGTGCTAGGATCATCGGTACAAGGCACTCCAGCTGACTTTTACATGCGTTTTATGGGATCAAATTCTGAGTCAAGCTTGTGCAACCAGTATTTTGGGCGGCTGAGCTATCTAACTGGCTCCATTACTGTTGATTCTTTTGTTGGTGATGGTGGTTTTTTGTTTGTTTGTTTTTTGTTGTTCTTGAGTTTTTGTTGTTTGTTTGTTTGTTATTGTATATATCTGAGTAAACTGTAGTTGTCTTCAGACACACCAGAAGAGAGCATCAGGTCCAATTACAGATGGCTGTGAGCCACCACCGGGTTTCTGAGAATTGGAAGATCACTCAGTGCTCTGCTGAGCCAAAAACCCCTTGGTTTTTGTTTTGTTTCTGAGACTGGGTTTCTCTGTGTAGCTCTGGTTGTCCTGGAACTCACTCTGTAGACCAGGCTGGTCTCCAACTCAGAGATCTGCCTGCCTCTGCCTCCCAAGTGCTGAGATCAAAGGCCTGTACCACCACTGCCAGGCTATTATACATTCTTGATGCAAATGTTTTCTTTCCATAATTTGGGGCATGTGTACTGGCATCTTCTATGGTTTTCTTCATTACTAATGAGATTATGTATTTATTTATCTATTGAGAGCCAGGTGTGGGGAGGCCAAGGCAGGTAAATCTCTGTGAGTCTGAGGCCAGCCTGGTCTATATATTGAGCCAGCAAGGCTACACAGTGATATCCTGTCTGAAAAACAAATTGTACATATACATATATGTGCAATTATATATGCATATATATATTCGTAATACATATTTATAAATAGAAAATATTATATATGTAATCCATTTGGTTTTAAGTTACATTTACTTGAGGCATAGGGGGTGGGGTGGTAAGAGGTTGTGTGAATGTGGGCATGCACATAGTATAGTATTCATATACAAGTCAGAGGGAGTCGGTTCTTGACCTCCACATGAATTCCAGGGATCAAACTCCAGTTGTCATGTTTGGCAGCACCCACCTTTACCTATTGAAGCATCTTACCATCTATCTCTTTGTGTTCATTGTTAGGGATTGAACTCAGGGCTTTGCAAATGCCAGACACTTTACCTCTCAGCTACAGCTGCAACCTCAAACATATGTTTGTATTCACTATGCAGTTTCTATTATTTTTCTGAAGTTGCCCATGTAACTTAAATGTTTTCAAACCTTACTTTTAATGATGGTTTTTAAGTATTTTTTTTAAAAATGATTTATTTATTTATTTATTTATTTATTTATTTATTTATTTTATGTATATGGGTATACTGTCACTGTCTTCAGACACACCAGAAGGTGGCATCACTTCCCATTACAGATGGCTGTGAGCCACGATGAGGTTGCTGGGAATTGAACTCAGGACCGTCTGGAAGAACAGTCAGTGCTTTTAACCACTGAGCCATCTCTCTCCAGCTAAACTTTTAAACATTTTAACCTCCATGTAGCCCATCACTCACCAGAGGTAGTGGAAAAGAAAGTATACGAGGGAAATGGACCTGTTTAGAAAGGTTCTTTGGAGCAACTACTGTCTGTGTTGTCTGGAAATTGGCAGTTCAGTTCACAGGTCAGCAAAGGCAGCTTGATCTACTCATAAATACTTCATGGATACACCCGTAGGCCAGGTCAGCAGAATCAGGTTAGCAATAGTGGTGACACGATCCAGCAGACAGCCAGGCCTCAGCCTGGGCACAGTCCAACAGGAGGGACCAAGCAGGATGCCAGGAGAAGTTCTTGGCTGTGCCTCTTTCAGAGGGTCAAAGATCAGTAAAGACACGAGACCCACAAGTGTTACACAGCTAGCTATATAAGCAAGTCAAACAGCCTCCGTCACTGTCCATCGAGTCCTATTTATACTCTCCAAACATCACGTGTCCCCCACAGGTCTCACCTCAGCCCGAGCACCTGTCTCAGTTGACATCACTCTGCCAATCAGCCTGAGTCCTTGGAAATGGCAAAAAAGCCAAGTTTCTTTCTATGGAGTCCTGACAAATGGAGCTCAACTATGAAATGTAAGGTGGACCATTACATGCATGTTGTTAGCAAAGAATCGTTCATCACGTGTCCTTTCACATGCTTGCTTTAGCAGAACATCCTCTCTCCTGTGTCTGCTACAGTGAAACCTTCCTTCACAAGTCTGCCTTAGCCTTTCACCTGTGTCCACTACAGGGAAACACTCCTTCATGTGTTTGCCCCAGCAAAACACTAACACAACTGACTTTCCAAAGAATCCTTAAGTTTCCACTTCATGCCCATCCCATTTTTTTCCATTGGCTTTCTCATTCTTGATTTATATTGTAAATATTAGTCATTTTGTTATACATACTGTCAGTAACTCTGGTGTATGTTTTTATTCCCTTACCTTGCATTTTGAGATCAAGGCTCATGTAGTCCAGGCTGGTCTTAAAGTCACTGGTGTGGCTGAGGCCTACTTTGAACTTTTGACCCCCTGCCTCTGCTGTCTAAATCCTGGCTGGGGTTTCAGATGTGCCACTCTCAGTTTTATAATCTGATAGGATGAAATTCAGGGGTTTTCCGTGCTAGGCAAGTTCTCTCCCAACCGTAGTACATCCCTAGGCCTCCTTACTGGCATTTTTCTAAAACCTTTAGATTTTGAGATCATTACAGACTTACAATATTGGAAAAATTATGAAGCCCTCAATATCCTCTGATACAAAACCTGAAAATTCACATTGGCATATAATTCATCTCCATGTATTTTTTTTTAAACATTTATGTTTTGTGTGCCTGTGTGGGGGTATGTGTGTGAATCTCAGAGGAAAGTTTTTGGAGTTAGTCAGTTCTGTCCTTACACCAGGGGTGTTCCAGAAATCAAACTGTCAGGTTTGGTGGCAATTGCCTTTATTCTGTGAATCACCTTGTACCCCTCCTCCTCTTCCTCCTCCTCTTCCTCCTCTTCTTCTTCCTCCTCTTTGTTGGGAGCTGACCTTTAACAGAAATTGACTAGAAAGCAGCTATCCACATACTAGCCAGGCCTCCAAAGCTTACGTCATAGCCACATGCCTACAAGAGGCATGGCAAAAGTGTGTAAATACCCCAGATTTCCCTTCAAAAAAAGACTAGACTTGAGACTGGATCAGAACCTTTGTCTTGTCTCCATTCCTAGTGTTTCTTCCCCTTATCTCTCTCCCTCTAGACCCTGACCGGAAGACCGGAGCAAGCCCCAACATTTTTTGTTAAGTCTTTTGTCTCAAGTCAGGTAGAGGGGAGCCGGTTGCAACACCTCTTCTTCCTCCTCTTTCTTTCTTTCTTTCTTTCTTTCTTTCTTTCTTTCTTTCTTTCTTCTTTAAGACAGGGTCTCATTATGTAGTTCTGATGGTTCTATTTTAAAACTCATATGTAGACCAGGCTGATCTCAGATTTGCTGAGAGCCACCTGTCTCTCATGTGCTGCCGTTAAAGGTGTGGCTGTCATGTCTGGCCCACATTTTCTCTATCTGTTGGTAGGCATCTTGGCTATTGTAAATAGCACTGCAATAAGTATGGATGAGCAGGTAGCTCTGCAGGTCTCTTGGGTTCCTTTAGATATACAGTCAGAAGTCTATTGTCTGGATCATAGAGATGTTCTAGTTTTAGAATTTTGAGAAGTCACTACCCTGGTTTTTATAGTGACCATTGCCAGTTAACATTCCCATTATCTCAGCACCAGGGTTTAAATTCAGTCCCTCCAGCATAACACTGCTCTATTTCTCCAGCCATCTTTCTTACTTATGTCTTACTAAGTAGCTCTGGCCAGCCTGGCACTTGCTGTGTAGACCAGGATGGCCTCACACCTACTTGTCTCTGCCTCTTGAGTGTGGAGAGTAAATGAAAGTGCCACTATATCCTGCCAGTATGGTCAATTCTTTAAATACCAATAAGGAAAGATGCCCAAGATATAGTGTTCAATAAAAAGAGTTGTAGAACATAGAATAGAATGTAAAATGTGGGAGGCTGGAGAGATGGCTCAGTGGTTAAGAGCACTGACTGCTCTTCCAGAGGTCCTGAGTTCAATTCCCAGCAACCACATGGTGGCTCACAACCATCTGTAATGGGATCTGATGCCCTCTTCTGGTGTGTCTGAAGACAGCTATGCTGTATTCACATAAAATAAGTAAATAAATGTTTGTTTTATTTTTTAAAAAAAGGTAAAATGTGCTCTTATTTGTTGTACTGGATACACACATATACACACTTACACCCAGACTGAGAAGGGTTGCTTTCTCTGTAGAACTAGGAAGAAATGAAATGAGGGAGATATATTTTCTCCCTTGGCTTTATCTTCATAACTATCAGATGGAATAGAGTCATTGCCATCCCTGTCTTATGGTTCAAATACTTCAAAGGGTGTCTTAGGTAAATCTCTTATTGTTTGATTTGGCATCCTTCACTTCATATTCTTTATTTCTTTTCTTTCTTATTGCTTTTGAAACACGATTTCTCTCTGTAGCCTGGCTGTCCTGTAACTTGCTCTGTAGAACTCAGAGAGCCACCCGCTTCTCCCTCAGAATGCTGGGACTAAAGGTGTGTGTCACCACCACTCTGATTTTTTTAAAAAAATCTTTCTTTCTTTCTAGATAAGGCCTTGTTTTTCTTCCTAGGATAATTTTCAGTAGGGACTTGGTAGACTCTGATATACAGGCTCTAACATAGGGTCAGGGAGGTGGCTCGAAAGATAGAAGGTCTCGCCTCCAAGCCCTATGACCTGAGTTTGGTCCCCAGAACCCTCATGGTGGAAGGAGAGAACTGACTTACACTTGTTGTCTCCTGACCTGAACACACACACACACACACACACACACACACACACTCACACACAGACACACACACACACAGACACACACTCACACACACTCACACACAGACACACATTCACACACAGACACACACACACTCACACACACACTCACACACAGACACACACACACAGACACACACTCACACACACTCACACACAGACACACACACACAGACACACACATACTCACACTCACACACACAGACACACACTCACTCACACACACACACTCACATACACACTCACACACACTCACACACATTCGTTTCTTCCCACTTACACACACACACACACACACCAAAAACATAAATATAAAAAAAGAAAACAAAAAGCCAACATGGGGCTGGAGAGATGGCTTGAGGGAATCTTGCTCTTCCGCAGCACCCAATTTTGGTTTCTAACATCGGGTTGGGTGGCTTCCAGTCACTTATTACCTCAGTTCTAGGGGTTCCAATCAATACCTCTGGCCTCCTTGATCTCCTGTACTCATGTGCACAGGCCCACATGCACACACATAATTAAAAATAATAAAAATAAATCTTTTCAAAACCCAAACAGTTCAGTGGTGGTAGTGGCTCATGCCTTTAATCCCAGCACTCAGGAGGTAGAGGCAGGGGAATCTCTGAGTTTGAGGCCAGCTTGGTCTACATATGAATTCTAGGACAGTCAGGGCTACACACAGAGAAACCCTGTTTCTAAAAGAAAAACAAAAACAAACAAATGGACAAACAACAAAACAAAACAAAACAAAACAAAAATTCTTATTTATTTCTAGGTCTCCCATTAGGTTCTAGGTAAACAAGTGTTAATGATATGGGATTCTCTTACTTCAGGGACTAATTAGTGATTTTAAACAAGTTGAGTGTGTGACTTAGCAGTAGATAGAGCACTTGCATAGCATGTGTGAGGCCCCCTGTTGTTTCTCTGGGTTCAATTTCCAACACAGCAAATAAACAAGTCAGCAGTAAAATGGACATGTGGTGGTGGTGGTGTCAGAGAGAGACGTCTCAGAAGGTCCATGTGCTTGCTGACAAGTCCGATCATCTAATTCTAATCCCAGGTTCCACCTTATAGAAGGGGAAAACAAATTTCTACAGGTTGTCCTCTGACATCCATAAGTAACAATAGATAGATAGATAGATAGATAGATAGATAGATAGATAGATAAGTTAAAAATGCATTTAAAAAAATTTTTTTGAGGGCTGGAGAGATGGCTCAGCAGTTAAGAGTACTGACTGCTCTTCCAGAGGTCCTGAGTTCAATTCCCAACAACCACATGGTGGCTCCCAACCATCTGTAATGGTATCTGATGCCCTCTTCTGGTGTATCTGAAGACAGCTATAGTGTACTAATATGCATAAAATAAATAAATAAATCTTTAAAAAATCTTTTTGAAAAATTTTGAAGAGCAGCCAGTCTTCTTAACTGATGAATCATCACTCCAGTCCTCCTCTCCTCCTTGTCTTCCTCCTCTTCTTTCTCCTCCACCTTCTCCTCCTCCTCCTCCTCCTTCTCCTTCTCTCCTTCTTGCTAAAAAGTCTCATTATATATCTCTGGCTGGCCTGGAACTTGTTATGTAGACTAGACTGGCCTTGGATTTATAAAGTTACTGCTTTAATTTTTTTGTAATTTAACACATCTAATTAGTAAGGAAGTTTGGCAGATCACCCAGTTTTTGTTTGTTTTGTATTATCTTTTTCTCTAAGACTAGTTAGGTGTGCAAGAAAAGAAAGCAATCATTTCAAAAGTTTGAAGTCTGAGTTTGTCACTGCTGTGTGCTTCTGAGGCAGAGAACTTCAATGGGCAGCACAGAATCGGGAAGTCAGCATAGCTGAACTTTCATGAAGATCCAGTATGAACTGGCACTGCTGCGGTCAGTTGAGACAAGGTCTTGCTCTCCAGGCTATGCAGATGTCAAATTGTGATTCTCCTGTCGCAACCTCCTAAGCACTGACATTACCTGCATGTACCACCATGTCTAGCATGATTCAACAAGAATTGGTGATTGTGCCAAATAATTGTACATGCTTATACATCATGATTGGCTGAGTTGTGTATCAGAAGAATGTCTTTGGATAGAATTCGTTGATTTTACTTCTTTATTCTTGAAACAGAGTCTCAGATATTCCGTGCTGGCTTCAAACTCTCCGTTTTCCCATTTCCATGTCCCAAATGCTGCCGTTCCAGGTGTAAACTACCACACCCAGACAACAGCAAAAAAAAAAAAAAAAAAAAAAAAAAAAAAGAAAAACGATCACTATGACAAATTCTAGAAAGAGCACAGTTGCTGTTCCTACAGAGCAGCACTAATTATTAAATTCTGATCATTTTTCCAAATTTATTAATTTTGATCAGATTTTGCTCTCCCACATGTAAAGTGTGCACCCCACAGACTACTATAACAAGAATCACTGTTGTCATGATCCAGGTTCTGGTAAGAATGTTACATTCTTTGAGAGTGTTGAATGGGAAGATTAAAAGCTGTCTGTGTAGCTCAGACACTCCATTTGTAGGTGACAGAACAGGGCTCAGGCCAGTGAACTGAACATTCCTGTCCTCTTTGTACTTACAAAACACACTCTACCTCCTTCAGGACTCTTACATCCTTTAGAACCTTTCTCTTTCTTTTTATTTATGTATATTCCATTTTGTATTTACACACATTTTATTTGTTTTTGGGGGGCAAGGTTTTGTCATAGTGGTGGTCAGAAGACATTGCAGGAGTCCTTTCTCCTTCCTCCACTATGTGGGGTATTAAGTTTGGTGGCAAATGCCTTTACCTGAAGGTTTCCTTTTGTGTCTTTGAAAACCTTTCTTCTACCTTCTACTTTTGTGCTTTAGAGCCTTTGAACACAATCTTCTGTACAAGCTGGGTTTTTCCCTTATGCAATCTACAAGTTTTATTCTCAATCTCTCTCTCTCTCTTTAGATTTTTTCTTTTTCTTTCTTTCTTTTTCTAGACACGGTTTCTCTGTGTAGCGCTGTCCTGGATCTCTCTCTGTAGACTAGGCCAGCCTTGAACTCAGAGATCCATCTGCTTCTGCCTCTTGAGTGCTGGGGTCTTGACTCATCTCCTAACTTGTAATCCAGTTGCAGCCAAATCTCTTTTTCTTTTCTTTCTTCTTTTTTTTTTCCCCTTAGGTCTTTTGAGACAGGGTCTTTCTGTATAACCCTGGTTATCCTGGAACTCAGAGATTGGTCTGATTTTGCCTTCCACCTGCTGGGATTAAAGTCATGGGCCACCAAACTCAGACTAGGTCTTGATTTCTTAATTCAATATGGTCTCTTTCTGGGCAATCTCATAACACTTTGTAATTTTTTTTTTTCGAGACAGGGTTTCTCTGTGTAGCCCTGGCTGTCCTGGAACTCACTTGGTAGACCAGGATGGCCTCGAACTCAGAAGTCTGCCTGCCTCTGCCTCCCAAGTGCTGGGATTAAAGGCATGCGCCACCACGGCCCCACACTTTGTAATTCTTCATAGCACTTTGTAATTTAGTTGCAATCCTCAATCTATGGGAGTTACTTTCCACTTTAGATTGTAAATTGTATCCACTTGCTTTTTCATCTGGTTGGTTCTTTGTACAATGTAACAGACCAGACTGATAATCTTTAATTGAACTCACTTTCAGACTCTATTGAATGGCAACATGGTACTAAAGGCATTTTACTAGATGGCGACATGGTACCAAAAGTATTTTACTAGCTAATCACAATGCTTTTGCAACAAAGTAGCAAATAGGAACCAAATTCTGATGGAACTATTTCCTTTTTGAGGCAGGGTCTTAAAGGATAGCTCAGGCTGGTCTAGACATCCTGTGTAGCTAAGGCTAGTTTAAACTTTTGTCTAATTCTGAGATTTTTGTCTCAGCCTCCTAAAGGTTTAGACTACAGGTGAGAGCTACCATGCCAGTTAAATTCTGATGATTTTTAAAGAAAGTGTATGTAAGACGGGTGGAAAGCTCTCTGGGATCTGATTTATGTTTGAAATAGTTGAGAAGATAAGTTTTCACTCCCCCCCCCAACCCATTGCGGGTGGGGCAGGAAACTTTTAGTGTTGGAGGATAAAACATTGTCTTCAATGTTTTAAAGTGCTGTCAAGTGGGAACCAATTGTCCTTGCTTCCAGGCAGTATAACTAGTAGCAAAGGGAGGGAAGACAAGGGAAGCTGATTTCAGCTCAGCAGGAGGCAGAACTTTCTAACATTCAGAGCTGTCCAACAGAGAGGAGCAGGCTGCACTTCTTAGAGGTAGTGAGCTGCCTGATACGGGAACATCCGAAATAGAAGTGAGAGGGGGAAGCCATCTGGCTGAACGTGCAGGAGGATATTCCTGCCTGGGTGGGAACTGAACCGATGACCTTTAAGGTATGTTCTAACTTTAAGGTTTCTAGGACTGCTCACTTCTGTTAACTTGACACGTCATGTGTCATTTTTGTTTAAAAAAAAAAACAAAATCGACTTAAACCTATTTAATGTAACTGTATGGTTTACAATAAAAATCGACAAAACGAGTAGTGGGAAATTAGATTTATTAGCTAAAAATGAAGATACCGTCCAATTGGCATAGCTTTTAAATGAAAGGGAGAGAGAGAGAGAGAGAGAGAGGTCATTGGATGGTGTTCCGAGCAAGTGAGAAGTGTCATTTTTTCCCCACACGTCTTCTCCAGCACCAGGTACACGGAGACGTGAGGGCGGGGGATCCGCGGACAGGTCCCGGTAAGGCGGTTCGCTACCCGGAGCGGAAGGGCGGCCGCAGTCCGGACCACCGATCCCAGGGGCCCCCGCGGCGCCGCGCACGCGCACTAGTGAGGGGGCAGCGCCGCCGCAGGAGGCAGGGAAACGGACTGGCGATCTGTGGCGGCGGCTGGGCGGCGGTGGCAGTTCGCAGCGAGGGCGACGGCTCCGAGGCCGAGTGGCCGTCCGGCGAGGACCTGGGCGCCGTCCTCCGCATGACCTCACCGGTGAGTGCGCGTTCCCGGCCGGCCCGCGCCGCGTGCCCTGCCGTCTGGCCTAGCACCGCAGCCCGCGCCTGACGGCCGCCCCGCCCCGATCCCCGGGTCCCGGGCCTGCCCCGCGCTCGGCGACGCTCGGGTGGAAAGCCGCGGGGCCGGGCCCTGCGAGAGGGGTGGCGGCGTGCGGGCCTCGGCGGCCGGCCTGAGGAGGCGGGGACACGGAGCGCATGGGGGATGGGGCTGGAGCGCGACGCGGCGGGAAGGGGCGCAGTAGCGCGGGTCGCCTCTGTGGACGTCCGGGGCAGGTGGGCAGCCGAGCCCCGGAGGCCGGGAGTGGACCGAGTGGCTTGGGAGCGCCGCCAGGGACGCTCCGGACGCTCCGAGTTGGGGACGCCGTGCACCCGCAAACGCGCGCCGGGCTTGGCGTCCGTGCACTTGCTGGTGGTGGTCTAGAAGTGTCTGTCTGTCTGTTTCTCTTCCTTCAGTGTCGCCTTTTATTGAGAGACAGAATTGTCACGGGTGCTAGCTGGGCAGACCTCAGAAACGAACGGGATTCAGTGGATAATTCTAAATAGAGATAAGGTGAGGTGTCAGATGAGCGGTAGGGATGAGAAGGACTCTGTTTTCTAACGTTAAAATTCAATTAAATTACGCTTAATAAAATGAAATTTTTGAGTTTGAGCAAAAAGGATGAGGGCTTGGAACTAGAGTTCTCAACTCGGGGTTGCTTGGTGGATTGAATGTAGGTAGAATGTAACTGGTCCTTTAGCGAGAATGAGGGTAAAATTACACCTTTATTTACAAATCAGTAATTGAAACTGACTGTTGCCTTTAGTTATGAAAGCAGGCACCAAACCACAATAGTATCAGCAATCCCTGTGAGTTTGCCACCAATAGAAATTACAGATATTTTTGTGTCATGTTTACAGTTGGAACCTTCTCAAAATATCTGTTTATTGATGGATTTCTTTGAGTTAGTTTCTGTTATATCTTATGTAATAAGATACTGCTATACATGTCAGTTTCTCATTTCATAATATGTCACTATAATAAGTTTTTTTTGTACCCATAGGAGTTTTGCTTTTAAAAGCAATTTAAGAAAGGAACCTTAAACTTGCCCAGACTATCAAAGAGGTAGATCTGTGCACAAAATGATTAAGAATTCCTGAAATAAAGATAAGCTTTGGAGGGGACTTAACAGTTCCTGGATTTTGTCATTCAGTAAGAAAGAAGAGAGAGGGAAAAAGATAAAAAAAGAAAAAGAAAAAGGAAAAGAAATCCAGACAGAATGAGACTATATTCACGAAAAAGGATTTTATAATCAAGGATTGAATAGCCCTGTTCACCTAAAACTGGTTATGTACACCAAAGTGGCTTCAAACTTGCTGTGTGGTCCTTCTACCTCTGTCTTCCAAGTGCTGGGGATGTAGTGTAAGCCACCACTCCTGTACACTTAAAAAAAAAAAAAAAAATATATATATATATATATATATATATATATATATATATATGAATGATGCCAGTGTAGTTTTGAAAGATAGACAAGACTGTAGATATTTCATCATCTAGTGTACTGGGGAATCAGCAAAATGTTGTACAGAAGAAGAGGAAGTGACTGTTTTGGCCTTTTGATTTTTTGTGCTGAGGCATCGGCACACTTTCAAACCCCTGAAGCTTGTGAAAAGAAATTTAGAGTTTACTAATTTTCTTTTTCTCTTACCTTCTTGTGTTTGTGTATTGTATGGGAATGCAAATGTTCATGTGTTTACATGTGTCTGCATGTGTTTTTGGAAGCCAGAGTTTCATGTTGAATGTCTTTCTGTCTCTCTACCTTAGTTTTTGAGATAAGATCGACTACTGGCTTGCCAGCAAGCCTCAAGGTTCCACCATCTTTGGTTCCCCGTCCAGGGATTACAGGCCCTGGTTACTGTAGTGGGTTTTTACACAGGGGCTGGGCATCTGAACTCAGCTCCTCAGGCTTGTGTGGGAAGCGCTCCAGCAACTGAGCCGTGTTCCCAGCCCTCCTTCTTTGTAACCTATGGCTCTGCACATGCTTTGCAAGAACATTATGAGTTGTACAGCCAACACCATTGTGGTTTTCTTAAAATCATAAAGGTGATGAAGGTTTTAAATAGGAAGAGATTCTTAATTTTTTTTCTAAGTGAAAAGTAGCAGGCTCAACTATAATTGTCTTCAGTTGTTATTTTTTCATATATGAAAAAAAATACAGTTATACAGCTTCGGGAAGCTGGTAAATTGTTTTCTTAAAATTCTCTTTCAAGTTCTTCTGGTTCTGGCACTTTCTGGGTGCAACCTGCTCAGGGCCACAGGCATTCTGGACATGCGTTCTAATCCTGAGCTGTCTTTTCACACAGTTCTGTAGGTTTTTTCATTTTGAGTCAGGATCTCACAAAGTTGCCAAGGGTCGTTTGGAACTTGCTGTGTAACCCAGACGGCCCTCAAAGTGGCAAATCTGTGTCCTCTGCTCCTTTGTTTTCTTTGTGCCACATATCTATCCATCTGCTGTTATGTTATTTATATATTTGTTGAATATTACAATTTTTTCCTTCCTTCCTTCCTTGCCATCTTCATGACAACAGAGACTTTGTCTTCATTTCTCTGCTAGAATAAGGGCTGCTGCATAGTAGGTGCATAGTAAATGGTCCATGGATAAAGGAGTCAGTCAGTCTTTCTCTGTCTCTCTGTCTCTTGTCTCTTTCCCCCCCCCCCCCCCCCAGCTCCTTCTGGCTTCCAACTTGATATGTAGCCAAGGATGATTTTTTTTTTTTTTAAGACAGATGTCTCACTATGTAGCCCTGGCTGGCCTGGAACTCACATGTAGACCAAACTGACCTTGAACTTCCTGTCCTTCCTCAGCCTTCCGAGTTGGGATTATAAGCATGTGTCACCATGCCTGGCTTATCTAGGAAGTTATTTCACAGTACTTCTGTGGCATGTGCTTTCATATGGGCATTGCATTAGCCCTTATTAGCACATGACGCCATGTAGGATTTGGCTGTACTAACTTTCCCATCATCAGGAAATGAAAGGCAAGAGGTCTGGAGGTCAAGTTCTTTTTGTTTCTGCTGAGGTTTCCTTTGCTTGCTTTTGAAGGCAGGGTCTTGCTATGTGATCCAGGCTTTCTTGGAACTTGTCTCAGTCTCACCAACCGGACTGTTTTTTCTTAATTATTCTCTTCTGTGCTGAGGGATATAAATTTGTTTTTGTCAAAAAAGAAGAAAAGAAATTCTAGACAGTATATTGATAACAGTTTTATTATTAAATTAGGGAATGCAAATTGAAATAAGTAAATGAGTGCCACATCTTCCATGGAGGTAGTGTGTGTGTGTGTGTGTGTGTGTGTGTGTGTGTGTGTGTGTAGAGAGAGAGAAAGTCAGAGAGAGAGAGAGAGAGAGAGAGAGAGAGAGAGAGAGAGAAAGTCAGAGAGAGAGAGTCTCACAGAGAAGCCCTGGCTTGCCTGGCGCTTCCTATGCAGACCAGGTTGGCTTGCAATTTACAGAAATCCGCTTGCTTCTGCCTCCCTCGTGCTGGGATTAAAGGCATGAGCCACTACACTCAGCTGATTAAAAGAAGTTTTAATCTGACAATAACTGGTGACTATGTAGTAGAAATGATAACTTTAGAAACAACATATAGAGTATAAATTGTTACAGTTGCCATTGGAGATTGTATTTGTAGTTCTTCCTATTGTAATTCTCATTGAAGTTGAAATGTTTGTAAGGGAGTAAAGATAGGAGGTGGTGACAAGGGTGATGGCATATGTGAGTTCCCCTCCTTTCACTTTCTTCACGTTTGTTTGATATTGGTTTTTGATACAGGGTTTCTTTGTGTAGCCCTGGCTGTCCTGGAGCTCATGCCTGCCTCTGCCTCCTGAGTACTGGGATCAAAGGTGTGTAGCACCACTGCCCAGCATGTTTTCTTTTCCTAAAGACTAAAGCAGGACTGCTCATGTAGCTTGATGGAGCAGTTGCTTACATGTGTGAAGCTTGCACTGTAATCCTAATAACATCAGGCACATGTGTGTGAGGAAGAACTGCGGTGGTGTTAACAGTTCTGGAGAGCTGAGTACAAGTGTTATGTTGTTCTACAGCTTTTCTCTTCCCCATTGCCTGCTGATGGACGGGACCTTTAAAATCTGTAACTTAAATCACTCCTGCTCCACCGTCATTCCCCTATCATCACCACCCCCCTCAACCCCCGATGGATGTGGTTCTAGCACTTAGGAGGCAGAGACTGGTGGATCTTTTTGAGTTCAAGGCCAGTTTGATGTTCATGATGAGGCCTAGACTAGCCAGAACTATATAGTGAGACTCTGTCCCCCCCCCAAAAAAAAAACCAGCAAAAAGCAAAATATATTTCCTTGTTTTGTTTTCTGTTTTTCTTTACTTGTTTATTTTGCAGTGTGCGGGATCAGACTCTAGCCATAGCATGTGGGGCACTTGCTTTACTATGGAGCTGGACCCCAGCACCAGTCACATTTACAGTACAATGACAAATCCATCATTTGGTTGTCAAATGCCATTTTCTTGCTTTTGTATTTTCCTTATGATTTTCTCTGAGGTGCTGGGAGTTGAACCCTAGGGCTTCTCCCACTGAGTTATATCTGATCCTCAGAGTGCCACTCTAGTTGGATTTGTCCCAGAGTTCTTTTAAGTCAGATTCAGATTAAAATAAACATTTTTAGCTGGCATGCTAAACTGATTTTAAGTTTCTTTCATTGTGCACCATAAGAAACATCCACTGATGCCAGTTTCACTAATGACAATTTTGATTAAGGAGTCTCACAAGATTTTTCTTGTAAAGGCATTCTTTTTCTTTTTAAATAAATAATCTATGGATAATAATCTTTTCTGTTTTCTCAAAGTCATCTTTCGGTGGGGGGATCCGTATATGTATAAGCCATAAAGTGATGATGGGTGTCTTCCTTTATTGCTTTCCATCTTCTTTCTTTCTGTTTCTCCAGAGATGGGGTTTCTTTGTGTAGTTCTCACTGTGCTGGAACTCTCTGTAGACCAAGCTGGCTTCAGACTCACTCACTGGCTCCTACCTCCCTAATACCTCCCTAACACCTTTAAAGGTGTGCACCATCACCCAGCTTCCATTTTATGCTTCATGATAAGTTTGCTCATTTAACCTGGAGCTCACCAACTGGATAGATGGGCTGGCAACAAGTCTCTGGGATTCTCCTGTCTTTGCTTTCCCAGTTCTGGGATTACAAGCATGTGTCATCACAGCAGACTTTTTATATAGGTAATGGGATAGAATTTAGGACCTCATGCTTGCATGACAAGCATTTTATCCACTGAGACATCTCCCTAGGCCTTCTGTCCTCCTTGTCCCCCCATTTTTTTGAGGCAGGATCTCACTTTGTAGCCCAGATGAGGCTTAGATTTGGAATGGCAGTTTGCGAGACCTTATCTTCTAAAATAATGGGTTTACAAGCAGGAGCCCACATCTCTGGTTTATGATTTCACTGTCTGTGTAAACTTCTAAAGGGTACTGCGGTTGTGTTTGCGTGTCCCCTGTTTGTTTGAAAAGGGTTGCATGTGTGACTTTGAACTCCTGATCCTCTTATCCATACCTCTCAAGTTCTGGTGCCATCACGCCTGGCCTAGATTCTAGATTTAAGAAGTGAGCCCTCCTCTCTTGGTGCCTTCTTGGATCCTGTCGCAGTACAGCCAGCCATTTCTTTGTCCACCAGCTGGTTCCACTGAGCATGCTGAGCTACTCTCCTTTGGTGCACACAGCACCTACAACAACTGTACAAGGACTACTGTCTGACAGTAGGATTTTGGAGACTGTACAGGTCTAGTCTAACTTTTTGTTGGTGTAGCTAACTGTGAAATTTGTTACTTTTTAAATGTAATGAACTATAGTTAAATAAACTGCATAAAATACTAAATAAGTATTTCAGAAACTACCCTTCATGTTTACAGAAAAAGTTTAAGAAAAAAAGCAGGTACATCCTGCTACTAAGGCATTTACTTTATTCTTTGATCTTTTTTATTTTTCTTTCCTTATTTTTTTAAAAAAGAATTATTTGATGTATATGACTACACTGTAACTGTCCTCAGACACACCAGAAGAGAACATCAGAATTACAGATGGTTGTGAGCCACCATGTATTCTCTGGGAATTGAACTCAGGACCTCCGGAGGAGCAGTCAGTGTTCTTAACCGCTGAGCCATCTCTCCTGACTTCTATTTTTCTTTCTTTGAGACACAGTCTTAAAATGTAGTCTAAGCTGGCCTCAAACTTGAGATCCTGTCTCGATGTTGGGATTACAGGTAGGCTCCATGATTTCCATTTCTTTCTAGAATTATTTCAAGGGAAAATATATATTGGGGAGAATTGTTTGCATATTCTAAGAATCTTAAGGGTAAATTCTAATTTTTTTCTTTTTTAAGCTTGTGCAAATAGAATCCAATTCCTCTGGAAGAATAGTGTTTTTACTCACATATACTTTTTTTCCTTAGGCTGGAAAACTTTTTTTTTTTCTCAGAGACAGGGTTTCTCCGTATAGCCCTGGCTGACCTGGAACTTGCTCTTTAGACCAAGCTGCCTCAAACTCAGAGATCTGCCTGCCTCTGCCTCTTGAGTGCTGGGATTAAAGGCGTGCGCCACTATTACTCAGCTGGAAATATTTTTAGTTAAGTATTTGTGGCATATAAACTACACAAACTAGTGTTTATATAGAATTTCTTATGATTCTTAACTTCCGAAGTAATTGCTTTCAAGATATTTTTATTGTAAAAGCATTGGAACTAGTAATTTCTTTATGAAATAATACATTTTGGAAATTGCTTAAATAGTTGTAGTGTTTATTAATATTACTAAATAATAAATATTATTATTATTGTTATTATTTGAGACAGGGTCTCACTGTGTATCCTTGGCTGTTCTGGAACTTGCTCTTTAGCCCAGGCTGGCCTTGAACTTAGAAGAGATCCTCCCACCTCTGCCTCCTGAGTGCTAGGATTAAAAATGAGTGCCATCATCCTTATATTATGACTTTATAAAAACATTTCCAAAAGTCCAGTTCTGTTTTGTTCCTAGGGTGAGACCCAGTTCTGGACTCTTCAGTGCAGTGCCCAGAGGAAGTGTTCAATATCAATTGATACCTCAATTTCTCAGGGGTTTGTGTAAATGAATGAGTTAGGAAGGTTTATTTAGAAAATGTATTAACAGGGATAGCAAGATAGCCCAGTGGGTGCTTCCCTATTGCTTTCTAAGCGTGACAGCTTCAGTTCCATCCCGGGGACATGCAAAGGTAGGAGAGAATCAACTCCACATGGTTGTCCTCTAACTTCTATGTGCACCACTGCACACATCACACATGCGCACAACAGAGTCTTTATAATAGAGTAAATAGTAATAATCATTGTTTTGAGATTTACATGTATGGGTATTTTGCCTGCATATGTATCTGTGTAACACACATACATTACCTGTGGATACCAAAAGAGGATGTCATATCTCCTGGAATTGGAATTACAATTGGTGGTATGAATTTAACCTGGTTTCTCTGGAAGAGAAGTCAGTGTTCTTAACTGCTGAGCTGTCTCTTATATAGCTACCCTATATCTTTTTGAGTATGAAGATGAATCTGATATCTGCTAAGTATTTCTACCTGAAAGAAATACTTACATAATTTACATAAATTACATAATTTACAGTCAGTTGTGGTGGTGTATATTTGTGCTTTTTTCTTTTGTTAGTTTTTCGAGACAGGTTCTTTCCATAGCTCTAGCTGTCCTAGAACTCACTCTGTAGACTAGGCTGTTTGAGACTCACAGTGATCAGCCTGCCTCTGCCTCCCATGTGCTGAAATGGAAGGTGTGCACAACCATGTCTAGCATGTGGCATATATACTTGGAATCTGAGCCATTCAGTTCTGAAGGCAAGAAGAACAAGAGTTCAAGTGAGTTTTAGAGCTATTTGAGATACTGTCTCAAAAACAGACACAAAAATTCCCATCCAAAACAGCAACAACAAAACAATGTGTTGTGTTGTTTTGTGCATGTTTTATGTGCATGTGTGCTGTGGTTCAAACCCAGCACCCACGAGGCAGCTCACAGCTTTCTGCAATTCATTTCCAGGGAGCTGACGCCCTCTTTTGACCTCCATGGGCATCAGGCACACATGTGGTACATATGCATATAGCCAGGCAAGGAACTCATAGCCAAATAAATTTTAAAAATTTAAAACTTAGATTAAACTGATCTATTTTTAACCCACTCTGAATATATATTATGTTTAAAGAGTGTATTACCTCAGACAGATTTCAAGATGCTTATAAATAGAAATATTGCTTTTTTTTCTTCTGGAGATAGGGTATCACTGTGCAGCCCATTCTATCCTTGAACTTCCAGTGTTCCTTCTGCTTTAGTCTTTGAAGTGCTGGACCGATTAGGCATGAGCTGCTCACACCTGATAAAGGGCTTTCTATACCAGAGAAGAGTAAGAAAGAAACAGTTTTATGGTTTTTTCCATCTCTCCAGTCCAAACAAGTTTATTTTTATTTTTTAAAGATTTATTTATTTATTTTATGAGTACACTGTGGCTGTCTTCAGACACACCAGAAGAGGGCATCCATTTAGATGGTTGTGAGCCACTATGTGGTTGCTGGGAATTGAACTCAGGACCTCTGGGAGAGTAATCAGTGCTCTTAACCACTGAGCCATCTCTCTAGCACCAACAAGTGCTCTTTTAACTGAAACATGTCTCTAGCTCCTTTTATTAAAAAAAATTAATTTTATTTTATGTGTATGTTTGTGTCTTGAGTCTATGTATGTGGACCACATGTGTGCAGGAGCCTGTGGGAGCCAGGAAGAGGGTATTGGGTCCCCTGGAACTGGAATATAGGCAAATACAGGTTCTGTAGATGAGCAGCCAGTGCTCTTAACTGCTGAGCCATCTCTCCAGCTCCCAAAACTAGTCTTGTGAGGGAAGCAGATGTGGGTAAACATTTACAGTTAGATGTGGTATTTATAAGATCGTTTTGTGAGGGGTGCTCATCTCTAGTGTGGATTTCTTAGATCCCAGAAGAAGCATCAGAGTTTCTAGAACTGAGTAACAGCTGGTGCTGAGCCATCTCTCTAGCCCTGAACATTTGTTTCGTTGTTTTAAAACATATACAATTTTCAGTGACAGTAAGAGCTAACACTTGTTTAAAAAAAGATTTATTTATTTTATTTATATTAGTACACTGTAGCTGTCTTTAGATACACCAGAAGAGGGTCTCAGATTCCATTACAGATGGTTGTGAGCCACCATGTAGTTGCTGGGAATTGAACTCAGGTCCTCTGGAAGAGCACTCAGTGCTCTTTACTGCTGAGTCATCTATCCAGCCCAAGAGCTAACACTTATCGGGGTTTCTTTTTTTTTTTTTTAAGACATTATATAAAGTAGTAGAAATTATGAATTCCATTCTACAAGGGCATTTTAATTTATTTTTAAGGATTAATTTTTTTACTTAATATGTATGAGTCTTTTGCCTGTGTGTCCATCTGTGCACCTCATCAGTACCAAGTGCTCTAGGAGATCAGAGGAGGGCATGTGATTACCTGGAACTGGAGTCAGAGGCAGTCTGAGCCACCGTGGGGTGCTGGGAACTGCAGGGGCAGTGAGCACTCCTACTCTGAGCCATTTCTCTATATCCAATGAGATTTTTTTTTCTTAATGAGGGCATTTTAATGGTTTATATTGAACAGCTATTTTCAGGCCAAGGAGATGACTCAGTAGGAAAAAGTATTTGCTGTGAAAGTCTGTTGACCTGAGTTCCATTCCTAGTGCTGGTGTGAAAGTGGAAGGAAAGAACTGACTGGGGAAAGTTGCCCTCTGCCCTCTGTGTTCCTTCTGTGTCTTGCATGCTCTGTCACCCCACACCCACACACCATAATAACTGATGTTTTAGGCAGGAATTTTCTTTGGGGTCGAAACACAGACAATCACAGTAATGCTGATTAAGTTTAATGAATGCTTAGGATTATTGTAACATCAACATTCCAGCTTGGAGCTGTACCTCAGTTGTTAGAGTGCTTGTGCACTGTCAGTAAAGCCCTTTACAAACTGTCTGGGCATTGTAGTGCACACTTGTAATCCCAGTGCTCAGGAGGTGGAGAGAGAAACTCAAGGGCATCCTTGACTACACAGGTAAATTTAAAGCCAGTCCGGGCTGCATGAACTGCCTTAAAAACAGTGTCAACAAAGACACAAAACATGGTAAATGTGATAAATTGCACCTGGTAGGTACTGCTTGTTTTTCTTTTTGAAAAGATTTGTACTTATTTTATGTGTATGGGTGTTTTTCCTGCATGTATGTCTGTGCAACATGTATTTGTTGTGTCTGAGGAGGCCAGAAGAAGGTGTCAGATTCCCTGGGACTGGAGTTACAGTCAGTTTCCATTTGGGTGCAAGAACTTGGGTTGTCTGGATGAGCAGCCATTGATCTTAGCCACTGAGCCATTTCTCTGGCTCCTTATTTACTTTTGAAATTGTGTGTGTGTAGACTGGCAGAAGACATCAGACCATCCTAGGATTGCAGTTAATAGGCAGTTGTAAGCCATCTTACGTTCTTCCAAGAGAACAACAAGCACAGCAAGCATGTACCACCATGCCTGGCTTTTTGGTAATATTCTGGGTTAATTCCTAGCAATTTTTTCTAAATTTTTATATATTACTTCCTTCTTAGAATTTGAGGAAGTTGAGTCCTAAAGTCTAACTAAAACTTACATTGCCAGGCAGTTGGAAGCTTTTCAAGAAGACTGGGCGCTGTCTGCACTCTGACTTACATATGAGTACTTGTTCTAAGAGTGAGGGAGTTATTTGCTTATATTTAATTAATTCAGTTTCAAACACTTTTATATTTTGGCCACACTCCTTTCTCACTCTCTCTTACTTCTTCCATCCTCCTCCTTTTCCCAACAAGTTCCAGTTCTAATTCTACTGAGTGAGGCAACTGTCAGTAGTGACCTTGACTATAATAAAGCTCTCATAGCTGGGAGACAGATGAATGGCATAGTAGACAGACAGACAGACACACACACACACACACACACACACACACACACACACACACACACAGAGAGAGAGAGGAGGAGAGGAGAAAGATTGAGATTGTATGTGTGTTACTAGGGAAAACCAAATCCCAAAACTAGTCATAACTAGATTCTCATTTCAACTTTACATGTTACTAATTTGACCTAGGGAAATTAAATTGTTTTTACTTTCCTCAGGTGTGTAGCTCTGTGTTGTAATCAAAACTACCTATCTATCATCAGGTGTAGTGGTATGCACCTTTAATTCCAGCACTTGAGAGGTAGAGCCAGTGAACCCCTCCACCTTGGTTTTTTGAGACAGGATTTCTCTGTGAAGCTCTGGGTGTCCTGGAACTTGCTTTGTAGACCAGGCTGGCCTTGAACTCAACAGAGATCCCTCTACCTCTGCCTCCCCAGTGAGCTTAAAGACTCTGTATCAAAACAACAACAATAACAAAAACAACAACAACCCACAAAAGCAAAACAAATAAACAAAATCCCGAAAGCTTTAGATGGCTCTGTGGGTCGAGGGGTTTGCCATCAGTGCTGAGAGCCTGAGTGCCATCCTAGGGTAGAGAGAGAGAGAGCTGACTCCCACAAGCTATTCTGCTTGACTTCCACATGCTCTGTGAGACCGCCCCACCCAGGTAACTACATGAGTAACAAACTAAGGAGAAGGGAACTCTTACCTTCAGGACTGGAAGTGTTGGTGGAGCACTTGGTTAGCATGCATATGGGCATAGGTTCAGCTTCCAGCGTCAAACTAAAGGAAAACAAAATGTCAGTGTTTCATGGATGAAACTGGAGTGTTTAGGTGCTCAGGTGATGCAGAGTGCAAGCTTGAAATGTGGTGGTTACTACTATTTCCTAACACCTATGGACTTACTACCTCTAGTCAGTTGAAACTATTCATCCACAACCATTCTACATTGTCTCTATCTCTGTCACTCTGCAAGTAGACACATTGTCACTGTAGCCCAGTTTGGTTTAGCTTACTGTATAGCTCAGGCTGGCCTTGAACTTGCAGCGACTCTTTTATATTAAACCCCCACCCCCCAGTGGTGGTATTACATGTATAAACTAATGCTTTCTCTCTCTCTTTTTTTCCTTATTTTATATTTGTGGATGTTTTGCTGCATGTTTGGATGAGACCCACACATGCCTGGTGACTGTGGAGGTCAGAAGAGGGAGTTGGATCTCCTGGAACTGGGGTTACCTGTTGTACACCACCTTGTGGTGGCTAGGACTTGAACCAAGGTCACCTGCCAGAGTAACTAGTGCTCTTAACTGCTGTGTTACCTCTGCAGACCTGGCTTTATATATGTCCATTGCTGGAGACTGAACCCAGATAGTCATTCTACTACTAAGGTCATCCCTACCTAAGACCCTGGTTATTTCAAATAGGGTTTATATATCTTAGGCTATTTTCAAACTCAGAATTCATCTGTTTCAGTCTCCTGAATGCTGGAATTGCTGGTTTGTACCACCATGTTTTGGGTCAGCCCTAACTTCTGGTAGCTTAAGATAAGGTTTGCTTTGGGTGATAGTTAACATAAAAACTGCCTTTTCATGGCTGAATGCATTACTTCTCCCTTTGTCTTTTAGAATAGTTGTAGAAAAAAAGTAAGATATACAGAGTTCCCATAGACCCTATATTAAGTTTCTCTACTTCCTACCGTTTTACACTAGTCTGCTGCACTGAATACATAGTTAGTTTTCCTCATTTTTTTACTTGTCTTCTAGCATAGTCCGTTACATTCAGTTATCATTGTATAATTTTTAGTTGAAACATTTTAAAAAGATTTATTTATTTATGTGCTCTATCTGCATGTCTACCTGCATAACAAAAGAGAGCATCAGATCCCATTACAGATGGTTGCCAGCCACCATGTGGTTGCTAGGAATTGAACTCAGGACTTCTGGAAGAGCAGTCAGTGCTCTTAACCACCGAGCCATCTCTCCAGCCCCTGATTGCTCTTTTGGAGAACCAGGGTTTGAGTTTCACCGACATGGCAGTTCACAACTGTTTATAATTCCACTTCTTTTCAGGAAACATATTTTTTTTTCTGTTTTTACTTTTTGATTTTTTGAGATATCGTTTCTCTATGTAGTCCTATCTGGCCTGTAACTTTCTCTCTAGACCAGGCTGGCCTCAAACTCATATATCCACCTGCCTCTGCCTCCCGAGTGCTAAGGTTCAAGGCGTGCAGTACTGGCAGCTGGTGCCATACATTTTCTAGTATCTATACTTCCTTTGTTTTCTTATGGTAAAACGTTTCCTGCTTATACTTAGTTATGCTAAAATTGTATTTTATTTTAATTTGGAGAGAGCCTCACTGTATAGCCCTGGCTGACTTGGAGTTTATAGAGGTCTGCCTTGAGTACCAGGAGCACTCTGAAGCCATGTACCATTATGCCTTTCATGTCCAGTTTTGACTTAACCTGTTTCTTAGCTGATGGCTGGTAATTTGTTACAGTAAGTGTTGTCTTAGAAGACCAGAACAGGCTGGGCAGTGGTGGCGCACGCCTTTAATCCCAGCACTTGGGAGGCAGAAGCAGGCGGATTTCTGAGTTCGAGGCCAGCCTGGTCTACAGAGTGAGTTCCAGGACAGCCAGGGCTACACAGAGAAACCCTGTCTCGAAAAACCAAGAAAACAAAACAAAACAAAACAAAAAACAAAAACAAAAACAAAAACAAAAAAAACAAAACCAAAGAAGACCAGAACAGTGTTCACTTTTTCCTTAATTGTCATATTTTGTTTTTGGTGCTAGGGATTAAAGCCAGTGGCTCAAGCATGCTAGGTAGGTAGTTCTCAAGCATGCTAGGTAGGTAGTTCTCAAGCATGCTAGGTAAGTAGTTCTCAAGCATGCTAGGTAGGTAGTTCTCAAGCATGCTAGGTAGGTAGTTCTCAAGCATGCTAGGTAGGTAGTTCTCAAGCATGCTAGGTAGATAGTTCTCTACTGCGGGGCCGAATTACTTAGTTCACAATAACTGCTCTTAACATTTTGTTTTACAGGGTGAGCTATTGTCAGATTTTTGTGTTTTTTTTTTCTTTTTCTTTTTTTTTTTATGGCATTCTGACCACAAATATAGAAACATAAAAAGGAAAGCTTTATAATTCTAGAACCTGATTAAAAAGATACTTAGAAAGTTTGTCTTGTGGAAAAGGTCTCTCACAAATGCTTATGGAGGTCATCGAGATGGCACAGAGGACATAGCTACCTGCCCCACCAGGTTACCAGAATTGTAAGTTGTCGCATGACCTCCACATTCATGGCATGACATATGTGCATGTTTTCTTACACACATACACACACACACACACACACACACACACACACACACACACACACTATAAGGAAGCTTACAAAAAAAATTGGAACTAATGGGTGATTTAGGAGGTCAGTTCTTGGTTAGATTGGATGGAATATTATTTTAAGTGTTAACCTTTTAATTTTAATTTTGCTTAAAATTATTACTATTATTATTGTATGTTGCTTATTTTAGTTTTTGTGTACCAGTGTTTTGCCTGCATGTATATATGTGTACTACATATGTGCCTGGTGCTGTTGGAGGTCAAGAGAGGGCATCAGATCCCCTAGAACTAGTGTAATGAACAGACATAAACCACCATATGGGTTCTGGGAACCAAATTCAGGCACTCTAGAAAAGCAGCAAATATTCCTAACTGCTGAGTTATCTCTCCAGCTCCATTAAATTTTAAGTTTTAAGGAATTTTTGTTGTTGTTTTGTTTTTTGAGAGGATCTCTCTATATAGTTCTGGCTGTCCTGGAACTTGCTGTGTAAACTGTTTATAATTGCTGGGGTTAAAGCTGTGGACCGTGTCTACTTCTAAGTTTTAATTTTGAAGTTATATTTGAAGATTTTTAACATCTGAATTGCATAAATTCATTTTTATTTTGCTGTGTCATTGAAAACATGTTTCCTCAGTAACTTGAATAGCATTTTGGTTATAAGATTATGGGCTCTTTGAGATTAGGGGAATTGGGCTGAGTTCCAGCAAAACTCAAGAAGGTATTTGTTACTAAACTGGGTCTCATATTTGTTTGTGTTTTTTATTTTTATGAACCCAGAGCCTCGTGCGTGCTAGGTTTGACACTAAGTTTTACCCCCAGCCTCATAATGCTCAATTTAAAAATTTGGTGATATATATATATATATATATGTGTGTGTGTGTGTGTGTGTGTGTGTGTGTGTGTGTGTGTGTATTTTATTTTTTTTAAGGACTTGATTTTGATGTGACCACCCCATTCCTATTACTTTTTATTTTTTGACAAAGTCTTTACTGTGTACTCTCAGGGATCTCACTATGTAGACTAGACTAGCCTTGAACTTGGAGAAATCTACTTGCCTCTGCCTCCTGAGTGCTGGCGTTGTAGCCGTATCACCACACCTAGCCATATTTTTAACTATGTATGTTTGTGTGTTAGTGTGTGAGTGTGAGTGCAGGTACCTACAGAGGTGAGAGTAGGGTGTCAGGTCCCCTGGATCTGGAGTAGAGGAGGCTATGCGCTGCCTGGTGTAGGTACTGGAAACCTAGCCAGGCTCCTCTGCAAGAGCAGTAGATGCTCTTAACTGTTGAGCCATCTCTCAGTTCTCAATGAGACTTCTCTTTTAAGTTGATAGTTGCTCTCTGCTGACATAATTTTGTTATCTTAAGTATAGGTATTTCTGTTGTTAATGCAAGACATCGTGGTCTGACAGTTCAAGGGTGTGGTGTAGATAATAATGCTTTAAAGTATGTGTACAGTGGGTATTTTTTATATATTAGATAAATAAAGGTCATTTGATTTTATCAATACCTTTTTGGACATATTTATTCAGTTACTACTGTGAACTAGGCCCTCACCCAGGCCCGAGACCAGGGCAGTGAACCAAACAGACAAGTCCTGGCCATGGTGGCACACTGTAAGAGGTACAAGCTGCCCACTAAGGATGGTTAACAATCAAGTAGCTGTTGGTAGTAAATTTAGGTAGGCTTGGAGGGTCAGAGATGTAGCTAGGGAAGACCATGTAGGACTTTGGATTTCTTTCTAAGTATAAGATAAAGTCTTGAGATGGTTTCTAGTCAAGGAATAAAATGATGTGACCATCAGATATACTATTATGGGGAGAGCAGACTTTGGAAATTCAAAATAGGGAACAAGGAAATCAACTAGTCATAGGCTTCCCGGGAGGTCATGGTAGACTCCCAGTGGAAACAGAAAAAATAACCAGATAGATTCATTCATTCATTCTCTCTCTCTTTCTCTCTCTCTTTCCCTCCCTCCTTCCTTCCTTCCCTCTCTCTCTCCCTTCCTTCCTTTGTTTCTTTGTTTCTTTTGTCTTGTCTGTATTTTTTTTTTTTTTTGAGGCTGGATTTCTCTGTGTAACTCTGGCTATCCTAGAACTCTGTAGACAAGGCTAGTCTTGAACTCACCTGCTTTTGCCTCTCCAGTGCTGGGATTAAAGGTGTGTCTCCCCCACAACCACTTAGATTATTTCACAGATAGAATGAACAGGGTGTATTGTTTGTTATATGAAAGCAGTCAAGGATGACTCCATGGTTAATAAGCAGAGGCACCTCCCTAAATAGGTTTAGATTGTATTTGACGCTGTTAATTCTAGTTTAGAAATAATATGCTGGGTGTGTGGGTGCATGCCTATAATTTCTGGTCTTGGGAGACTATGATCAGGAGATCAAGGTTATTCTCAGCCATATGGTGAATTTGAGGCAAGCCTAGACTGTGAGACTATCTCAGAAAACCAGCAAAAGGGCCGAGGATGCAGAGTGCTTGTCTAGCCTGGACAAACCGAGATTTCAATCACCAGTACCACATATATTGGGCATGATAGCCCATCCCTGTAATTCTAGAACTTGGGAGGTAGAAGCAGGATGAACAGGTAAAGTCTTGAGACTTCAGGATTGTCCTTAGGTATATAAAGGATTCAAAGCTAGCCTGGGCTATGTGAAACTGTATTGCCAAAAAATAATATATGTAAGATCTGGACAGACAGCTCAGTGGTTAGAGTGCTTGTTCAGTAACCATCAGAACAGGAATTCAGATCCCAGCATCCATTTAAGAAGCCAGGGATCTGGTGCATGTCAGTAACCATAGCTCTAGGTGGGCCAAAGACAGGAGGATTGCTGGAGCTTGCTGGCTTTCAGCCTAGTCAAAACACAAGCTTCAGGTTCTGGGAGATACCCCGCCTTAAAGAAATAGTGATAAAGCACATCCTATGCCTTGTGTGGCGTACATGTATATATGCATACAGGCTTACACACATGGGCACACACGCACGCACACTTTTTAAACAATCATAGTCTAGTGAAATGGCCCAGATAGTAAATATACCTGCCTGAGGACTTGTTCAATTCTTGAGACCCACATGCTGGAAGGAGAGAACTAAGCTCCCACAATTTGCCCTCTGACTTCCACACTCATGCTGTGACATGCCCCCCACCCCCCAAATAAAATGTAATATTTAAAAAATTTGTGTTTTTTACTGAGCAGTGGTGATGCATACCTTTAACCCCAGTACTCAGGAATTAGAGGCAGGTGGATCTCTGTGTTCAAGGCTAGCCTGGTCTACAGAGTGAGTTCCAGGACAGCCAAGGGAGAAACCCTGTTTTAGAAAACAAAAAAAAAAAAAAAAAAAAAAAAAAAAAAAAAAAGAAAGAAAGAAAAAAATATTTTACTCTTTTGAATTTTAGAAAATAATTTATGTGACATAAACTTGAATTTTTGTCTTTTTTTTGTTCTTAGTGATCAATCTTTGTACCTTTTCCCAATTCAAAGATGGTGAAGTTAGATATTCACACATTGGCCCATCACCTCAAGCAGGAGCGCTTATATGTGAGCTCTGAGAAACAGCTCATTCAGAGGCTAAACGCAGATGTGCTGAAGACAGCTGAAAAGCTGTATCGAACGGCTTGGATTGCAAAGCAGCAGAGGATTAATTTGGATCGTCTTATTATAACCAGGTAAAGACAAAACGTTTAGGTCATGCATTATTTGGACATTTAAGTCTATATACTGCTAACTAACTAAATGAATCTCTTCAGTGCGTGGTTTTGAATCAATATTAGATGAGTCTTTGCTTATAAAATGTATGGAGCTTACTTGTTTACGAGTTAGCTTAAACAGTAAGACAGATAAGTATAACTTAAGGATTAATGTTTTATGTTTTTGCATACGTAACATTTTATTATAAAGACTACATTTTGTGATATTTACATATGCATTTCCATGTTTTAGAATTATATCTTTTTGTTGGTTTGTTTTTCAAGACAGGGTTTGTCTGTGTAGCCCTGGTTGTCCTGGAACTCACTCTGTAGACCAGGCTGGCCTCCAGCTCATAGAGAGCTACCTGCCTCTGCCTCTCATGCTCTGGGCTAAAGGCATGTGCCACCATTGCCCAGTGGAATTGTGTATCTTCTTAAAGATACACAATTTTTATTTTATGTGTGTGGGTGTTTTGCCCACCTGTAGATCTGTGCTTCCATGTGCCTGGTGTTCAGTCCATTGTTCCGAAAAGCAGGTTTTAACTGTAACAATATTAATATAATGTTAAAAGTAGTCAGATTAAAAAAAGAATTTATACTGTATGATTGTATTTATAAAGATCTGGGGGAGCAGGATAGACCTTTGATGATGTCATTCAGATCACAGCTCTTTTTTGTGCTTGACAGGGAGGTATTGACTGAAAGGCCAGATAAGTACAAAAGCATTCTGTGTTATAAATCAAACCCAGGGCTTTGTGCTTAACAGCAAGTGTTCTTCCAACTGAGCTACCTCCCTACCTCCTGTTTTGATTATTTTAGTACTTGAATATTTGTTTTGTGAATGTTCTTGTGTCAGTAAATAAGCAGTTTTTATGCTATAGCAAAATTTTAAATTTAATTCATAGACGATAGCACATTGAATATGAAAAAGGTGGCTTCTACTTTACTTTGAGGTCTGACTGTCTTTACTCATTCTCATTTTGTTGTTTTCAGAGTTTAGCAATTCAAGGAGATGTCATTGTTGGCACAGTAATGAACTCAGATTTATTAATTTCAGTATAGTGCCTGTTTTGTATAATTGTTTTTAATATTATTTTGCCTGTGTGCTAATATTTTCCAGTGCTGAAGCTTCCCCTGCTGAATGTTGCCAGCATGCCAAAATTTTGGAAGATACACAGTTTGTTGATGGATATAAGCAACTGGGATTTCAGGAAACAGCTTATGGAGAATTCCTGAGTCGGTTAAGAGAAAATCCACGTCTTATTGCCTCCTCTTTGGTTGCTGGAGAAAAACTCAATCAGGAGAACACACAAAGTGTTATCTACACTGTCTTTACCTCCTTGTATGGCAACTGTATTATGCAAGAAGATGAAAGCTACCTCCTTCAGGTTTTACGGTACCTGATTGAGTTTGAACTTAAAGAAAGCGACAACCCCAGGCGCCTTTTGAGGAGAGGAACCTGTGCCTTCAGCATCTTATTTAAACTTTTTTCTGAAGGACTGTTTTCTGCCAAACTCTTCCTTACGGCTACTTTACATGAGCCAATCATGCAGCTCCTTGTAGAAGATGAAGACCACCTGGAGACAGATCCAAACAAGCTAATTGAGAGATTCTCTCCAGCTCAGCAGGAAAAACTCTTTGGAGAGAAAGGCTCAGATAGATTTAGGCAAAAGGTTCAAGAAATGGTAGATTCCAATGAGGCTAAATTAGTGGCTTTGGTGAACAAATTTATTGGTTATCTTAAACAGAATACGTACTGCTTTCCACATAGTTTGAGGTGGATTGTGTCACAGATGTACAAAACTCTCTCTTGTGTAGACAGATTGGAAGTCGGGGAGGTCAGAGCAATGTGTACCGATCTTTTGTTGGCTTGCTTCATTTGTCCCGCAGTTGTCAACCCAGAGCAGTATGGAATAATATCTGATGCTCCTATTAATGAGGTGGCAAGATTTAACCTGATGCAGGTATGTTTTTGCTACTATTACTATTTTAAGATTGATTTATTTATATATATGAGTGCTGCATTTACATGTGTGCCTGGATGACAGAAGAGGACACCAGATCCCATTACAGATGGTTGTGGGCCATCATGTGGGAATTGAACTCAGGTCCTCTGGAAGAATAGCCAGTGCACTTAAACACTGAACCATCTCTCTAGCCTGCTTTAGCTGTTATTAATGTAGCATTTAGTTTAGGATCAGCTGGTTTTTATGTAATAGAGTAGTAACAAAAATAATGACAACATACATACACCGTTACCATTTCTTTTCTTAAATACTTTTCATGAAACAGAAGCAATTATATTAGGATTTTGAGATATTATAGTCATAAACATTTTTGCATTTGTTTTCAAATGAAAGCCTTGAACTCTTGGACATAGAGTTGGCTAGGTTTTCTAGAACAAGCTCATCATCCCTGTTCTATAATTTCAGAGTCCAGATTGATTGAAAATTGAGAGTGTCCTTTGTACTTTAAAACTGAAGTTGAAGCTAGGCAGTGGTGGTACATGCCTTTAATTTAGGCAGGGGGCAGGGGCAAGATGGATTTCTGTGAGGCCAGCCTGTTCTACAGAGCAGTTCCAGGACAGCCAGAGAAACCCTGTCTGGAAAAAAAAAACAAAACAAAAAATCAGTATTAGAGGGCGCTGGAGAAATGGCTCAGTGGTTAAGAACACTAACTGATCTTCCAGAGGACTGGCTTCAAATCCCAGCACTCACATGAAGCTCACAACTGTAACTCCAGTTCCAGGGGACCCACACCTTCACATGGACATACATGCAGCCTAAACACCCATGCATATAAAACAAAATTAAAAAAACACAACCCCCAAACCTCTGAAGCTGAACTAGAGGCTACTTACAGTTAGTATTCCTTGGAGTGCTAGTGAACTCAGGGTTTTCTGCAGAAATGTTTGTGTTTTTGAAAGTAGACATTACCCTATGAAGATTTTACATATGTATAGTAAGTTATCCTCTTAAAAAATTAAGTTCTGGGCAAAGAAGATAGCGCACTGGGTAAAAGTCCTTGCTTGAGGAATCTGATAACTTGTGTTCAGTCCCTGGAACCCATCTTAGTAGAAGAGAACCAGCTACTCAAAGTTGTCCCTGACCTCCACATACATGCCGTAGAGGAACCCAGAGCCTCACATGTGCTAAGCACATGTTCTACTGTTAAGTTACACTCACAATCTTATTTATTTTATGTGTGTGGATGTTTTACCCAAACTCTTACTATTTATTTCACTTAATTATTCTTATAATTTATTGTGTGTGGGGGTGTTTTGCCTGTATGTATACTTGTACAGTGTTTGGAAGATAGCATTGGAGCCCTTGGAATTGGAGTTAAAGTCTGCCAAGCAGGGGCTGATAATTGAATTCAGGTCCTCTGGAGGAGTAACCAGTGGTCATAACTATAGAGCAATCTCACTAGTCTCCTTGCCTAGTCTTTTTTAAAATTAAAAAACAAAAGCTTTTTCTTTGTGTGTGTGTGTGTGTGTGTGTGTGTGGCTGCTGAGATGGTTCATTGGTTAAGAGTACTTTTTGTTCTTTTAGAGATCTGAGTTAGGTTCTCAGCACCCACATGGTAGCTCACAACCATCCATACCCCAGTTTCAGGGGGTCTGGTACCTTCTGATCTCCACAGGCTCCAGGCATGCAGATGGTACATATGCATATATATAGGCAAACCATTCATGTGGATGGAATAAAAAGTTAAAATTCTCTCTCTTTTTGGTGGGTAGGGGGTATTGAGACATGGTTTCTCTGTATAGTTTCAGGACAGCCAGAGCTACACAGAGAAACCCTGTCTTGATAAGCCTTGTATGGCATTAATCTCAGCATATTGTAGGCAATGAATTTCTATGAGTTCAAAGCCCGACTGGTCTCCACAGAGAGTTTCAAGTCAGCCAAAGCTACATAGCCTTGTCTTCCAAACCAAACCAAACCAACCAAACCACCTCTTCCCAACTCCCAATCAAATAAAGCGATAAGCATTTAAAACAACAACAAAAGAAAATGGTGATTGGGGGCGGAGAGATGGTTCTCTGGTTAGAAGTGATTGTTAACTCTTTTAGAAGAACTGAGTTCGGTTCCCAGTACCTATGTCAGAGACTCACTACTTGTAACTCTAGTTTCAGGGGTTCAACTTTTTCTGGCTTCCAAGAGTAGGTTTACACACTTAAAAAAAAAACAAAAAACAAAAAACAAACAAAAAAACATTGTTTTTTTACCTGCATGGTGGTACACACTTTTAATCCCAACACTGGTCGGGCAGGTGCAGGCAAATCCCTGTGACTTGGAGGCCAGCATAGTCTACATAGCAAGTTCCAGGGCAGCCAGGGCTACACAGAGCCTGTCTAAAAAAGCACCTGAAAACTATAAAGAGAATGTTTTCCCCTGTACTTTGTGTTATACTTGAAGTCATCTGTTGTATGAGTTAGCCTTTGCAGATAATTTAACATTTTTCTTGGGTCAAAGGTAGTTTGAGGGTAAAAATGCTATGTAAGCTTGACAATTTGAATGGCATATCCGGAGCCTATGATAAAAGGAGGGAGCCAACTCCCAAAATTGACTTCTGACTTCCACATGTGCACTATGACATGCATGTACACACATACAGTAATAATAAAGTGTAAAATTTTTGTTTGTTTGTTTGTTTGTTTTTCGAGATAGGGTTTCTCTGTGTAGTAAAATTTTTTAAGCATACAAAAATACAATACCAGAAACAAATACATTATGCTTTCAGTTTCCTCATGTTGCTGTCATGTGCTAACAAGACGTTATAGCAACATTTTCTACTTCCTCTAATTCTTAATCTGAAAATAGCAAAAGCTGACAGACGAGATACACATTTTATTGGGAACATTATTTTGTTTGCCTGATCAGATGAATGTGAATATTATTGTGAAACTAGATTCTTAGACTGGGATGGACGTGCTTTCATAGGCCAGTGTTGGTGCGCACAGCCTACATCTGCTTATCACTGCTTTTGTTTGCAGGTTGGCCGCCTTTTGCAACAGTTAGCAATGACTGGCACTGAAGAAGGAGATCCCCGGACCAAAAATAACCTTGGAAAATTTGACAAAGTAGGAATGAATGTTGTGTCCTTGAAATACTGTTTGTAGACTCTAAGATGTCCAGGAGTGCTAGCCCACACCTGTAGTCTCAGTTGGGGTGGGAGGGTTGCCTTGAGTCCGAGGCTAGCCTGTGTAACAGGGAGTCCTCACTACAAACAAACAACACACTTACTTGGTACACAACTTTAAGCCCTGCACTCACTGTGGTTCCCAGACTCAGCCTGGTCCACACAGAGGCTCCAGACCATCCAGGGCTATTCAGGAAGATTCTATGTCAAGAACAAACAGTATGAAGTAAGATAATACAAAATAAAAAATTCTGGCAAAGTATTCTTTTTATTAACTCTTGTTGTTAGGTGGTATGAAATTTAAATAATTCAGTCATTAATTTGTTTTTAAATTAGTTAACAGTATTGTATCCGCAGCAGTTAAAATTAGGAAGATTTCTCTAATGATTATAATTAAACCGTCTTATAAATATTAAAGTGTTATTGTAAATGAGAATCAAGACCTATTATATTATTTTTTAAAAGTTTCTTCCTAACTAATTTATTACTAATATAACAATCAGCAATAATTAAATAACTTTAAATGTTTTTATGGCATTTTTCAGTTAGTTGAATAACAAATATTTCATTAGATTTTGAATAAGCTACTAATTCAACTTAGTTTAAAACTCAGATTGCTCAGAAGGTAAGAGTGCTTGCTGTTCTTTCAGAGGAGTTTAGTTCTCAGCACCCAGCTTGTCTGGCTTACAGCCACTTGTAATTTTAGCCCTCAGGGGATCCTGAACCCTCATTTACTTTTGCAGTCACTAGCACATAAATAAGAATTAATCTTAAAAGCAAATGAATAAATAAATATAAAAACCTCGAATACCATTCTGAGCATAGCAGTACATATTGTAATCCTGAGGAGTAGATGCAGGAAAATCACTCTGGTGCCTACTTGGACACCATTGTGAGTATGAGGCCAGCCAAAGCCAGAGAGTACGATTTTGTTTCAAAACAACAACAACAACAAATCCCCCAAGAAACAAGAAACAGAACTAGCAATGACTTAGTGGGTAAAGGTGCTTCTGACATCAAACCTGATGACCTGAGTTTGGTCCTCAGAACCTGCATAGTGGAGGAGAGAGCCGACTCCCTCAGGCTGTCGTCTCATCTCCATATGTGCATCCTCATGAACACCCAGTCATCCGGCCATGCCTACACTCAAAGAAATACATGAGAACGTTGAAGAGACAAACCAAAGAAAAAAATTAAAATAAAAACGTGTGTTGTGTGCTGTCCGTTTCCCCCATGCTTGTCACCTGTCACCCCCATCCTCTCTAGAAAGTTCTGGATGATGACATCAGTCTTTTCTGGAGGTTTTCATGTATCAGCACACTCCTGGTAGGTCTCCCACTCCACACCCTCCCTGCCTTTTCAGTACTGTAGGTTGTTTTTCTTGAGCTTATTCTGTATCACTGTATAAAGAGTTGAAGTTTTTCAAGTGTAAGATTTAAAATAGTTTTCATGAAGCTAAATTTTTTTTATGCTTGTCTACCTTGGTCAGAAAAATTTCCAGTCTTTTGAGGGGAGAATTTCACTTTGATCTCTTCCTGTTTCAACAGGGCTGTGTTGCTGCTTTCCTTGATGTTGTAATTGGAGGCCGTGCAGTGGAGACTCCGCCAATGTCTTCTGTTAATCTTCTGGAAGGCTTGAGCAGAACTGTGGTGTATATAAGTTATAGTCAGCTTATCACTCTGGTAATGGCATCATTCTTTAACTGTGGTTTCTGGATTTTACTCTTTTAGCCATGTGTTGGCAGGTCACAGATGAATACATCCCGTAAGAAATACGTATTATTTTTGAAAAATTGATTTTACTAGATAATGTCTTTTCCTTTCACCAGGTAAATTTTATGAAGAGTGTAATGTCTGGAGATCAACTGAAAGAAGATAGACTGGCTCTTGACAATTTGTTGGCAAACCTGCCCCAGGCTAAGCCAGGGAAGAGCAGCAGCTTAGACATGACTCCCTACAGCACTCCTCAGATGTCTCCAGCAACCACCCCAGCCAACAAGAAGAACCGGTTACCTATAGGTATGGAAACCTTCCATACTGGAGCTTTTAAATACTGTGTCTTCAAAGATGGGGGTGTAGTCCGTAGGTAGAGTATTTGTCTAGTATGTATGAAGCCCTGGGCTCTGCTTCCAGCACTGTGTAGACCAAGTGTTATGGCTCAGGACTGTAATACCAGCATCCAGACAGTGGAGGTGGGTGATCAGAGTTTAAGGTCAGCCTTGGGTAGTTCTTGGTCAGCTTGGGTTATATTAGACCCTGCTTTTTAAAAGAAATAATTACATTCAATTAAGCTGTACTCACTGAATATTTGTAACCTATCTACCTGATGCAAAGATTGATCATGTAGCCTGTACTAGGTACTAATTAAATCTTTTTTACAAATGTTTCATTTAATCCGTACAAACATCCAACATAGTATGATCATTGTTTTGTACGTATATTAGATGCTGGGGATACAAAGAACAGTAATATAAGCCCTGATGTTCTCAGGTTAGTTGCTCCTAGGCAGTTTCAGATATAAAGTATTCTGCCATTGAGTCACACCTCTGCTTAACTTTACACATTTTAAGGAAGAGGATTTCATTTTAATTTCAGTTAACTGTTTTTTTTTTTTTTTACAAACATAGTTTCTTGAAATCAGTGTTTTCCATTTAACATAATATGGATTTATAGCAACAGGAATATGATGTCATCAAGTCTTTAGCTTTCTTCACTATCCCAAAATGTCAGATTTATAATTCAAAATGGGGCTGGGTGGTAGAGCCCAGCATTCTACAGAGGCAGAGGCAGTCAGATCTCTGAGTTCAAGGCCAGCCTGGTTTACAGATCGAGTTCCACGACAGCCAGGGCCACACAGAGAAACCTTGCTTCGAAAACCAACCAACCAAATAAAATAAAATAAAATACCCTATTGCAAAAAAAAAAAAAAACCAAAAAAACAAAAACCAAAACAAAAAAACCCTCAAAACCCAAATTTCTGTTGATTAAAAAAAATGATGTTTTATGTTTAGTGATTTTTTTAATATTGTAGACTAGTTATAATTTGTTAACATGAAAACCCACTATTTTTGACAGAGATCACCCCCCCCCCCTTTCACTGTTGTACATTAGTTTGTTTTTTCTGTCACTTGAATATTAGAGATGGGTGTAATGGGGAGAAATTTCAAATGTCTGCCCAGTGTTTTGTATGGTCATGTGATTGCATTTAATTTCATGATTTAAGCAATGTTTCCAATGTTCAGAGGGTTGATTTTCTTTCTATTTAATATTTTTGCAACCCAGGACAACAGTTAGCGGCCATCACTGCCTGGGATTCTTCAGCCGCCAATCTTACTGCTCATATTCCTCTAGTAACCCCATTTGGTGGGTAGTAGGCCATTCTCCTTTTCCTCCATATTGTGCGCTAGAAATATTCACAGGTGTGCTCTCTCTGCATGCTGCTTTTGCTTTCTCTAAATTGCTATGTGAAATTTGATCACTTGCATTTTTGTAAATTATAACTTTCAAGTTTGCGAAGTGCACAGAGCTGCTTCTGAGGTTGGCCGTGAGTTGGCAGTTCAGGAGAAGATGGGAAAGGAAGAGTAAAGATGGTCTGGGCCTGCCTCAGATTTTTGGCATGTGATGATGTGACTTTAGACTGAATGTGATAACGTACATCTTTGCAGCTTTGTAAATGAAGACGTTTATATCTCTGCATTTGTCTTCACAGAAGTCAGCTTGTCCAGCACGCAGGTCGCTTCTGTTAATGCTGAATGTTTTGTTTTATGTCTTTACTTTTGACTGTATTGTACCATCAGAGAATTTCTACTTAGTATACAGTTGTACTGAATTTGATTGCTCTGTGAGAGAAAGGGGAACCTCCTCACAGAACACTAAAACACTTTGTTCCCCCCAAATTGTAAATTTTATTATTCAAAATTTATGAAAAGATGTATATAGGATGCAGCCTGAGATAGCTCAGTGGTAGAGTGGCCATGTGAGCAGGCCCTGGGGCAGTCCCCAGAGCCACAGGGAGAGGGATGGATGGATGGGCAGATTTAGATACATAGAGATAATTTTTAAATGTATATAATAAATTAGTTGAAAAAATGAATATTGTAGGGCTGGAAAGATGGCTCAAAGGGTAAAGAACTTGATGCCAAACCTGTCAATTTGAGTTTGATCCCTGGGGTTCACATGGTGGAAGAAGAGGACTGACTCCCACAAGCCGTGCTGTATGTACACAGGCATGCTATGATGTACCCACATGCCAAAGAAATAGAAAAAGGAAAAATATGTACTCATGGTAGGAGAAAAGATAGGTGAGTTTTAAAAAAATATTTTACGCTTACGCCAGCATGCACAGGTGAAGGTCCGATGACAACATTTTGGGGTCAGTTTTCTTTTCTACCAAGTAGGTTCTGGGAAATGAACTCAGGCCACCAGGCATGGCAGCAGGTGCGTTACTGCTGAGACATCAGTCTGCCTCAGTATTTTAGTAAGGCAGAGAGAATCTCACTTTAACATAAAGCAATGTCCCTGTGTCTCTGGAAAGGGTTACTAATATTCAGAAGGAAGAAATATGCTTTCAGAAACTCCTTGGTTTTGCCAGAAATTCTGTAATTACTTTGCTAGGTGTGATGGTGGAAGCCTGTCATCTCAGTATCCAGAAGGGGAGGTAGGATAGTGGATCCAGGCTTCTCTGTACAATCCTATCATACAGAAATAAGACAAGCACGCGATGTCATTGTTTACCAGGCTTCCTTCCACATGACAGCTTTTACACTTACAAGTTTGTTTATTAGAATGGGAGACTGCTGGCAGATAAAAGGTAGTGCTTTTGTTGTCCCTGAACTCGTGATTGGCTAGAATGTTTTTTGCATCACAGCTGTGGTCAGGTGTAGCCTTCCTTTCTAGTGGAAGTAGAGCACTATGTGTATGAGTGTTTTGCCTGCATATACATCTGTCATCATATGTATGCCTGGTGCTTGTTGGGGGCAGAAGAGGGTGTCAGACTCCCTGGGACTGGAGTTAAATACAACTATAAGCTAGTATGTGGTTGATGAGAATTGAACTCAGGTCCTCTGCAAGAGGGTTAACTGCTGAGCCAACTCACCAGCCCTCTACTGGTCAGTTTTGAAGGAGAGACTGTATTGTCATCAGGAGAGTGACTAGGGAGACCTAGTGTTTGTTTTGTCTGGATTTTTTGGTTGTATTTTCACCATTGTCTTTTATGCATGCACAATGTTCATCATTAACAGAAAACACATTTTTGTATTCAGTGTGCTGTTTTTTTCATTGTGACTTTTTCTCTTATTTTATTTGTTAGCAACTCGGAGCAGAAGCCGAAGTAATATGCTAATGGACCTACATATGGACCATGAAGGGTCATCTCAAGAAACCATCCAGGAGGTACAGCCAGAAGAGGTGCTGGTCATTTCCTTGGGGACGGGTCCTCAGCTCACTCCAGGGATGATGTCAGAAAATGAGGTATGTGTCTAATAGTACATAGTTTTAACTTTTAGTTTTTTATTTTGAGACAAGGTCTCACTAAATAGCCCTGGCTGTCCTAGAACTTACTCTGTAGACCAGACTGGCCTAGAACTCACAAAGATCCACTTTTCTCCGTCTCCTGAGAGTTGAGAGTAAAGGCATGTTCCTCCAACATCTGACTTGTATTGCTACATTTGACTTGCACCAATCATTGTGAAGAAATTTAAGTTCAGAGTGATAGTTCATACCTGTGAGCTCAACATGTGGGAGGGAGGCTGAGGTGAGAAGAGTGTGGCGACATAGCTAATTCTAGGCCAGCATGGTCTACATAGTATCACCCTATTTCTGGAAAAGATAAAGGAGAGATGCTAGCTAACTACCTAGCTAGAAACCACGTGCTTTCAGTCACTGTTCATAGCTCAGTCTGGTAAGGTCAATATAACAAAATCCTAGAGGTATATCTTTTATTTTGGAGGAGTCTTGTTTGTTTGCTTAATCGTGTTGCTTTGTTTTATTTTGTGTTTTGATACTGAGTCTCGTGTAGCCATGGCTTGCCTTGAACTCTGGTCTTCTGCCTCTAACTCCCAAGTACTGGGGTTGTCAGTATATGCCACTACACCCAACACAGAGGTTTATAATAATATTAAAAATATGCTAGTGGTTTATAAGTAACAGAAATTTATTTCTGATTGTTCTGGGGGCTGAGAAGTCCAAGATGAAGGCATGTTTGGTGTCTCGCTAGGATTTGATTCCTGGTTCATAAAGTCACCCTCTTGTGGTGTGGAGAAGGTGCGTGGGCTGGTGTGAGGGCACTAATCCCATCTGTGCTGTCACTTCGTGGGTTAGCATTTGACCACATATGCCTTTGCACAGCTCACACACTCAGATTATACCAATTCAGTTTCCTTTCTTTCTCCCCCTTTCCCTTTCCTTCCTCTCTAATAGGCTCTTAGGTGTCTGAAGCTGAACTGAAATTATATATATATATATATATATATATATATATATATATA
>JANHMN010000002.1:107919323-107965600 GCA_030674055.1 Rhabdomys pumilio | reverse complement strand
ATATATATATATATATATATATATATATATATATATATATATATAACCATGAGCTTTTGCTCCTTCCAAGTCCACCTGAGTGCTAAGATGCATTGGTCATTGATGCTGGCGATTAAACTGAGTTTTCACATGCTTAGCAAACACTCTAACACTAACACTGAGTTGTTTCCAGTCCCACAATTTTCCATAAGTCTATTCGATTCAAATGTTAAGTCTCTGTGATCAGTTATGGAGACGGGCCTTCACTTTAATACTTACAGTTACACTGAAGTTGGTAGAACAATGTGGAATTGTTCTAGTAGCAATAGGAGATAGGTATTAGCATTGTGGCATAGACATTGGTAAGACTTCTCTAGCGATTGTAGAAATGTTTTGTTTATTTTCATCTGGTGGTAGAGTAGTTGTATTCCTATTTAGAGTCAAAATTTTCTAACGTATACTTTATGTTGTACGGTTGGGGGAAAATGGAAGAGATAAATGAAAAATTAGGAAAGCAAACTTTAATTAATTGATTAGTTAATTAATTATATGTGCATTAGTGTTTTGTCTGTGGTTATGTCTGTGTGAGGGTGTTGGATTCCCTGGAACTGGAGTTACAAACAGTTCTAAGCTTCTGTGTGGGTTCTGGGAATTGAACCTGGGTCCTCTGGAAGAGGAATTAGTGCTTTTAACCACGAACCCATTTCTCCAGCCCCTAAAATTTTTTAAAAGATTATTTTAGCCGGGTAGTGGTGGCGCACACCTTTGATCCCAGCACTTGGGAGGCAGAGGCAGGCGGATTTCTGAGTTCGAGGCCAGCCTGGTCTACAGAGTGAGTTCCAGGACAGCCAGGGCTACACAGAGAAACCCTGTCTCGAAAAACCAAAAAAAAAAAAAAAAAAAAAACCCAACCCCCCAAACTCCCCCCCAAAAGATTATCTTATGTGTATGAATGTTTTGCCTGTATTTCTATATGCACCACACAATTGCTTGGTGACCAGGGGGTCCATTGGGTCCCCTGAACCTGGAGTTACAGATGGTTGTAAGCCATCATGCAGGTGTTGGGAATCAAACTCATGTTTTCTGAAAGAGCAACAAGTGTTTCTAACTGAGCTTTCTCTAGCCCAGTTTTTCTTTTCTTTTCTTTTTTTAGAATGGGTCAGGGGACTATGACAGCATAGTTGGTGGCAGTTTGTACCTTTAATTCCAGCACTCAGGAGGCAGAGTCGGCTAGATTTCTGTTATTTCAAGAACAGCTTGGTCTATAGATCAAGTTTTAGGATAGCCAGGGCTACAGAAAGAAAACCTGTCTCAGGGCTGGAGGGTTAGGGGTACACATACTGTTTTTATAGAGGACTGTTCTGATCACCCACATCAGACGGCTCATCTGCTAGTAGCTCCAGGGGATCTAGCGCCCTCTTCTGGAATTTCTAGGCGCCTGCATGCACACCTGTGTACCCTGCCACCACCATATACACCTAATTTATTAATTTTTTTAAACTTCAAAGGGAAAAATAAGAGAGACTGTAAAGCTGGACATAGTGGTACACACCTGTAATCCTAGTACTTGGGAGGGAGAGGCAGGCAGAGTGTATGCTTAGGGTCAACTTGATCTGCATAGGTTTCTAAGGCAGCTTGGGCAATGAGACTGAGCCTCAAAAATAGAATAAAAGAGAGAAAGAGAGAGAGGGTGTATGCATGAGGCTGAGAGTTGGAGGCAAAATCATTTTTAAGAATTTGTTAAGAGTATAAGGTTAAAGCTATCATGAGAAGAAATCTTGACTCTTTGATTGTAGAGAATGACTTATGGACTGTGTGTGTGTGTGTGTGTGTGTACATGCTCCGCACATTTTTGGTATTGGGGATTGATCTTAGGTCATTTAGCTTAGAGGCAAGTGTCTTTCTTATCTGTTGAACCACCTTGCTGCCTTAGAAACAACTTACATACAGTGACTGATGGTTTATTTTGTTTTTAAAAGTTCATTGATAGCTTGAAAAGAAGTCACAGTTTATAAATGTTGTATGTGGTGGCTTAACACCTGTAACCCTAAGCACTAGGAGATGGAGGCAGGGATCAAGAATTCAAGGCTAGCCTGGGCCGAACAAACAAAAGGATTCTGTCAGATTCTTAACACTGTAACTCAACCTGAGAGAACAGACTGGGGCAGCTGTACTGACCTAACAGAAACACCAGTCTTCTTATGGCTTTGTGCTGCCTCCTGCCTCCCTGTGTGGCGCTAACTGCTGCTGGCCCTGGGGGAGACTGGAAAGACATCGCTTGGGTTAGCTTCAAACATAGATTTTGTTCTGAGTCTATTTGAAAGCTTGGTAGACCATGCAGATGGATTTTCGTTTAAAATAACTAAGAAGAACTTAAGCTAGCACTTTTGTAATTTATTTTATTCTCAGTAGTCTTTCATTTGGACTAGGTCAGATTTTTATTTTAATTTTTTCAGGTTCTAAACATGCAGCTTTCGGATGGAGGACAAGGAGATGTCCCTGTTGATGAAAACAAACTCCACGGTAAACCTGATAAAACCTTGCGCTTTTCCCTCTGCAGTGATAATCTGGAAGGCATATCTGAAGGTGAAGGGTTACTTCATTCAGGGAGTGTGTGATTGAAGTTGTTCTGTGTTCTTTAAAGGAGCCTTATAAATTATAGTTAAGCCACCCTGTCTCTCACTAAGGAGAAAAATGACATTTCCCATAATGAGCTTTAACGTGGCTGTAACACTGTTTTCTGAATAAAATTAAGGTTGCAAGAGGCTGTTTGCCCTATAAAATGACAAGATGTGTCTTCATTCAGTGTTAACTGAGTAACAGCAAGTTGTGCTTCTCAGTCTTGGTACCTGTACAAGCTTATAGAGCTCCTTTAGAAGGATGGCATGCATGTGGAATTGGGGAGAATGGACTACTGGCATTTCAGGATGTGGTGTATATGTTCTTACTGTAATGTGTTCCATTATCCACACACTCACACATGCCTTTATGAATCAGGACACTAGAATAAAAAAGGCAGGCGATGGTGGGATGCAGTTGGTAGAGTGTTTGCCTGGCGTCCCTACACTTAATCTCCAGTAGTGGTGGGAAAAATTTTAAAAAATGAAACTCTTAAACCAGATTGTGAAGTTAAGAGTTTGTCATTCTATATATTAGGGCAATTTGTTTTATGAAAAAAGTTCAAGTTTATTAACTTTTAAAAAGAGACATAAATATTCTCTTTAACCTTTCAGAAAATCCTCAATAATATATGTTCAATCTAGAAAATGTGGAAAAGAAATAAGCTCACCTGTAATTTCACTATTCTTTTAACAGTTAATATTTGATCATTTGTAGCAAAGTCAAGTTTATGGTGTTTGTAGCCTCTTTATGTTGTGTCATTAACATTCCCTTTATATTTTGTGTTTTTAAGTAACCTGCTTTTATTTTTATGTATTTTTTTGTTTATTTGTTTATTTTGAGACAAGGTGTTACTGTGCAGCTCTGGCTGGCCCAGAATTCACTAAGTAGACCAGACTGGACTTGCACTTAACAGAGATTCTCCTATCTCTGTTTCCCAAGTGCTAAGATTATAGGTGTGGCGACCATGGCAATTTCATTACCTGAGCAACAGAGGCAGGTGCATCTCTGAGTTGCAGGCCAGTTTGTCTACAGAATTGAGTTCCAGGACAGCCAAGGTTACACAGAGAAGCTGTCTCCAAAAAACAAGACAAAGAAACAAAAGAATTGTCTGACTTGCTTGTTCTGCCAATGGCACGCAGATGGCATAGGTTTTAAACTGGCCATTAAACCTAACCTTGGCTGCATTCATCTGGATGGACGTATGGCCCTTGGCACTAATGAGTTGGTCATTTGCAGGACATTTCCAAGGAGCATACAGGTCCATGAACCTGCTGGTGTTGTCCTGCATGTCCCGGCCTTGCCTGCTCACTCTTTACTGCATAGGAGCACACAAAGTACTCTACTTTTAAAGTGTTATAGTAGTTCAACAAGCAACTTTAGGTTATTTTTCTTATTAGTTTTTTAAAGATAAATTTTTAGAGGCAGAGCTCTTGGTTCAGAGGCATTTATATTTTAAAGGAATACAATATTAAAAGCAGCTTAAATCAGGCATGATGGCACATAGCTGTAATTGCAGGGTTCAGAATGCTGAGGTAGAAGACTTGAGAGTATAAGATTAGTCTGGGCTGTATAGTGAGACCTTGTTTCAAAACAGAACAGGAAAAAACCAGAAGAGAAATAAACACTATTTTCATGGCATGAAATATTACATGGTGACTTATGAATGTTTTAAGAAGATTGCTGACAGAATAAACATTTCCTTAGGTCCTTCCAATCGCTCCAATTCAGTGTCTTCTCTCGACCTGGAAGGAGAGTCTGTATCTGAACTTGGGGCAGGGCCTTCTGGGAGTAATGGAGTTGAAGCACTGCAGCTGTTAGAACACGAGCAAGGTAACGTGGTGGTGAGCACAGCTGTGCAGGAAGAAAAGAGTGCGTCTGATTCCAGGAAAAGTAGTCTGTCTGCTTGTCAGTGGGCTGTGTTTGGGAAAGTAATTAAGTTCATTAATGACCATTAAAGTTGCATTTATTCATAGCTCCTTCAGTTTTTAAAGGGTGTTTAGTTGGTAAATGTATTATTTGGACTGAAATTACACACAGCAGTATGAATTACTTTAAATTCTGTAATATTTATTTATGAGGTACAATGATAACTACTAAGGGCTCAAGAACTTAGTTTAGGGAAAGAACAATACGCAAATGGTTAAAAGCCCCCAAGTCTGATGATCTGAGTTTGATCCTTGGAGCCCACCTAGTGGAAGAAGAGAGACAACTCCTATATGTTGTCCTCTGAGCTCGACACATGCACCATGGCACCAGTGTATACATGTGTACATACATGCATACATGCACGCATGCACGCACGCACGCATACATGCACACATGCACACACATGTAAATTGCCACAAAACACGAGAGCCCAAGTTTGGATCCACAACAATTACATAAGAAGCTGGGCATGTTCACACCTTTAAACTTAGCTGACTGATGGGTGATGGGGTGGGAGGAATGGAAACATGGAGAGATGAAGAGGCAAAGGCAGGTGGATCCCTGGAGCTCTCTGACCTCTTGCTTACACACACATGAACACTGTACATAAACCCTAGCAAACAAAAACTTCTAGTTAGGGGACACATACACAGCTAAGTTTGATTCTTAGACTTTAGTATATATGAAAATTACCTAGAAGCTTGAAAACAATCTATTTTCCAAGCCGTCTTAGATATATATTATTGAAAAGAAAAAGTGTTGCTACTGGAATGTATAGTTTATATAGAATTATTGCCTTATTAGCTCCATTTTCAGCTTATCAATTAATATTAAATTTATTGCACATAACAGAGAAACCTGAATTTAGCGTACAGCCAAGGTTGAGTGAAAACCACATCTTTGACAGGTGTTCTGGGAGATTCCTGTGGAGGGGTTGACAGCCTTCACATAGGAAATGCTAAGTTACGATATGAATAAGTGAATATCAATATAGGCTGGAAGCTGGCTCTCAGTCTTTTGTTGTGACAAAACTTTTCCCATAAAGACACTACACTCATCTATTCATCCCACACAGGGAGCCCACGATAGAGCAAAGTCCATGGTAAACCATGACTTTTATTGAGGTTACTTACAGGAGCAGGAATGACGCAAAGACAGCTACATGAAGCCTACTCTATCATGATTGACAATTCACAAAGCGGGGAGCCTGGAGCACACTGCACAGCCTGTGGGCTGCTCACAGGTTACAGAGTGTCCTTTCCAAGTGACTCGGTGTAAAACTCTCCTAGGCAGCTCAGCTGGTTTGTGCTGCTGCCAGGCAGCTGGTTTGGTCCCAGATTCTTCCTTGCAGCTTGGCTTTTCTTAGCTCCATTCATCTGAGAGGACCTGCATGTTTACTGTTTACTCTGGCATGGAGGGAGGGGCCTAGTGAGTCTGATCAGTCTCAGGAACTTTCTAAAGCTATTTTGAGTTACCTCCTGTTTAGAAATTTCCTGCAGAATAGAATGTTTCAATCTAACAGAAAATGGTTAAATATTACTATCAAGAGGACTTACTGCTCTTGCACAGTACCTTGGTTCAATCCCAGCACCCTCATGACAGCTTATATAGGCTCTGTAGACACCAGACAGGCATGTGGTACACATACATATACATGCAGGCAAGGCGTTTATATAGATAAAATAATGAAATAAATAAATCTAAAAAGAGGGTGAATTGAAGCCTGGGCATGGTGGTGCATACCTTTAATCCTAGCACTCCGGAAGGAAGGAAGCTAGCTTGGACTACATATAGAGACCTTATCTTTAAAAAGAGAAAGACAGACGGACAGACAGACAGACAGACAGACAGACGGACGAGAAAAAAGCAAGCAAATTGAGAGCTAGATGTGGTGACCTATGCTTGTAATCCTGTCATTGAGAGGGTGAAGTGGGAGGATCCTATGCTATTTTAAGGCCTTATCTTATAAACGAAAACACCAACACCAAAAACCAAATCAAAATTTTACAAAAAGGAAATTGACAAGAATGAATTATGGGGCTGGGTCAAAGCTCAGTGGGTAAGAGTGCTTGCTCTGCAAGCATGAGTGCTTTGGTTTGCATCTCTAGCATGGTGTCAAAGCCAGGCATGGCCATGTGTACCTATAACCTCAGCACTGGGCCAGAGAAAGGACAACCCTTGAAGCTTGCTTCTGCCTTCTGTGTCTGTGTGCACATCATATACACAAAGCAAGTTGTAGAAAGTTGGTCTAGGAAAGAAGGAAAACTCTAGAATGCACACTTGAGCTATTGCCAAGTGAAATAGTTTACATATGGGTTTACCACCTAATTGTCAGCACGATGATGAGATCCAGTAAGGTCCCCAGACTTTTACATTCACCTTCCTGTCTGGGTTAATTTTTCTCATTGAGACTGGGCACCTCTGTCTCCTTTCAGCAGTGGTTAGGTGTAGGCTGGGGGGAGTCTCTTGCTAACCTTAACTGGGGTTAATTAATCAGTGGGGAGCAGGCTGGAACTATGTGCTTATTAATGATAAAATAGCCTGAAGTTTAAAGACAGAATTGTGTCAGGTTAACCGTAAGTTGCAGCTGTGCCACTATTTGTAAAGTGCTTAAATTTGTTTTTGATAGCTACAACACAAGATAATCTTGATGATAAACTGCGGAAGTTTGAGATTCGTGACATGATGGGACTAACAGATGACAGGGACATATCTGAGACAGTGAGTGAGACCTGGAGCACCGATGTCCTGGGAAGTGACTTCGACCCGAATGTTGATGAGGATCGTTTGCAAGAGATTGCGGGTAACTGGTGCTGAGGGCCTGTAGGCGGGAACAGCTGTCTGCTTGCTACATCTGTTCATTCTTCATGGGAGGGAGTGGCTCTAGCCTGGGAAGCTGGTCTCCATATGGAACAGGACATTGGAGTACTTGACCTAAATAGTTATGTGTTACTTTTTGTTAATCTCCTTCACTTTCTACCTTCTTTAAAAAGGAGACAAACTAAGGCTGTTAAGATGGCTGAGCTGGCAAAGGCACTAGTTGCTAAGTCTCATGACCTAACTTTGCTGTCTAGGGAAGGAGAGCTGTCCTCCATAAGTCGTCCTCTGACCACCATGTGTGCCATGGTATGCACATGCACATGCACGTGCACACACTGTTAAAAACAAAACCAGACAAAAACCAAACAGTCAAATAAAGCCAGGTTAATCCAGCCCTTGGCGGGAAGAGACAGGGACTCTGTGAGTTCAAGGCCAGTCTGATCTACAGAGAGAGTTCCAGGACAGCCAGGGCTGCACAAAACAAAACAAAACAAAACAAAACAAAACAAAACAAAACAAAAACAAGAAGAAAAGACAAATGAGTCTAGAGTTAGTTTCCTGTCAAGTCTTCTCTTTGGAGCATAGTATATGTTCTCAGTTTGTAGGGAGCTCATTTTCTTCGTGAGGCTAAAAACAGTACCTTAAATAAAATGGTTTCACAGATTGTAGCCATAAAACATGGACTAGTAGAATACTAAAGATCTTTAAAACGAGAGCTAGAGGTGTAAGGTGTAGCTATTGGTAGAGCACTAGCTATGCATGTACGATGCTCTAAGAATCCTCCTCAAGCACCGAGAACCATAGGAAACAGAGGAATGAGTTCATCTCTGCAAGCCTTAACTCAGTCACAAAAGATAACCAGGTTTTCCTTTTATTTTATTTTATTTTATTTTATTTAATTAATTAATTAATTAATTAATTTACTTTTTGAGACAGGGTTTCTCTGTATAGCCCTGGCTGTCCTGGAACTAACTCAGTAGACCAAGCTGGCCCTGAACTCAGAAATCCACCTGCCTCTGCCTCCCAAGTGCTGGGATTAAAGGCATGCGCCATCACTGCCCGGCTTGGTTTTCCTTTTATTAAATGTCGGTTTATTGTGCTATGACATTCAAAATTCACCATTTTTAGAATATACTGTTTTGTGAGTGCTGAAAGATTTCATACACCCATATAATTACCATCTCCATTTTCTTTTTATGGAAAATATCAACCAAAGACAACAGAGAATAGTAGGAACTCATTCTACCTGGCCCTAAGTTTTAGCAACTAGGCACACATGGCCAGTTTTGTTTTCCTATTCTTCTGCTGTCCCCTTCATGCTTAAACCAGTTCCAGATATTCTTTTTACTTTTAAAGTTTTATTTCTATTTCATGTGTATGCTTGATTGCATTAGTATATGTGTACCACATATGTACCTGGTATCTGCAGAAGTCAGAAGAGGGCATTGGATCCCTGAAATTAGCATTACAGACATTTGTGAGTCACTATGTGGGTGCTGTAACTGAACCTGAGTTCTCTGAAGTGAAATGAGTGCCGTCTCTCTAGGCCCTTATCTGCAGTTTGTTTAGTATTATATCTGTAAAAGGTAGTTTTTACTTGTAACTGTTCTCAAGGCTTTTTCATGACCTGAAATGGAGTTATTTTATTAGATTGAATCAAATGTGGTATAGAATTCCCATCTGGAGTATTTTCTTTGTTTTTATTTGTTATGTGTATGGATATTTGCCAACATATATGTCTGTGCACCACTTGTATGCAGTAGCTGCAGAGGCCAGATGAGAGTGTTGGATCCTCTGGCACTGGAGTTATAGCTACTTGTGAGCTGCTATGTAATTGCTGAGAGTTAAACCCAGGTCTCTGGAAAAGGAGCCAGTTTTTAACTGCTGAGCTGTCTCTTTTCATCTTGACTCTGTTAAACACAGATATATAATAATATTTCATTCCATGTGTTTTTTAGTAGTGCATAGAGATTTTTCAGTTGATTTTCCACTACTTTTTTTCTACTTGCCAAAGCAATATTGTTCTTGGCCACAAGCAGTATTTGCAGTTGGCTGAGTGCTATGAAGGAACCATGTAGTCTCTTACAAATGTATGTAATGCTTTGAATGTGTGGCTGTTACGCTGGAAGAAAACATATTTGACTAGTATAACTTTCTGTGGTTATATTCTCTGGATTTTTATAGTCCCTGTAGGACTATAAATGTTATAAAGGTAAAAAAAAAAAAAAAAGATATCAAAGACATAGATAAGATTTGCTGAGAAACCTTGGTGAAAATAAATTGGCATGAGGGCTCAGCAGTTAAGAACAGTGTCTGGTCTTCAGAGGTCCTGAGTTCAATTCCTAGCAATCACACGGTGGCTCACAACCATGCATAATGTGATCTGATACCCTCTTCTGGTATGCAGATGTACATGCAGATAGATTACTCATAAGTAAAGTAAATAAATCTTTAAAAACCAAATTGACATGAACCTAAAGATGCGTTTTCCCTGTGGAGAGATCGAGTTCAGCAGGAGGAACCTAATGAAAAGGAGGCTGTGGGACTGCAGAGACGGCCTAACAGGTGTGAGCACTAACTAACTGACCACACTTACTGCTCTTGCAGAGGACAGAATCCAAGTTCAGTTCCAGGGTATTTGATGCCTCTTCTGATCTACTCCAGCTCCTACATGTACATAGTGCACATACCTCGGCACACATATAAACTAAATATTTAAAACAAAATAATGAAAGAAGAAGAGGTTGTGCCAGTGTCTCCAACTGGCAACTTTGTGTTTTTAGTTTTGTGCTTAAATGAAATGCTCCCTGCCTCTGTCACTTTCTCAGTGTTAAAAGGCTCTCTTCTTTGCTTTCTCTCTAACACTTTGCTGTCACTGGTTGTACAGGTGCAGCAGCAGAGAATGTGTTGGGCAGTTTGCTGTGCCTTCCAGGTTCAGGGTCAGTTCTCCTTGACCCTTGCACTGGCTCTACCATATCGGAGACCACAAGTGAAGCTTGGAGCGTAGAGGTATTGCCAAGTGACTCAGGTTAGTATGCTGTCGTGGTTTGCTTTGTCCTTTGGTTAGAACTTTAACATGCAAGATGTCTTAATTTTTATATTAGGTATATTTTGCCAAATGATATACATTTATGTTTTTTTTTTTTTTTGAGACAGGGTCTGGCCCTGGCTGACTTTGAACTTAAAATCCTTCTACCTCAGTCTCTAAGTACTAGACTCTCAGACATTTACCACAGCACCTGATGACTCAATATAGATGTGGCAAATATCAGGCAATCATACTGTTAAAAATTTCAAGTAGAAAATTAGAACACTTTCTATCTATCAAGGAAAATATATTGTTTGTCAGCATTGATTAACAGCAAGTGCTGTCGGGAGATGGTGCAGGTCTTTAATCCTAGCACTCTGGAGGAAGAGGCAGGCGGATCTCTGAGTTTGAGGTCTACAGAGTTCCTGGACAGCCAGGGCTGTACAAAGGAACCCTGTTTCAAAAAGAAGGAAGGAAAGAAGGAAGGGAGGGAGGGAGGGAGGGGAAAAGAAAGAATAAAACTAATGATGACAATAACAACATAGCAGATGTTTTCTGTGTTAAGTTATATTTGAAGTAATTGTTTGAAACTGAGTTTTGTGTTTATGATGTGTTCAATATCTTTTACCATATTATCCCAGAATGAGAGTAGCAACCCAGCTTAGACTACACAGTTGAGCTCCTAGTCAACATCCTTACATTTATCTCTGGATGGCCAGGCCAGTGAGATAGCCTAGTGAGCAAAGGTGCTTACAGCCAAGCTGACGACTGGAGTTCAGTCTTCAGAAGGAGAGAAACATGCATACACAGACACAATAAATGTAAAATTTTCCCTGGGAATAATTTTTCCATTTTAAGAGATGTCAGAAAGTTTGTTTGATTGCTTATTATATTAATCTTTTTGAGATAAAAACAATTTTCTTTTTAAATTGTATGTTTATATGGGTGTGTGCTTATGTAAATGCAGGTGCCCATGGACTCCAGAAGAGGTTATTGAGTCTCATGGGGGTGAAGTCTGGTGTTAAGGGCAATTGTGAGCCACCTAATGTGGGTGCTGGGAACTGAACCCCATCCTCTGTGGACCAGCAGACACTCTTTACTGTTGAGCCATCTCTCCTGCACTAATTTATAATTTTTATTTTCTGTTTGAGTGTTTGTGTTTATGTATATATGTGCATAGCATGTGTGCAGTGTTTGCAGAGGCCAGAAGAGAGCATCAGATCTCCTGGGACTGGAGTTACAGTCATTTGTGAGCTGCCATGTGGGTGCTTTGAACTGAACCCAGGTCTTCTGTAAGAACACCAAGTATTCTTAACCACTGACCCACCTCTCCAGTCTCTTGAAAGAGAATTAATTGATGGCGCATACATGTAATATTAGCTAGTGCTGTACAGTAAGACCCCAAGAACTCAAACAGTAGAGACATTATTAAGAAAAGAAATTATTTTCCTTTCTTTTGGGGGATGGTTTGAGACAGGATCTCATCATGTAGCTCAGGCTGTTCCTAGAACTGCCAGTGTATTTCATTCTGGCCTCAAACTTACAGAGATCCACCTGCCTCTGCCTATTGAGTGCTGAGATTTCCCTGCCATCATGTCCATTTTAAGTGCTTTTGAAAACATTGAGATTTAGAGAGTTGATACAGTGTTATATACTATTCTGTGCTCCTGCTGTTTAGCTTACGTGCTAACCAAGAATGTGCTTTTGTTTTAAGAGTAGTCTAGAAATAGTTGTCATCTGTGTATTACAAACTAGTGTGTGTATCAGGAGGAAGTCATAACTTTGCCTTCTTTAAACAATGATCTAACTAGCTTTGCTAAGTAGCTTAGACTTATAAATCTCTTTATTTCCCAATAGCTTATATATCTAAGTCACAAAGGCTGAAATTTTGCTTGTTCACAGAATTGCTAGGTAACTCTTCTGTTTTCTGTTCAGAGGCTCCAGATTTAAAGCAGGAAGAGCGCCTCCAAGAGCTGGAGAGCTGTTCTGGACTGGGCAGTACGTCTGATGATACGGATGTCAGGGAGGTCAGTTCCCGCCCCAGCACACCAGGCCTCAGTGTTGTGTCCGGTATGTCTGTCTTGTTTTAAGGACTAGGAATTTGAAGGCATCCCCTTTTTTGTTTATAAAGTGTTACCAAAGAGATGCTGGGTTTTGTTGCTGATTTATGGTATGGTACAGAACTCGGGACATGTTAGTCATGTGCTCTATCCGAGCTGTATCTCCATCCCCACGAGATATGTTATTTAAGTTCTCAGTAGTCCCCAGGGAACAAAATTAATTTTATGCCTCCATAATCTTTGAGAACTTAATGTGTGGCTTTTACAGCCTGTTGTAATAATTGACAAATTGTTCCTCTTTCAGTTCTTGATATTTTTGGTAGCTTTTGGTACAATATTTAGGTATAGCACATAATTCTGATGATACTGTATAAAGCAAGATAACTGTATTTGAACAATATTGTTAACTTGACAGCACTCAGCAACTCACATGTGTAGATAGTATGAAAAGGAATTTCTCCAAAGTTCATGGAATTTTGTGTAACTATTTTGTTCTTCTTGCAGCTTATTTATTTGCTCATATATTTATGCTGTATTTTTCAAAGGTATAAGTGCTACATCAGAGGATATTCCCAATAAGATTGAAGACCTGAGATCTGAGTGCAGCTCTGATTTTGGGGGTAAAGATTCTGTAACTAGTCCAGATATGGATGATATAGCCCATGGTAAGTTGTGGGAGTGAGGATGGCTTTTTAAGGTGATTGTATCATATCACCACTCATGAGGTGGAGGCAGGGGAATATCTATGAGTTTGAGATTTGCCTGGCCTACATAGTGAGTTCCAGGTCAGCCAAGTCTACATAGTGAGTCCTTATCCAAAAAAAAAGAAAGAAAAAAGAGGGAAAAAAAAAACCCTGGAACAACAAAAACAAAACCCTAAATGACCAAGTGGGGTTGGGGAAATGTTTCAGTGTGCTCTTCCAGAGGAACTAGATTCGACCGTTAGCACCTACACAGCAGCTCACAGCTGTCTCTAGCTCCAGTTCTGAGAGGACCCAACGCCCTCCTCTGGCCTCCATGGGTACTGCATGCATATGGTACACAGATATACATGCAGGTGAAACACATAAACACAAAAGTAAGTAATATAAAAACATATCCACAAAGCAAGAATAACAAAGATCATATACTGCTGGTATTTGATCCGTTACTGTAGCTCTTTAGGCATAACTTGTCAGTGTGTACTTGGGGATTTAAATGTTCATATTCTAAATTTGGTTCAATTAGAACTACTTCTAGAAATCTGTCATGGGCCGGGTGGTGGTGGCGCACGCCTTTAATCTCAGCACTTGGGAGGCAGAGGCAGGCGGATTCCTGAGTTCGAGGCCAGCCTGGTCTACAGAGTGAGTTCCAGGACAGCCAGGACTACACAGAGAAACCCTGTCTCAAAAAACAAAAACAAAACAAAACAAAATGAAATCTGTCATAAGGAAGTTCATGAATAGAGAAAGTTTTAGTCACTGTATACTTACTTATTTTAATATTTCTAGTTGTGTTAAGACATGCTTAGGGGTATCTTTTTGGGAGTGGGAGTTCTGTAGTCTAAAATAGTACATTTAGAAATTAGAGTTAATTTAATGACATTATATATTCATTTCACTCATGGATTCTTTTTAAAATCAAGACATTTGCTGAAAGCAATATTAGACTTTCAAATTTTACAGTTCTCCACCTCTTCTTTAGATAGTATTGCTTGTTTTTATGGTGGGAGAAGTGAGTCTTAGAGAAGCTGAGCCATTACTTAAGACATGAGTGAGGTCTCCTGGTGGCCTTCTTCTCAGTAACCAAATAGTATCTGTCTATTGGGTAATAAGTATCTGGGTGCGGGTCCCTCTAAACGGAGTAAAATCCTACATGCAAGGGGGGGGTCAGAATCTGGTTTTTATTATTAGTATGCTTCTCGAGTTCTAATTGATTAAGAGAGAACACTATGGAAGAGTCTCAGTGCTTTCTACAGTATATGGAATGCTGTCTGCATCTGGCTTGATCTCATGGTGTGCCTTCTTGTAGGCGCTCACCAGCTGACCTCGCCTCCCTCTCAGTCGGAATCTCTGCTTGCCATGTTTGACCCACTGTCCTCACATGAAGGTAAGCTTATGGGATGAACTTTTGGACTCTGTCATAAACAGAAGCAAGAGATGTAGACTTTTGTTGATTAGTTCTGTCTTCTGCAAAGCTTCTTTTTTGTGTTACAGGGGCCTCTGCTGTGGTAAGGCCGAAGGTTCACTATGCCCGGCCTTCGCATCCACCTCCGGATCCTCCTATCCTGGAAGGTGCAGTGGGAGGAAATGAGGCCAGGTTGCCCAACTTTGGTTCTCACGTTTTAACTGCAGCTGAAATGGAGGCGTTCAAGCAGAGGCACTCTTACCCTGAGAGACTGGTCCGCAGCAGAAGCTCTGATATAGTATCTTCTGTGCGGCGGCCCATGAGTGACCCCAGCTGGAACCGACGTCCAGGGAATGAAGAACTTCCTCCAGCTGCAGCAGCCACTGGTGCTACTTGTTTGGTGGCTGCACCTCATTCTTCCTCTTCGTCTCCGAGTAAGGACTCTTCAAGAGGAGAGGTATGGGACACAGCCATGTAGAAGTTGCATGTTATGGTCAGGTCACTGTTCTGTCTGGTGGGGTCCCATGATGTCTGATGTGAATATGGACTCTGAATTCAAGATTAAGGGTGGCTGTGGTCGTGATTAAAGATGATCTGTCATGCCAGAAGGTGTGGCACACGCTTTAATCCCAGCACTGGGAGGCAGACACAGGTGAGTTTGAGACTAGCCTTGTCTACAGAGCAAGTTCCAGAATGGTCAGGGTTACACAGAGAAACCATGTCTCAAAAAAAGAAAAAGCAAAACGGACAAATGTGTCTATCTAGTTAGAGTTTGGTTTGTAAGAATCTTGCCTTTGATAGCACTCAGGTCTTGTCTCCATGCAGTTCTGTGTCTAATCACACTGGGGTCGCTTTTGAGGTGGCTCAATGAGGTATGTCACTTGTGATTGGAAAGTCCTAAAGTTGGGAAGACAAACATTTCCTCCTCACTTAAAAGTAAGTTTCCAACCAGTTCCTCTCGCCCTTTTTGATGAGTTACAAAGTTTTCTGCAAACGCCACATTATTCTGCGGGCAGTTCCTCCACTCACCAGCACTCTGACATGCTTGCTCCATCTGTCTCTCCAGTCACCAGCACAAGTTTTTCTCATTTAGTTTTTGTTGTTGTCCTTGGTTTTTTGAGACAAGATCTCATTATGTAGCCTAAGCTGACTCTGAGTGCTGAGTTCACATGGAGAGCGGTTCTGCCTAGTCCATGGTTTATAGCAGCAGGACACAGCAGTGCACGTGCTGTCTGTCACCCTTTTCACTCCACTGCTCTGCTGCTCGTTTAGTTCTGCCTTGGCCAATTTTCTTGAGATTATATATTTATTTGTTTATTTTTGTTTTGGTTTTTATATAGTCCTGGCTGTCCTGGAACTCACTCTGTAGACCAGGCTGGCCTCAAACTCAGAGATCAGCTTGCCTCTGCCTCCCAAGTGCTGGGATTAAAGGTGCCCTGCCTGGCTATTTTTTATTTTTTTTTTATTCTTCTCTCATACATTCTGAGTATATTTTTCCATTCCTCCTCCCCTGAGTTTATTTTTATTTTCTGTGTACAATGTATTTACATGTTTGCCCAAATGTATGTCTGTGTACCATGTACAAATAGCACCTACAGAAGCCAGAAAAGGACATTGGGTCTCTTGGGACTAGAGTGACAGAAGGCTGTGAGCCACCATGTGAGTTCTGGAAATCACACCTCTGTCCTGTGGAAGAGCAGCCAGTGCTGAGCTACCTCATTGCATTTTCTGTCTTGTCCTGGAGTTAGCTATTTCTCCAAGGGTCTCAAGGTCCTTTTGGCCAAAACTATTTTTCAAAAATTTAGATGAGTCAGAACTCATTGCTGTGGTGTGTTGCTGCTCTCAGAGCATCTATCTCAGTGAACAGAGCTAGAGAGAGACAGAGAGACAGAGGCTGTGTGTATGTGTAGGTGTGTATACACAGTTACCACTGTGTTCATTTCTGTCTGTCTTTCTTGGCATAGAGAGACCAATGAGTAAACACTGAGGATTTAGTTTCAGTCTAGAAGTAACAGATTTTATTTTGCTTTCCTGCCTTTCTTGTGCTTTAGCTCCTCGATGGTGAGAAACCTGCTTTCATTGTTCTTCATGTGTGTTCCCAAGGAGTTAGCCTGTGGATAAACTTTGTATTCTCAGAAACTTTTCTGCCACATAAGCCCTCATCTCTCTGCTTGGAGAAATTACCTATTGATAATTATTAGTAGTAATTTTCTCTTCTCCCTTCACCTAAAGCCTTTTAAGAAATATTTCCTCCTAAGTAGAAATAGATACAGTTAATTACAAAGAAGCAAGCTCTCTGAGAATAACAATGGATTGGTGGGCAGAAAGAAAAGGCCCCTGCTCCAATAGCCAAGAATGTATAGTCACAATTGTATAAATGAAAAAAATAAAAGGAAATTCTGAGATTTTCTGAGGTCACATTATAGGCTAGTAATGATTGTCAGTTCTGCCCTTCTGTGTGAACAGAGCTAATGGTAACTGTACAATTGGTGAGCAGAGAGAGGGTAGGCAGGTCTGGTCTGATGGTGAGCTGTGTCACGTGAAAGCTGTGTACCCAGAGGAAGAGCACCTCATTCAGCTTCATGTTCTTCATTTATAAAAAGGACCTTGGACCAGGCATGGTGGTGCACACCTTTAATCCCAGCACATGTGAGACAGAGGCGGTTAGATCTCTGTGAGTTTTGAGGCTAGCCTGGTCTACAGAATGAGTTCTAGGACAGCCAGGGCCACACATAGAAATCTTGTTTTCATTAAAAAAAAAGTACTTATGAGTTGAACATGGTTGCTTGTGCCTATAATTCCACTAATTGGGAGGCTGAGATAGTTGATGAGAAAGAGGTTAGTTAGCCTAGTCTAAATAGTGCATTTGAGGCCAGCCTGGGCTACAGATTGAGACCCTGTCTCAAAACAAAAACTAACAACTTTTTAATAACAGGAACCATTTTATCAGGCAGCCGAGAGGATTGTTCTCAGACTCAGTTCTGACACCCTGGTTACCATTGCTGCACCGAACCCCTTTGAATTCACTGCACTGCATTTACTTGGGGCTTCCGGTTTTGTTTCTTTTGCTTTTGCGAGGACTGAATCCAGAGCCTGTGCCTGCTAATCACTTGCTCTCCCAATGAGCTCTACTGCTGTCCCTTCCTTCATAGGTGTTCTGTGGGACCCACTGTAACTCACTCTGTTAGGCCTTTGGTTTGCTAGCAGTATAGAGAGAGTACCTACCCTCAAACGCCTCAAGCTGATGAAGGGCATCCATCCCTATTCCAGAGTGTGCCTGGAGGCGAGGCAATAGCAACAGTTTCTGTGCTGTGGCTCAGAGGTAGGGGGCCCTGGTTCCATCCCTGGCACTGTCTTCTTCCCCTCCTAGCACCCAAAAGAACAGTTTTGTTTTATGACAAATAGGACTGACTTACAGACTTACTGAAATCCTTTTCATAGCAATTTATCCTGCTACTCAACTGCAAGTAACACATCCAACTCTCTCTCCAGACTGACGAGCGCAAGGACAGTGATGATGAGAGGTCAGACAGGAGCAGGCCTTGGTGGAGAAAGCGCTTTGTTTCAGCTATGCCTAAAGGTAATTTCACAAAACTTCAGAGTGATGTCTGTAAGAACAAAGCCTCAGGTCTCTTTGGAGAGCAGTGTGGCCATGCCTCTGTGATGCTGCGGGCTGATTCTAGCTGTGTGGAAGTGTAGAACTGCTGTCAGTGAGATGAATGCCCTGGCAGCGCTTTAAAAGGCCCTGTTCTTTGTGGGAAGCAGCTGTGGTATCTTCGATGGAGATCATGCCGTCACTGTCATTAAACATGGAGGACTCTCGGCATCTGCTCTTAACTTAATGTTGAATTGCTATTTTGACACTCCTGGAGCAAATCTAAGCTTTTCATGTCTATGTGCATTGAAATCGTGAGTGCCCTACAGATGTAGATAGTGTCTATTGTGGAAGGGAGTTGTATACATTTATTTTTCTTGAATAGCCTGACATCCTTTGAGTTGACAAAATTTCCCTCCCTGGAAAAAGTTATCACCCAAAAGTTGGGGTCCTCTTCCATAGGCCTTTTCCCAGGCTGTGGTGCTTAGGAGCTGAGGAGACCTGCATCTGCCCGTGCTCTGGCCCACTTAATGGAGAGGACTATGTGAGGCAGGAACTCTGATCTTTTAGTAAAGCTAAGAGGCATTGGTTTTGACTTACTCTCAGTGGATCCTCATTAAATCATTCTTTCTATGGCTAATGACTCCACGGTAGATTCTGAAAGCTTCTTTAAGAACCTTTGATGCTATTTTAAGAATGATTATCAATTGATGCTTGGGATTTCTTAGCTTTTAAAGTTTCAACCTCCTTGCAATTAGAAATGCTGGCACGCCAGCTAACTTCCGAGGAGTGTAGTATGTTATATGTCACAGTACTGACTTTATTTAATTTCCAGCTCCTATACCATTTAGAAAGAAAGAAAAACAAGAAAAAGACAAAGATGATCTGGGGCCTGACAGATTCTCAACACTCACAGGTTTGTAGACCCATGGGCTTCCTGGCTCCTTCATTCCCAGAGCACATATTTCATAACACTTTTTCTTGGGTGCCATAAGCGTTGCCTCTTTAGAACAGTGTGTTTGTGTGCGTACGGTCGGGAGTATGTTCTTCATGGCTCTGTGGTTCCCCCTAGAGGCCTCAGTGGGTCTCGGTGTGCTCTTCCTACAGACCACCACCATCACCATCCATTACCATAACCTGTTTCTGACAAAGCCTGCCTGACAGCTCAGCACCCAGGGACCATGCCACCTGACTGCTGGAGTGTGGGGGCCTCCTCCAGTGCTCTGCATGCTCTGTCTCTGAAACACTGATCGTAGGACACTAAATTTATTTTCATCTGTAGTTTGCTCTAGTTTATTCAGGATCACAATGAAGTGCCATTTTATCTAATCATTTTATTTTTTTTAATGGTTAAAGTATTTGTTCAATAGTATTACAAATGCCAACCACTGTAGTGTAAAAGTTAAAGACGTCACTAATTTTTTTTACAGCTTGAACCATTATAACTGATGTCTGACCCATGGCAGAGCTTTGGGGACCTTCCTTATTCGATACCTGCATTTCTGCAGCTTTTTTGGTACCTTAAAAGCATCCATGGGCTAGCATGAGTGACTCTATTTGAATCTGATAGCTGTGCATTGATTCTTAAATGCTATAGACCATCTAGAGGAGAGTTCACCCCTCAGTTCTTTTTCCCTTATTTTAAGGTGTGTTATCTTCCCATCCTACTAAGTTATAATAAGCTTTTAAATGTAAAAGTGGAAAAAGTCCTTAGAACATGATCTCAGAAGTGACCAGCATAATCCATGCAGCATCCCATTCTGATGCGTGTTAGGTGTCCCTCCGTAGTTCAGATTATATAGCTCTTCTTCATTAGATATAGTAACATTCACACAATAAAGGATACGAGCAGAAAGGCCACAGGTCTCTGCTGAGAGCAGCCCAGCCTGTCCTATTTAGTCAGCAAATATCTATTGATCATCTGACTCATGCCAGACACCATAGTAGATACTGCGGGTATCAAATCAAATTACATATGACCTGTGTTTGTTGGGACTTTCCAGTGTATTTGGGAAGAGCTGAAAAGATGCTGTCTTTTGGGCAATGTCTTTGTGTATTTCCTATGTTCTTCATTCCTGCTGTTAGAAGTATACACACGTCATTGAGGATGCTGCCACCTTCTTTTAATCCCAGCACTCAGGAGGCAGATGCAGGAGTTCAAGGCCAGCTTGGTCTACATAGTGAGTTCCAGGCCAGCCTTGGTGAGACCCTGTCTTAGAAAAGGACAGAGGAGAGTACTGCAGTCCCTATAATTGGAATTACATTGGCTGGATTAGCTTTGTGTGCAAATTGTTTAATGACTTTGAAGAAATTGTAAGTAGTAAGGGGTTATAGTCAATGAGTTTTATTTTTCTTTTTTCTTTGCTTTTTTTTTTTTTTTTTTTTTTTGATGCTGAGATTGGAAGCTAAGTAAAATCCTCCGTCCATCCATGTCCCCCACCCTATCCCACAAATAGTTCATTTTCTTTGGGTCTGATTGAAGAAGCTTAGCTTTTTTATTGGAGAAATTCTACCCAATCCTAACTAATGATCACTTGGAAGTTACCATAAAATCAGTTTGAAATGTTATATATATTATTAGCCTGGCTGTCATCTTGCCTCTCTAACAAATGGGTTTGTTTTGTTTGTTTGTTTTATGATCTCTCCCAATCTTTCTCAGGGTTTGTATTATGGTGGCTTTTCTGTCACTGACTAGGATACGTATAACTTTGTATTTACTTTACCTGCTTCAGACACTTCACTGGATACAGTTGCCTTTTGAATACTTTTTATTAGCCATAAAGTAATTTGATTCTACTACACTGCAGTGTAACTGCTCTTATTGAAATATTTAACTTGTTTCTTATTGTTTTTCTCTGAAAGTACTTAATATGCCCATAGGTTTTCTTCCTTTTTGTTGTTGTTGTTGTTGTGTAGACGGGATTGAGAGAGGCTTGTACATATCAGTCAGACACTCTGCACTAACTATAACCCCAGCTCTGTAGAGCAGCTTTTACCCTCATTGTTTTCCTAGGGTAACATTGTTGAGAAGTATGTTATTAAAGTAAAAGGTAATAAGCAGTATTATGGTTTAATTGACTAAGTTTACCCAGTTTATATTTGTCCCTTTTCACAGTCCTTGTGAACTCTCAAAAGAGAACCAGTGGGGCTGGAGGGACACTCAGTTTGAAGCGCTTGTTGCCCTTACAGAGAACCTGGGTTGAGTTCTCAGCACTGACATGCTGGTTCACAGCTACCCGTAACTTCAGGTCCAGAGACTCTTCTGGCCTCCTCAGGCACCAGGAACACGTGTGCTACGTTTGCATTCATGAGATACTCAAAAACTACTAAATAATTAAATAAGGAAGGAAGGAAGGAAGGAAGGAAGGAAGGAAGGAAGGAAGGGTATTTTAAAAGCTATAACCAAAAGTATTACTCCTTAAAAGGATTATACAGTGGTTGCATTTATATTTTCAAAAAGTCCACCATTAATTATGAATCTCTTGTCACAACTATACTATTATAGCAGACATTTAAATGTATTTGGAAGTCAGATGTGCTCACACCTATAATCCCCAAATGAGTCTGAGGCAGGAGGTTTGCTACAAGTTCAAGGCCAGTGTAGGCTACAGAGAGACCTGTTCCAAAAAATAAAAATATACAAAGCACAATTTTGTGAATCATGTATATAACTTGAGATATTTTATAGAAACATGAACAGCAGATACTTGTTTTGTGGAGAGGAAAGGCCTGTGAGCAGGCTGCTGGGTCTCCATCCCCACTCTTACTCTGCTGTGGTAGACTGAAGCCAGCGCTTCTGTGTGCAGTTGTTCGATGAGTAAGTGTCCACATAAGGTGCTTTCACCAAGTTCACTGGCATGTAGTATGAAGGCAGCAACTATTAGCTGCTGTTGTCATATATACCCGCATACACACATAGATACTTTGATGCTATTTTAGAAATGTTTGCAAATGGAATTCTACTAGAATGTAGACAGCTGGGTTACCTGTTGGCCTAGGAGTTTGAGTTTCACTATGGAACTTAATTTTGTATCGAAGATCCAGAGCAGTCCATGAATGGCTACTGCTTGACACTATGGGCTAACTTGTGTGTGAGGGCCTGAGCATCCAGCTGGTCTTGTAAATGCTAAGCAAGTCTTTACCGCTGAGCTATAGCCCTAGCTTGACATTTTGAGATTTTGAGTGTTATTGTTGTTCAGGCTGGCCTTGAATTCACAATTCTCTTCTACTTCCCAGGTGCTGGAATTACAAGCATATGCCACAATAGCTCAACAGTTTTGATAACTGATTTGGTTGTCAGAATAACATTCCCATCAGTGAAACAGTCTGCTTTCTGTGCAGCCCATGGACCATCCTAGACCCCTAGAATGCCAGGGACCATTGTATGGATAAAAGTGCTGTGGCCTGGCAGCTGCACTGTCATGGAGAGAGGTGGTGTGATAAAATAGGATGTTCTGTAGTTTTCAAATATGATGTAAAGAGGAATGCAAAGAAAGAGTAGAGAAAGCTATTTATCAAAACTAAAGGATATTGGTCTAATTTAAATAATTATTTTCTCCTTAAGCATGGAAGTGTCTGATTAAGTTGTATTTTAAAAAATCACAACAAACTCAAAGCTAGGCCTTGGGCTACTTAATGAATTGAAGGTCGTCAGCCTAGGTCATATAGCAAGACTCTTCTATTTGTCCCCACTCTTGTCAAAAGAAACCATTGGCAGAAGTTGTATTAACATGAATTGATAGTTACTTTGACTCGAGCAAAGTAGCAAGTGCTTTAGAAGTCTTTCTGCACTGAACTTTGACACAGTCATGCAGAATTCCAGTAGTGCTGAGGTGGAGTGACTCTTCCTGGTGTCTTGCTTTGGGAAGCTCTTAGACCTAGCAGCGGGGTTAAGTAGGCAGCTGCATGGTGCCTCATAACACTGAGATATGCGCCCTTCTTTAGTCTGACCTCCTAACCTGCCTTTGGGACGCTGCTGCTGGTGTTATACTAACAGCAGAGCTGGGATAAATCCAAGGAACTAATTCTCTCTCTCTTTTCCCTGCAGATGAGCCCAGCCCTAGGCTCAGTGCTCAAGCTCAGGTTGCTGAAGATATTCTGGACAAATACCGGAATGCCATTAAGCGGACCAGCCCCAGTGAAGGAGCAATGGCAAATGATGAGAGTGCAGGTGATAATCACAATAGATCTAACAGTGATAGTTATCTTAGAGATGAGATGCCTCAAACTAGTGTAGCCTTTGGAACAGGCTATCCAAAGGAGCCACAGTGTTGGAAATCATAGCCTTTGTAAGCATGTCAGGTTAGTATGTCCCTCTCTACAGCTTCCCACTAAACCTGGGCACCCCAGATGTTCAGATGGTTAGGGTCATGTAATGAGGCTTGGATGACAGCCCAGAGGACCTTGATGCAGGTTTTAGTGAGAGGGAACCTCCCCTCCCCACTTTTTAATTGTTTAGAGAAGTAAGATTTGATGTAGTTGTGGGCTTTTAGCAGAGCTGTGGTGTCCAACTCAGGCAACCCTTGTTGCTTGGTACTTCTTTTCTACAGTTTTCTCTCTCTCTCTCTCTCTCTCTCTCTCTCTCTCTCTCTCCTTCTCTCTCTCTCTCTCTCTCTCCCTCCCTCCCTCCCCCCAATCTCTCCACCTCTTCATAGTGGAATACTGACTACCTGTCATAAGAATACGAATCCTCAAGACATATTTAGGGAAAGCAAAAGCATGTAGAAGCATAAGCCGTTTGCTGAGTCTGTCTGTGCCTGTGTGCATTGATCAGTGACTTGAGCTGTTCTGAGGAGGTACCTAAGGCTGAAGAGGAACTGAGGGCAGGGAGGGATTCCACCCCTCTGGTTTTCTTTCTCAGGGTTAGGGTGGTAAATAGACTCTACCCTGTTGGGCAGGCTGCCCCCGAAACTCAGAATCCTCCTGCCTGCCTCCCAAGTGCCATATTACCAACATTCTGTCATAATTTCCTATACAGTATTTAGGAACATTTTATTCCTTTTGATTTAAAAGTGGTTTTTTTTTGTTCCAGGACAGCCAAGACTGCACAGAGAAACCCTGTCTTGGAAAAACCAAAAAAAAAAAAAAAAAAGTGTTGTTTTTGTTTCTGTTTTTTTTTCCCCTTTTTTTTGAGACAAAAGTCTCATGTAGTCCAGGCTTGTATTAAACTAACTGTAACAGTTATTTACTTGATTTTTTTAAGATTTATTTTATGTGTATGTATCTTTTTGCCTACATGTGATGTCTGTGCAGTACAGGTGTGTGGTGATTGTGGAGGCCAGAAAAGGGTGTTGGATCTCTGGAACTGGTGTTACACACTGTTGGTAGGCACCATGTGGGTGCTCTGGACCAGTCCTTGGTTCTTTGGAAGGGAAACCAGTGCTCTTCACATCTGGGCCTGTCTCCAGCCTGGCCTTGAACTCTTGATCTTCCTGTCTCCACTTCAACTCCTAGGGAGGCATCACCACATCTAATTCATTTGGTGCTGAGACTGGAACCCAAGCACTCTGCTGATGGATTCCCATGCCCCTTGACTTTGTTTGTGAATATATTATCTTGTATTTACTGACAATTAAAAACATAACAGATGTGGAAACCACAGACCTGGCCTTGATGTGTTTGTGAGCGAGTTAGTCCCTGGCTAAGTCTTAAGTGTGGAAGGGCTTTGTTGAGGAGGGTCAGGAGACAGGAGTGAGCGTCTGTTCCAAAGTTTGGCAGGAGTCCACGTCTCTAAAAGTGAAGGTAGTGTTAACATGCTTTTTGAGGGTCTTAGTTCTATGGTTCAGGGATTCTGAAATTTATTACATGAATATGACCTTGACTAAGTTATTCCAAATTGGATACTGTAGTAAGAAGTACAGCTATTCTCTGCTCTAGTATCTGCTGTCTTGCTGTATTGCCCTGTGGGTGTTAATAACCTCGTTATATGTCTGAGATTTGTTTTCTTTTTCCAAGAACTCCTATTACAAGACAAACTGACTTTTGATTAAATTTCTCTGATACTGGCTAGTACCTGAAATTTCCGCATTAATTGAACTGTCCTTTTCTTGGGGACCGGTTTTGTTTAGAGGTGATGGGTGATGGTGAAAGTGCTCATGACTCTCCTCGGGAGGAAGCATTGCAGAACATCTCTGCTGACGACCTCCCAGACTCTGCCAGCCAAGCAGCCCACCCTCAGGACTCTGCTTTCTCCTACAGGTAATTCTCCTAGGGCTTGGAACTTTGTGGGTTGCATTGTCTTCTTTTGTTTGTTTGTTTGTTTTTTTTTTTTAAAGAAGAATTATTTATATTATGTATGTGAGTACACTGTAGCTGTCTTCAGACACACCAGAAGAGGGCATCAGATTCCATTGCAGATAGTTGTGAGCCACCATGTGGTTGCTGGGAATTGAACTCAGGACCTCTAGAAGAGCAGTCAGTGCTCTTATCTGCTGAGCCATCTCTCCAGCCCTGGTTTTGGTTTTTGAGACAAGGTTCCTCTGTGTAGTCCTGGCTGTCCTGGAACTCACTCTGTAGACCAGGCTGGCCTCGAACTCAGAGATCCACCTGCCTCTGCCTCCCAAGTGCTGGGATTAAAGGATTGTGCTACCATCACCTGGCTCTTTTGTTTTTTAGTATTTTTTTTCTTAATCAAGATATAATTACATTGTTTTTCCCATTCCCTTTCCTCCTTCCAACCTTTCATATTTGGTTTTGAATGTTCTTATCACCATTGTAATCATTTAATGTCAATTGATTGTTAAGTATAAAGAACGGGGTGATGACCCAGTCCTTGAAGTGCTTGGTGCACGTGTAAGAGGTCGTCCTAAATTAGATCCTCAGTGCCTGCCTGAAAAAGCCAAGTGTGATGGTGCACTTGTAATCCCAGTCGGTCCTACCTTAGTCTGTCTAAGCCAGGTAACAAGGCTCTCAAATAAACAGGGGGATGGCATCTCCTGGGGCTGTCCTGTGGTCTGCACACACATGCACACCTGAAATATGTGTACACATGTACACACAGACAGACACAGAGAGAGAGAGAGAGAGAGAGAGAGAGAGAGAGAGAGAGAGAAAGAGAAAGAGAGAAAGAGACACTAAAGAGAAGAATTGATACTATTTACTAAGAAACTTGCTTTTTGGACCAGGTGGCACACACCTTTAGTCCCAGTAGACAGGAGGCAGAGCCAGGTGAATCTCTGTGAGTTTGAGGGCAATCAGGTCTACAGAGTGAGTGACAGACCAGCTAGGACTATACAGTGAAATAGTCTTTTTTTGTTTTTTTTTGTTTTTGTTTTTGTTTTTTTTTAAAGAAAAAACTCCAGTTGTGGATATCAGATATCCAGAGCATTAATTCAGGAATTTAAAAAATTGTGCCTCCAGGAGCACACAAGTAGCTTAAACAAATTACCATACCACTGTCTGTGCAGAATCACCAGCCTGTGTGCTGCACAGGGGGAACCCAGGGAGTCAGGACAAGTTCTACATCAGCTCACTGATACTTCAGTTCAGTCTTGGCATTGTCTCCTTTTCCCACAGCCTCTTCCCAGCAAGACTTGAGAAAGTGACTTTGGGATTCTGACATTTTGTGCTTGTTTGAGGAGTTGCTGCTTCCTCAGACAAGGAGAAACCTTAAAACACTCCACCCAGCTTGTGTGTACTAGTTTCTCTCTCCTTGTCTCTAGTTTTTAAAATTATTTCTTTTTACTTTGTGTGTATTGATGTTTTACCTATATGTATGTCTGTGTGAGGATGTTGGATTCTCTGGAACTGGAATTACAGACAGTCTGAGCTGCCATGTGGGTACTGGGAACTGAACCTGGGTCTGCTGGAAGAGCAGCCAGTGCTCTTAACTACTGAGCCGTCTCTCCAGCCCCGACGTCTCCATTTGTACCTTTTTATCGGATTGTAGGCTATGGAAAGGCTCTACCACACGGCAGCTGGCTCACCAGTTGAAAGTCATAGAACCTAATCTCACAACAACACTTCCACGCAGTAGAACACAGCAAGTGGCTTGTTTGGGTTTTTGTTGTTTGGTTTGGTTTGGTTAAGGAAGGAGTTTGTCTGAGGCAGGATCAACATTTGCAGAGAGACTGGTAGGAAGCATTCAGATTGGGCCATCAGCATCTGTGTTGTGGCAAACCCTCTCTCTACTCTCAGCACCTCAGGGTGCTTGAGGAGATTAGAAGATGGTTGTAGCTGATGTTTGGAACCTCTCCAGCTTGCTCAGAGCATTCTAACCCTCTCAACCAGTAACTACAGGCTGTGCTTTTCCTTGAGGTGCCAGTCCTTTGAAACTGATCTTTTCTTGTTTGTTTGTTTGTTTTTAATTTTTCCGAGACAAGGTTTCTCTGTGTATCCCTGTCTGTCCTGGAACTCACTCTGTAAACCAGGCTGGCCTCGAACTCAGAAATCTGCCTGCCTCTGCCTCCCAAATGCTGGGATTAAAGGCCGTGTGCCACCACTGCCTGGCAAAACTGATCTTTTCTTAAAGAATCATTTGAAGCATTTGAGTTCAGAGCTAACGCTTTAACTTACACATATATATTTGTAAAGTATGACCATATCTGGCTGAGGATGTGCTTAGTTGGAAGTCCTGGGTCCCAGCTCCAGCTACCACAAAAGGCTATGATTATTTCTGTGTAAGTTAACCAATGTGCCCTGTACTTTTTCCTCAGAGATGTAAAAAAGAAGCTGAGGCTCGCACTTTGCTCTGCAGATTCTGTGGCCTTCCCAGTGCTAACTCATTCAACAAGGAACGGATTGCCAGACCATACAGACCCAGAAGGCAAGTCCTTCCTTACTCTCCAGTGTGTACAGCTTGAACAACAGAGGCTGCAACCTTTCACCTGTGGTCCAATTTTGTATAGTTTTCTAAGTCATTTAAGAGTACTATTTGTGTACCTGCCGTTTGTGTTTGGGTGCCCACAGAGACCAGAAAGGGGCTGCAGGGCTCCTAGAGCTGGAATTCAGACAGTTGTGAGCTGCCTGGAGTGGGTGCTGAGTGGGCCCAGGTCCCCTGGAAACCAGCACATGCGCTTCAGTTTTGGGTACTTGGATCTCTGATTGTTGAGTTCATAAACGAGAGCGGCAGCACTACTTGGCTCTCCTGGTTTGTGGTACAGAAGACTTGGCTTCCCCATCACTGAGAGGTTAAGCATCCTAACAGAATTCTTGGTTTTTGTTTGTTTTTAGACAATGAAATTGTATGCTTCTTAAAAGTTCAAATAGCTGAGGCAATTAATTTACAAGATAAGAGCTTAATGGCTCAACTTCAAGAAACAATGCGTTGTGTGTGCCGCTTTGACAACAGGACTTGTAGGAAGTTGCTGGCATCCATTGCTGAAGACTACAGGTACTGTTCCCAGCCTGACTGGTATATAGAGCTGACTAGAGAGCAATGTTTGTTTGTTTGTTTTGGTCGGTCTTTATTGAAGAGATGAATCCAGTTATAAAGTACAGGGTTGTGTTTACTTGGATAGAGATTTAAGAAACACAGTTTAGAAATGTTAATACAGTTCTTGCTAATAAAAAAGTGTAATTTACTTGAGCTTTTCATAAAGGTAAATAAAGAATAGGTTGGGAAACGGCTCAATGAGTGAAGCACAGACACAGGGCCCAAGTGTGGCTCTCTGGCATCCAGGCAGAAGGCAGGCGTGGGGGTCTGTGTCTGCAACTCCGTCTGGGAGAAGTAGAGACAGATGGGTCCTGGGGCTTGCTGACTAGCTAAAACTGCAGGCTCCAAGTTCAGTGAGAGATCCTGCCTCAAAAGAAAAAGGGATATGGGGCTACAGGATAAAGACACATGCTGTGGGAAGCCTGACAGCCTAAGGTAGAAACCTAGAATTCACAAGAAGAAGGAGAGAACTGAGTTTACAAACATTGTCCTGTGGCCTCTTCATGCATGTTGTGGCACAACTGCAGCCACAATCACACATATACAAATATATATGTATATGTATATATGTATACACATATTGTTTTTGGTTTTCAAGACATGACTTCTCTATGTAACAGAGCCCTGCCTGTCCTTGAACTCTCTCTGTAGACCAGGCTGCCCTCAAACTCAGAGAGATTCACCTGCCTCTGCCTCCCAACTGCTGGGATTAAAGGTGTGCACTAGCACCCAGCAATAAATAATATTTCAAAGGCAGATAAATAGGTTCTCTTTTACTGTGAGGCCAGGATATCTAGGCTATGACTTGTATTTTTTTTTTTTAACATGTGTTAAGAAAGACTATAGACGGCCAGAGAAGCAGAGATGATCTTAGGAGTTGCTGCTGTGTTTTCCACTGAGCCCTTGCCAGTGTGGGGCAGCGTGCAGGCTCCCAGCCTTAAGGGTTCTCTTGTCACACTAACACTATAAGCAAATATGTGGTGTGGCTATTGAAAGATCTAATGTATACAATTTGTATTTTGTTGCAGCAGCCAACTTTCTGGTAAGTGTGGGGTCCTCCAAGCATGGAGACCTTGCTCTGTAATAAAGAAAATGAGCCTGCAAAGGGCCTTGGAGACATATAGTAAGTTAGGTGCTGATGATAATGAGCTACAGAAACATGCACAAGGGCTTGCTCTTCTGAGTTGGCAGCGTGGATAGCTCCCAAGATGCTTGTCTACGACCTCTCGTGCCAACTTGTAAAAACCAGTCTGTGAAGTAATTGTTTTAAAAAATTAAGACTCTTAGTTGCTCAATAAAGTATGAACTGCTATACATCTGATTTCAGTAGCACTTCTCTCTCTTTTTCTCTTTCTCTCTCTTTCTCTTTCATTCATTCATTCATTCATTCATTCATTCAGAAAAAGAGCTCCGTATATTGCTTATCTCACCCGCTGTCGACAAGGACTGCAGACCACACAGGCTCACTTGGAAAGGCTCTTGCAAAGAGTCTTGCGGGACAAAGAGGTGGCCAATAGGTACTTTACCACTGTCTGTGTGCGGTTACTGCTTGAGAGCAAAGAAAAGAAGATCAGGGAGTTCATTCAAGGTAACTAAATGCATTCAGGCAGACATCTCAGCCATGTGACATGGGGAGAATTGTTCTGCTTTGTACGTTTATGGGCATGCTAGCATGCCTTACAACAGTTCCTTAAATTACCTGCTTTCTGCCTCCCAGCCTCCCTCCCTCCCTCCCTTCCTTTAAGATTTTGAGGCTGGTGAGATAGGTGGTTTAGCAGTTATGAGTACTGGCTTCTCTTCCTGAGGACCAGGGTTCAAGTCCCAGTTCCTATAGCAACAGCTCCAGGGGATTTGCTCTCTTCTAGCCTGTGCAGGCAGCAGCCATGGACATAAACAGGTAAAACACCCATGCACAGTAACAATAATCGAAACCACAATAATAAAAGAGAAGACTTTCAGTACTTGTGTGTGTGTGTGGGATTGGGGTATAAGCCAGAGGAGGAGTCACATCTCCTGGTACTCAGGTTACAAGCTGTTGTAAGTCTCCCAGCTTGGGTGCTGGGAACCAAACTTCCATCCTCCGGAAGGGTACAAGCTGCTTCTAATTGCAAAGCTGTCTTTCTACCTTCTTTTAAAAATATTTTTCATTACTTTATAGACTTGCAGGGTTGGGGCATGTCACATCTCTGATAGGGTTCTCTAGTATGTAGGACTTACTGGAATGGCTTACAGACTTGTGGTCCAGGTAGTCCAACGATGGCTGCCATCCACAATGCTAGGCATCTCAACTGGTCTTCAGTAGACTCCAGATTCCTGAAGACGTAGATTCTAATGCCAGGGAAGGAAAGGACTTAGCAGTCAGACCAGGGCAAGCAGGCAAGCAATGAAAACTTGCTGCTTCTATGTCTTTTATATGGGTTGCCAGCAGATGATGGGGCCTAGGTTAAAGGCAGATCTTCCCACCTCAAAAGATCCAGATTAAAAGTAAGTCTTTCCACTTCAAATGATTTAATAAAAAAAAAAAAAAATTCCTCACAGGGGTGTCCAGTCCAGTCACTTGGGTTTTAATGGTCAAATTGACAGCCAAGAATCACCACCACAGGATCTGACTTGGGTCTTTGGATTTGCCAGCAGTCATCCTTACCACTGAGCCATCTCCCAGGCCTAAGTTTTTGTGCCCTTGGAATGACTTTGGGATTGGTTCTCTGAAAAAACAGGGAGAAACTTGGTTGAATAGTCATCCTTTGGGAAAATCCTACTCCCTCAGCCTCCCAAGTGCTAGATTATAGGTATGAGACTTCAAAGATTATTAAAAGCAGGGCATGATAGCATGCAACTTAAACCTTAGGATTCAGGAGGCTGAATTTATGTCAGTCTTGGCCACAAAGAGACTTTGTTTCAAAGGAAAAACATAAAGATGGCGGTAAATTCTGTAATCCAAGCTGCTCAGGGCGCTGAGGGAAGGTCAGAAGTTTAAGGTCTTCCTGGGCTGTTGAGTGACTTTGAGACTAGGGAGGATTAGGAATTCAAGGTTACCTTGTGCAATTTAATGAGACCCCCCCTCCATTTCAATATTAAAAGCAAAAGCTTGTCAATCAGTAATGACACACACCTTGAATCTCTGCACTTGGGAGGCAGAGGCAGGCATATCTCTGTGAGTTCAAGGCCATCCTGCTCTACAATGGCAGTTCCAGAATAGCCAGAGCTACACAGAGAGCCCCTGATTGGGGGGATGAGGTGTCAAAAGCAGACTGAGGTCCTAAGCTCAGTGTCAGCTGTATTCTGGTTTGTGAAGCCCTAGATTCAATCCCTAGTGCTGTAGAGAGAAAAATTACAAGTATTAGGTGCTGATATCAAGTGTCTAAGTTGTATTATTTTTGTCTGAGGTTGAGCATCTATATATTAAAAATGGAGCAGGAGCCGCAGAGATGGCTCAGCAGTTAAGAACACTTGCTGGTCTACCAGAGAACATTGGGATCAATTCCCAGTACCCACATGGCAGCTGATACCTATTTCTAACTCTAGTTCCAGGACATCGGACAGCCTCTGGCCTCTGCAGGCATCAGGCACACATGAACCCATATGCAGTTAAAAGAAAATTGGAGATGTTAAAATTTTGGATCTACTTTTTATTTTTAGTTTTTATTATTTTTAATTCAGAGTCTCATATAGGCCAGGCTAGCTCAAACCCACTATGTAGTCATGGCTAGCCATGATTAAATGGATCTTCCTCCTTCTTGCTCCCAAGTGTTGGTGTTAAAGGTGTGTGTTGTGATGCCCAGCATTGATTTGTGGCTTTTTGAGACAGAGTTTCAGTGTGTACCCAGCTAGCCTCCAGCTTGTGACTCTCCTACCTCAGCCTTCCAAATGATGAGTCATTTTCACCATGACTAAGTTATACTCATATGGTTTTAAAATATTGTGTGTATTTTATATTTAAATGTTCACATATTTCTTAATTTTCTCTGCTTTTGCTATTTTGGCTTTAAGATTATGGTGTTAGTATCATTTGTTAATTACAATGATTTCTGTACGCCCCCTTTCCTCTACCCCTACTTTTCCATGAGAGTCATGCTCTAAGACTACCCCTACATAGTAGAGACTTAGACTGTGTCTAGTACTGAACCCTGCATATTGAATGGATAACTGAGTTATATGGGAGGTGACTGAGTAGGCCATGTACACAGTGTGGCTGTCCTGACCTGCAGTGGCTAGAATGGGGGTTTCTAGACTTCTTCATGCAGAACAGTGTGCAGTTTAAACAGTAGGAGCAGCCTGGGAAGGTGGCTCAGTGATGAAGGCATGCCACCAAGCCTGATGACCTGAGTTTGATTGCTGGGGTTCATATGGTAGAGAAAACCAACTCATGCAAGTGACCCCTGACCTCCACGTGCATTCTCTGGAGGTACAATACCCCTGACAAGGAAGTAAATGTAAAAAGAGAGATGAGATTAAATCATACGAATGTGTATGTCTAGAACTTTCCATTTAATACCTTTAGATAAGAATAGTGGGAACAAAGCAAAACTGAAGATGCAGGGTCCACCGTACTTCTCCTTTAGGGTACTTGTGTGGCATATTTTAAAGAATACTGGTTTTTTGTTTTTTTTTTTTTTTTGAGACTTTCAGAAGCTCACCGCTGCTGATGATAAAACGGCTCAAGTGGAGGACTTCCTGCAGTTCCTGTATGGCGCGATGGCTCAGGACGCCATATGGCAGAACGCCAGTGAGGAGCAGCTGCAGGACGCCCAGCTGGCCATCGAGCGGAGCGTGATGAACCGGATCTTCAAGCTCGCTTTCTACCCTAACCAGGACGGGGACATCCTCCGTGACCAGTGAGTGCTTCTGTGCTGAATGGCTGTGCTGGACTACAAAGATGTCTCAGTAAAGAAAATGTATCTCTTACCATTTGCACTCATCAGAGTTGTGCAATCAGAATGGATGCTGATACGTAGCTTGAGGGGATGTGCACAGTAGAAAGAGACTAACTAGTGTGGCTGGCCTTTCTGAGAGGCTCTGCTGTGTGCCTGCCTCACACGGTCTTCTGTCTGCTCTGTGTGGATCCTGACCCAGCATCACTTTCTGAGGAACCTGTTTCCTATCTAGCTTAAATTACACATTTGTTTCATGGTTGTCATTTGCCATTTGTTTGAGTCATGATTTCTTCTTTTGTTTAGAGGTTTATGTATCTTATGTGTATTAGTGTTTGGCCTGCATGTGCACCATGTGCATGTCTGGTGCAATCATAGGTCAGAGAAGGCATCAAATACTCTGGAACTGGGGTTTCAGATGGTTGTGAGCTGCCGTGTAGGTGGTGGGAACCAAACTAAGTTCCCTTCAAGAGTAGCCAGTACTCACAGCTGAGTACCCTAAGCCATCAAGAGTAGCCAGTACACATAGCTGAGTACCCTGAGCCATGTCCAGATCCAAGTCATGGCTTGTTAACCCAATGGCCCTGAAATTTGGAGCCTGATAGTTATGTGATCTGAGAGCCTGATCTGGGTGTGGTTTGTGTTGAGCAACACTCATGGCCCAACCAACCAGTCATGGCAACTGACTCTAGACACTGCTAGACAGTCCCTCTTTACACCTCTCCCCTATTAGGGCTTGAACTTAAGGTCTTGGGCATGGCGGGCAAGCACTCTTCCCTGGGGGGAGGGGGCAACAACACGTGTCTTAAATTGCTCCTTACCTGTTTCTTAAGATAAGGTGTCTGTTAAATGTAGGGCTCTAGAATTCAGCTAACCCGGCTGTCCACCAAGCCCCAGGGAGCCTGCTGTTGCTGCCCTTGCAGCGCTGGGCAGATAAGTGTGCACAGAGGCTAGAGATCCAACCCAGGCCTACCTTCTCACTCTGCAAGTTAGGCCGCCTTCCGAGCTCCATGACTGTCTCAGGGTCACATGCTGTCTTCCCTAGGGCTGTGCCTATCATGAGAGCAGGAAATAATGCTTTTAAACCAGGTGTTGTGTCCTATGCCACTAAGGCCAGCACTTGGGCAGCTTAGGCAAGAGGCTCACCTCAAATTAAGGTCTGTACAGGCTATAATGTGAGACCCTGTTCCCTGGAAAAGCAAACCACTTTTATCCACCATTGTGACAGAGCATCAGGGACAGAGCTTGGCTTTGGAAATGTGCTCACTGTGTATTTATTGAGAAGTAAAGCTGCGTATTTGGATATCAGCAAGCATCTAGAATTGTATGGTATATGACATATATCTCAATGAAGCTGTTTTTAGGGACTGGAGAGATGGCTCAGCAGTTAAGAGCACGACTGCTCTTCTTGAGGTCTTGAGTTTAATTTCCAGCAACCACATGGTGGCTCACAACCATCTGTAATGGGATCAGATGCCCTCTTCTGGTGTGTCTGAAGACAGCAACAGTGTACTCACATACATAAAATAAATAAATCTTTACTTAAGAAAGAGAGAGAGAGAGAAAGAAAAAGAAAGAGAGAGAGAGGGAGGGGGAAGGGGGAGGGAGGGAGGGAAAGAGAGAGAGAGAGAGAGAGAGAGAGAGAGAGAGAGAGAGAGAGAGAAAGCTGTTTTTTTAAAGTTATCTTGCAGGCTAGAGATACAGCTCTGTAGTAGGCTACAAAGGACCCTGGGTTTGATCCTAGTACTATAATAAGTAAAAAAAAAATCCTAAGCCAGGCAAGGTGGCACATAGCCTTTTGGGAAGACTGAGGCAGACACAGGGTCCAAGTCCATGGTGAAACCTTTTTGGGGAAAAAAAAAAAACCTGTTGGGGTGTGGGGTGGGATAGAAAAGAGGAATGTAGAGAATTTGGCTTTTGTGTTTTTCTTTTCTGTTTTTTTTTTTTTTTGAGTGCTACTATGTGGTCCTGATTCTATTCCCAAACATACTGACATTGTCATCATGTTTTCTAGCAAATAACAATGACTTTGGTGCCCAGGGCTCCTCAGGAGTCTCTGTGGTAGGGTCTCAAGGAAGACCTAACATTAGTGTTTTTTGCTTTTTACAGATTTTGTGTGTGCATTGGTGCACATGCTGTGGGTAGGACCCAGGGTTTCATGTGTGCTCTGTCACTTCCTGTGAAGTGAAGTGAGCCTTCAGGTTGTTCCAGCCTCCCCGCTAAGGGCTCTTGGTCTCAGGCTGCTTCCTGATGCTGCCTCATTTCCTCTCCAGGGCACCTGTTTACAAAACAGGCATGGGCTATGGAGTTGGGGTGCTAAGTCTATAGGTACCGCAGAGAGGTTTACCCTCCCATAGCTTCATCCATTTCTGCAGGTTTTTCAGAGTGTAGAGAGCAGACTTGTCTCTAGAAAGGAGCAGGAGCCAGGAGGCTGGATTTAGTCCCTGCTACTGAGGTAGAGCCTCAACTTTTAAAATCCTAATTATGGTCATCAAAGGAAGGGCTGGACAGGTAGCCAAGTCTTGTCTTCATCTGAGAGCTGTGGTCTTTGCTTTCTGGCCTGTGACCATCCTGCTTGTCACTTGTCTCCCCTCTGTCTTCTCTTTCACTGCACAGTGCGCCCAAGCTCAGGACCTCCATACTCCTATGGCCCCCTGGCTCACTCAGCAGTGTTTATTTCTTTTTTAAAAAAGATTTCTTTTTATTTAAGTGTATATTTTTATGTAATTGTATGCATGTGTGTGTAAGGGGCGGTGCCCTTGAAGGCAGCTCGAGTTGGAGGCCGTGTGAGCTGCCCAACCTGGATGCTGAGAGCAGAACTCAGCAGTGCATCCCAGCTGAGCTGCCTCTTCAGCCCCGCAGCATTTCTAAGTGAATTTGTAAGAGATGGTCTTGTTATATAGTCCAAGCTAGTGCTGGCCCTGACATCCCAATCCCCCTCCGGTAACCTCTGCTGGAATTACAGACATCCTCTGCTGTGCTTGGACTTCCCCATGGCCTCCTTTGTTCTTCCTGGTTTTACATAGTTTAGGCTCTAACTTACCATGCCGAGCTAAGATAAGTCTTTCTAAATGAACTATACCTGTGACTAAGAGAGTCATAATGTAGTAGTCATAGTAGTAAAAAAAATAATAATAATGTAACCATAATGTACTCTATACCTAGAAGTGAGTCTAAAATGCTTTGTTTTGATAAAATACAGTTGTGAGTATTTGTATACTTTACTTTCAGAAATGTGCATTTACATATGAATTTTGGGTGGTTTTCAGGGTTCTGCATGAACATATCCAGAGATTATCTAAAGTAGTGACTGCAAACCACAGAGCTCTGCAGATCCCTGAGGTAATGTGGGCTTGTGTGTAGCGTGGGTGCTGGTGTACTTGGGGAGTTACCACTTCAGCAAGGCCCCGGGTGCCCCAAGTCATCTCCCCAGGGAGCTTCTGAGGTATAACTTCCTCTGTGTAGAAAAGGACCTCAGTGGAGGGTGTGAGAGCCCATGGTAGGGTACCCCTTAGAATAGCTCTGCCCCAGCTCTGCCCTAGCTCTGCCCTCCTGGTGGCCTGCCCCTGCCCACCTTCAGCCTGGGCTTTGCAAAGGGGTTTGGTTCTGATGTGGACAAGAACTGTTCCAGAAGAAATGCTCAGTCTGCATGGCCTCAGGACAAGTGCTTTCTAAAATGGCACAGTGCCACTCTTTGGGGTTTCTGTTTGTTAAACATTCCTTATGATGAAACATTGAGTACTGCAGAGTTTTAGATTTTCTTTGGTATTGATTTTTTTTCTTACTTGGTGTTTGTGTGTTTGTTTAAGACAGACCTCCCCTGCCCCGGACATACACACAAGGTCTCTCTCTGTAGCTCTCACTGTCCTGAAACTCCCTATGTAGACCAAGCTGGCCTTGGATTCACAGCGATCCTCCTGCCTCTATCTCAAGAGTAGAGACAGAGTCTTTCATAGTCCTGCTAACCTCAGGCTTGGTATGTTGCTGAGGCTGGTTTTCACCTCCTGACGCTCCTGCCTTGATCCCCTGAGTGCTGTGATCCCAAGCTTCTGCCACCATCCTGGGCTTTGATTTTGTTTTTGTAGAAGCACTGCAACAAGGAGCCGTAGTGATGTCTACATTTCCTTCTTGCTTCTGCTTGTCTGTGCTGTTGAAATCAGCTAAATGGAAAGTCTCATCCTAGCTTTGTAAGAAACTCACAGGGAGGCTATGAGCTCCAGGCTCTGCAGTATACCACCTCTGCCCAATAGCTAGGCTGTTGTTTTGAAATGGGTTTTATCTTGGGCCGTCGGGAAGGAAATGGTCCCTTATCAGCTTGCTGAGGCAGGGACCATGGCTGCTGTGCAGATTGCTGTGGATTCATGATCTGTATGCTGTCTGCCATCTTGCCTAGGTTTATCTTCGTGAGGCACCGTGGCCATCTGCACAGTCAGAAATCAGGACAATAAGTGCTTACAAAACCCCCCGGGACAAAGTGCAGTGTATCCTGAGAATGTGCGCCACCATCATGAACCTCCTGAGCCTGGCCAATGAGGACTCTGTCCCCGGGGCAGATGACTTTGTTCCTGTGTTGGTGTTTGTGTTGATAAAGGTGAGTCTCTTAGTATTGACAATAGTTTGTGTGGCCTCCAGAGCAGGGTGGCACAGAACTAGCTTCACAAGGTAATAGACTTGAATCCTGGGCTCCTTCTAAGACTTGAAGTTCCTAATTCCAAAACAGTCTAGGGATCATCAATTGTCCAGAGGCCTGACATGGCAGCTCCCACAGATCATGGAAGAACAGATGCTAAGATGGCGCTGGCAGAGCACAGCATTGAGTAACGGGCTCTTCTCTTTCTCGTTTCCCGTCTGTCTAGGCAAACCCGCCCTGCCTGCTGTCCACTGTGCAGTACATCAGCAGCTTCCACGCCAGCTGTCTGTCCGGAGAGGAGTCCTATTGGTGGATGCAGTTCACAGCGGCCGTGGAGTTTATTAAAACCATCGATGACAGGAAGTGACCAAGACCAGGCCACCAAGGCAGCAGACTGTAGCCAGGAAACAGATCTCTAGAACTTCCTTGAAAGCTGAATATTGTTTTGTCTAGTGCTGTACAGCTTCCAGACGTTTCCACATGGCTCTTCCTAAGCAGATTAACAAGCTAACATGCAGGTCCTCGCTCCTTTCGGCCTTTCTGAGTTGCATATTTTATTTCCTGTCCCCAAATAGAGAGTAGTACTGCAAAAGGGACCATGTTTTTCAGGTGTTTTAAATTTTTAAAAACCAGAACAGAATCTTTTAGGAAACATCTAGATCTTTGTTCATGAATTCCCTGTTTGTCCTTTTCATTTTTAGAAAAACAGTGTGCCTCTTCCAAGGCGCTATGTGAGCGTTAGTCGTGAGGCACCTGCCCTGAGGGTCTCAGGAGATCGCTACAGCCTCCCTAGATACACTCTCCTAAGGAAGAGCTAAGAAGGAAATGTAAATCTAATATATATTTATATTTGATGTACTCTGGGCATCTTCAGACTCTGATAAACAAGGACAGCTGCTGAGAGTAGGCCGTGACGTTCCCTCTTGTGAAGGGTTTCCTTGACAAAATTTAAGCTGAGCTTAAAAGCAAAAGCGGAAATATTTATTAGTGTGGAATACAGTTTATCACTCTCCATGTGTGGAGTTTGATGGGAAGTCATGTAGGCGTGTGCCACTGTGGACATGTGTTGAGCCTGCACTGGGGCAGACTCCACCCTGCGTTACATGGATGAGCAGTACGTGGCGTGGCAGGCATGCACGCGCGCCCTTTCTTCACACCTGTGCACTTAGTGGAAGCCACGGAGGGCTCCTTACTGAGTCTCAGCTGTCATCTGTCTCTGATGCTGGTTCACACTGAGTGCACAGACCAGGAGTTCAGTGAATGTCATTTTTTTAAACTAATTTGTATGCTCTGCTCTACTGATCCAGGTTTTACTAGTGTTAAACTATTTTGATCAACCACACTGTTCTTATGGAAAAATCTATTTTGGCAGTTTCTGTGCCTTTATTGCCCTCTTCCGAAAAAAGAAAAAGTGTCTCTGTAGTTTGGTTTGCGTTGTACATTAGTAATTAATCAGGAATGGGCTTTGGTGCCTGAGAAGCTGGCCCAGGAGGCACACCAGAGCTTCAAGCACAAGTCTTGTACATAGGTCATCACCGACGGGTTTCACCTTGTATGTTTCCTAAACCTGTTTAGCTTTTTTGACAAATGCTGCAATCCCATACTTCCAAGTCCCTTGTGGTGGCAGCAATACAGGCATCTTCTAAGAGACCTGTGACAACCAGCCATGAGCAGACGGGTAACAGCGTCTGCTCCCTCTGAGAACTTGGCCACACCGTGCCAAAAGAAGCTTGGTTTTCGTCATATTTCCACGGCTTCCTTCCCTTTCAAATCTCAAGACAGGAATTTATGTAGGAGTGTGAGGTGTGGTTTCTGCCTTTTAGGGAGAGATCAAAACTAAACTAGTATCACAAATACCCGTTCAGATGTTGGGTCAGGAAATCTCTGTCTTCATGGGCTGTCGTTGTCCACTTGCCTTGGGGTTAGAAGTCACATCCCTTCCTGAGTACACTGCAAGCCAAACTGACACAGTTGTGCAGCTAGAAGGGAGCCTAACATCTACTTCAGCACTGATTCAATAAATGTTAAGTCAACAGAAGATTTTGAATAGCTGGAATTCATTGTTATGGGACTTAACTTGTAAATCAATGAGAGATTTCTCTTTCTCTCTTTCTCTTTCTCTGTAACGGTAGCTAAATATATTCCATGTTATCACTGTGGAAATAAATATGAAGATGTGGACTTTGCTGCAGGGCTCTTTTCTGTGGAATGAAGGTCATGGATGTGAGGTGTAGGGCTTCAGTACCTCAGCAAGTGGTGAGGTACAGCCTGGCACCTCTGTCGTGGGCTAAAAGCCAGCACTGTCCAGGGGCAGACTCCAGCAGCCACCAATGCTTTGCATTCGCTTTCAGGTCATGATTCTTTTCCCCCATTTTTATTTTATTTTATTTTACATGTATAGGTATTTTGCCTATATGCCTGTCTGTACAGTTGTATATGCAGTAGCCATGGAGTCCAGAAGAGGGCATTAGATCACTGGAACCAGAAAACTGCAAACTGCCATGTGGCTGCCAGGACTTGAACCTGGGTCCCTTGGAATAGCAGCCAGTGTTCTGAACTGCTGTGCTGTCACTCCAGCCCCATGATGAAATTCTTGCAGGGTTGATGTCTCAATTAGCAAGCATCTACTTCCTGGCAGTAGTAGCATGCCACTGGAAGTGACTTGATTTGTTTGTTTTCCTGGAAAGGGAGTAATTATGGGTAGTCACCTGGGGAAGTGCTCAGACACCTAGAATTATAGAGAATTTACAAAATTAATGGATAGTAAATGGGGAGGCAGTGGCTCAACTCATGAAAGATCTATAGAATTAAAGAAAAGAAAAATCCATTTATATTTTCAGTTAATATCCTGTTTCTGGATGTAATGGATTGCAGACCATCTTTCCATATATACTTTTTATTTTTAATTTATTTTCTCAGTGCATTGGTGTTTTGCCTGCCTATATGTCTGTGTGAGGGAGTCAGATCCTAGAACTGGAGTTACAGACAGTTGTGAACTGTCATATGGGTGCTGGGAATTGAACCCAGGCCCTTTGGAAGGACAGCTAGGGCTCTTACCTGCTGAACTGTCATTACAGCCCTTAAACTTTTTAAAACTAGGAAACATTTTCATTTGTCTGTTTCTCCTCCTCCTCGCCTTAGGTAAAATCTTGGCCATCATAATAATCGCTGCTTTTGTTTGGTATGCTCATTCATGAAAAAATGCTTCTCAAGCTTTTAAATCGACGATTGCTGTTGAAAGGGTCTTGAGCTTTCAGTGCATTGAAAGTGGGTAGGATACATGGGTATCCTCTTCCTGTGTGTCTTGAATGTATTTATTGGAATTGGATTTCATGGATATATGTTCTTGAAGTGTGTGAGCAAAGACCCAAAAGCAGGGCTGTGGTCTTGCCTAGGAGCCTGCATTCACCTGCAAGCTGAGCCAGGCGCCGTCTCACACTGCTGATGGTGGGCTTGTCTGCTAAAGTAAGGGCTGACTAGAGCTTCATCTGCATGGCCTTCCTTTTAGTGACTGGGTATGAAGAGAGAAGGGAGGCACAGGCCAGATGGAGGTGACAAAAACAGCAGTCCAAGCAGTGTGGCATTAGTGAGATAGCCTCTTCCCACTGCTGCTCCGTCTGTTTCCTTAAGGAAAGTCTGCACTCTTCTTCGTTCTTTGAGGTCTAGCAAGTTGATTCTGTGTTTACTGCTATTGGGGTGTGTGTGTGTGTGTGTGTGTGTGTGTGTGTGTAACCATTTCCTTGAAGCTTGCACATTTCCGTGGTAGACTGTTGGAACTCTGAATGCCAAGAGCCTGAATGCTGTGTCTCATGCCTGTGAGCCTAGCCCATGGAGCCTGGAGAGCAGGGACTGTTAGCCTGGACTGTGGAGTAAGAACCTATCTCAAGTCAATAATAAAAGTGAAGTGCTTGGGAGCTTTGCCAGGTGGGTGTTGGTGGGCTCCAGGAGCAGGCTGGGAGTAACTTTTTACTGGGGAGAACACTTGGACAAGAGAAGGTACAGTCTGCTGTGGTGGGGGGAGAGCTCAGCAGAGGCAGGTTCAGGTGAGGAAGGTTTCCATGTGAGCTCTGGGCCGGATGGCGGGGCTCCTTGTGACCTCCTTTCTGCTGAGATGACACCTGTGTTATCTGCTGTACCTGCAAAGCTTTGTGCTGGCTTTTTTCTAGTGAGCCTCACCTTGTGTCAGCCTGGATGGTGAGCCTGTCCCCCAGTCCCATTTCTCTGTATGGTGTCAGTCTGTGAACCCAATTAACAGGGACAGTGTGCGTCACTGCTATGTGCTGTGTGTTTCTATATTCTGTGTTCAGAAGCATTGTTGAAAACAGGCTTCACTTCTTGAATATTATCAGTGTTCTCTATGAGTTTATTTATACTTAGGAAATAGCTATAGATACTTATCCATATGGAAGATTACAAGTTTGAGGCCAGCCTGGGCTATGTAACAAGACTGTCTCAACAAAAACTTCGTTTATATGGTGCTAGAAGGGACAAGAACGATCCAGCAGTCCTTGAGCTGAACAGCTCCTGTCTTAGGACACTTCCTGCCTGGCCCATATAGGTATTCATCAGCTGGCTCTCTGGTGCACTCCAGCAACAGAGATTTTGCAGAACGTCCGTAGCCTGGGTGGAGGCGAGCTGTTGAGAGACTGCTCTATCTACAAGGAAGCCTCCTCTAGAGGCTGTCTTACCTGGTAGGAAGGTGCTTTCCCAGAAAGACATGCTTCTGATTTGGAAGGGAGCAGCCGAAAGCTCACTTTTCCTTCACAATGGTCGAAGTTAAAACATGACTCTGACTTTCCTAGAATTGAGAGAATCCATCATCTCTTGCTAAGTTAGTTGTATTCCTCCTGTTCATGCTGCCCCGACCTCTCGAGTCTGCCTGCACTACTGAGATCCCTGGAGGGGAGCCTGGTCTGAAACCAATTTCAGGTGTACACGTGCTGCCTACCTAAAGATGGAAGTATTGAGTGGGTCGTGACAGACTTAGAACTGTTTATCACGTGACCATGCTGGGCGGTCCCTGGCTTAGAAGAAATGTTCATCACGTGATCATGCTGGGCGGTCCCTGGCTTAGAAGATCCAAAAAAATAAATAAATTTTTTTTAAAATTTTGAGTGTAAGTTTTTTGGCCTATAGACAACAAACTTGAAGTGTAGAGATCTTATCTCTGCTGTCTGGGAATCCCACGTGCCGCCAACACATGGAATTTTATGCCAAAGAGAGTTTTCACTTTGGCTTCCTTAGCTCTCCTGTAATTCATAGTTGTGACAAGATTTCTGTGACTTAGCACAGAGAGCGTCTCCTCAGTTGGCTCCTGACTAGCCCATTCAAAGGACATGATGTAACTTACCACGATCAATTATTATTTTGGGGGGTGAACTCCAGAAATTGGATTTTTTTTTTTTTTAAGACAGGGTTTTTCTATGTATCCCAACTGGCCTGGAACTCTATGTAGACCAGGCTGGCCTCAAACTCACAAAGATAACTACTCCTGCCTGTCTCTAGGGCGCTGGGGTTAGAAATTAATTAATTAATTAATTTGTTTATTTATTTATATGAATACACTGTAGCTGTCTTCAGACCCACCAGAAGAGGGCACTGGATCCTATTACAGATGGTTGTGAGCCACCATGTGGTTGCTGGGAATGGAACTCAGGACCTCTAGAAGAGCAGTCAGTGCTCTTAACCACTGAGCCATCTCTCCAGCCCAAGGCAGTCTTGACAAAGTAATGCCCCCAAGTCTGTGGCTGCTGGGAAACTTTTCCTGTTCCGTTTTGTCTACCTTTACAAGTGAGGCCTGTCTTCCCTATAGCTCCTCCAGGCTCTCAGTTGTTACCTTTGTCCCCTGTAAATATCCTTGGAGGACCGGTGACTCCTTCCTTTCCTCTCCAATAAAGGCCTTGCCCCTCTAGTGCTCCTCCTGTTTGCCTGAACAGTCACAAGCAAATGTCCCCAGATGTTTGCTGCTGGGAGTGGATAGTAGAAACTATCTTTTCTTTCCAAATTCAGGGAAGGCCTGTCTGTCACTCAGTAGTCTATGGCTCCACAGTACCCACTTTTTGGGAAGATTATGCCCATAGCCTCTCCTGGCTCTAGTGGGCTGCAGATGGGTGCAGGTGTGTACAAGTAGGCTGCAGTCGGTCTGCAGGTGAGCTGCGGGTACGTTTGCATCTCGGCAGTTTTACTCACGCGGTAAAACCCAGAGGGCCTGCAACGACTCACCACATTCCTTGTTCGAGCCCAGGAGGCCGGTTTGGGACAACCGCGATTGGATGTAAACTCTCCAGGGTCGGGTTGCAGGCTGCGCATGCGCTGGCCGACCTTTCCTCTGCTCCCGTGCCGGGTTTTGAAGCCAGTGACTGCCACATAAAGTGGGCCTGCTGTAAAACCAAACGGGAAGCTGTGGAACCCAGACCGTCCGTGCCCGGCTCCCTCTGTATCATGTGCAGCCCACGCGGCACCTCCCGAATGCCCGCTCCTCCTGAGCGAGTGTTGGCAGTCGTGTCCAGCGCATCTGCCCAGGAAGAACGCAGTTGTAGCCCTACTTGGTCAGGTTAGGTGGCATCTGCTGATGGTTCTGTCGGGATCTTGCCCTTGTCCCCTGCTTGATTCCTGTCTGGCAGCTTTCTTCTAGCCCTTCCCCTACAAACCCCCCCTCCCCGGCTTTGCCGCTCCTTGGGTGACATCTTGTGGCCAAGGACAGGTACAAAGCACTGGCTGAGGGGTGGCTTTGTGGGTCTGGGCTCAGCAGTCCCAGCTTTCAGAGCATTGAAGGAGCCCTGTACCAGGATAGCACTAGACAGACCCCAGGTTACACACGCAAATACAGCCGGCGCCTCCTTGTCCACCCGCGTCGCGTGAAATGGTCATCATTCCCAGCTTATGAAGCTTCTGTAAGCCAATTCCGTATCAAAGTTACTGTCGTGCCATCGATGTCCATCGCTCAAGGTGAAAGACCTAGCAGAACAGTCCCGACACCGGGGAGCCTTCACATCCCATTCTGCAGGGGATGCTGCTGGAGACTGCTGTGTCTTTAGTCACAGCGGCACCACGCACTCTGAGACCATTTTCACCTGCCTAGAGTAGTGCCCGCATGTCCTTCCTACAGTATGGGCATCGCCGTGGGTCTCACGGTCCTGGTTTCCCTGTCGTTGCTGTGATAAAATACCCTTACAAAAGCAAGTTTAAAAGGAAAGGGCTTTATTTGGCTTACAACTCCAGATTATAGCCTATCGTGGGCTACTCAAGGCAGGAACTTGAAACAGCAGAGAGAATGAATAGGAGCCACGCCTCTTATTGCAACTTTTCCGGCTCTTGTCTAGGGCCCAGCCCTTGAAATAATGCTATGCACATTCGAGGTGGGTGTTTCCACCAAAGTTTCCAAATAATTGGGTTATTTCCGGAAATAACCCAATTATGAACACCCCTCCATACACACAGCCAACCTGATTTAGACAACTCCTCACCTAGATCTCCCCAGGTGACTGTACTTTGTATCGACAATTAAAACCATCACACCCTGGGAGACTAGAAATGAGAGGTGGTTTATCAAAGCTGTACAGAAAACAGAGGGCATAGACTGTAGCTCACCAGAACAGAATCTGTTTGAGAGGCGTCCTCAAGTGAATGGTTCACCATGAAATAATTCTTCTATAATTCTACCCTCAGTTTTAAATGGTTGCATACCACCTAATAGAATGGATATAATTTATTTCCTTACTGATGACTATTTGAAAACACTCGGGTTTTTTTTTTTTTACGTGTATATATGTGCCTGAGTACATACATGTCGGTGCAACATGTGTGTGCAGGGCTCATGGAGGCAGGGAGGGAGGGTTGGATCTCCTGGAACTAGAGTTACTGATGGTTGTGAGCCGCCATGCGGGTGCTGGAAATTGAACTCAGGTCCTCTGGAAGAGCAGCCAGTGCTCTGAGCCTCTTGAGCCATCTCTCTAGCCCTGCTGATGACTTTGTTGTTGGTTTTGAGACAAAATTTCTGTGTAGCCCTGGCTGTCCTGGAGTATGTAGTCCAGGCTGGCTCTCCTGCTCACAGAGATCCACCTTCCTCTGCTTCCTCAGTGCTGGGATTAAAGATGTGCACCACCATTTCCTGCTCTGGTGACTATTTTTAAGAGAGGGAGGAGAGGGAGAGGGAGAGGGAGAGGGAGGGCCAGCCTGGACTTCCTACTCCAGGGCAGGCAGGGGAAGGTGGGTGTTTGTGAGGAGGGGAGCCAGCCTGGAGTACATAGTAGAGGATATCAAGGGCTA
>JANHMN010000002.1:107904690-107918923 GCA_030674055.1 Rhabdomys pumilio | reverse complement strand
AGGGAGAGGAGAGGAGGGAGAGGGAGACAGAGAGACAGAGAGACAGAGAGACCATGTGTGGTGGCACATGTCTGTAGCCCCAGCACTTGGGAAGTGGAAACAAGCAGTTCAGCTACCCAGTGAGTTCCTGGTCAGCCTGGGCTCCCTGAGATCCTGAGCTTGGTGACAGATGTTTTTAGTCGCTCTGGCGGAAGAGGCAGGTGGATCTGTGAGTTTGAGGCCTGCCTGGTCTCTGTAGTGAGTTCTAGGCCAGGGCTACATAGTAAGACTCTGTCTTAACAAAACAATAGCTGGTTGGTGGCGGCCCACGCTTTTGATCCCAGGCATAGGTGGGGTATTCCTAGACATCTGACCCTGTCTGCCTTCTGCAAAGCCAGCCTCCCAGGACCGTGGAGGATTATGGGAGCCAGGGCACAGGGGGAGCAATGCAAGCTGTAGAGGGCGTTCCAATGGCAGTATCTTATGATCTTCATCGATGCCATCTCCTTCTGTATCCCGTGGCACAGGGATGGACACTCTCAGTGTCTCAGCACCACGGTTTGGCATCTAGCAGGAGTCCACAAGTCAGACTGGATTTTAGTCTCCGTAGAAGAGCCATGTTCCTGCTCATGACCCAGGTACGTCATCGGTGTCAATGACATAGCAAAAGTGAGCAAGCCGGTGACTTTCACCTCCTCTTTGCTGCAGCTGGCTGGCACTAGAATTCCTGATAGGTCTCAGGGGTTTGGGGGCCGGTGGGTGGAGGTGGAGGGCGTGGGAAAGCAGCAGGATGGTAGAATATAAATGTGTCTGTGAAGGGGAGGGAGAGACGAAGGAAGCCTCCAGGTGGCTGGGTGGATCGCCCCCCACTGGGCGGCAGCCTCCTCTCCTGCACAGATTGAGTCTATGATGAAGATGAATGGAATCCTTTTGGTTAGCAATCAAGCCAGCTAGCTACCTGTGCCCAGGGTCCCTCCCACTAGCCCGGAGCAGGGAAACATTAGAATCGGAAATTGCAGCCCTACCACATGGTTAGCACAGAAACTCGGCAACAACAGACCAGCAGCCTTGATTAGAGGATAAATGATACAGGATGCCAGCAAGCTTGGCAAGAACGAGCCAACAGATGACAGCTTGCTCCAAAGCACGGTGGCCCAGATGGGTGAAGACCCTCTGGCCCAGCCTGAACCCCTCAGTGAAGTGGCCTGAATGACCAGAACCCTTCCTTCAGCAGTGGTCGTGGGGGCCTAATGGCTGGATGAGGGGGAGATGGGGTAGTGCTTTTTGTATTGTTGAGGAAAATTAACGGGGCTCAGAGTCCAGATCCCACGCTGAGAGGCACGGCTGCTAAGGACGCCCTCCCCCACCCCACTGCCACCAATCCCACTTTTTCTCAATATGTCCGTAGCAGAGAGAGAGAGAGAGAGAGAGAGAGAGAGAGAGAGAGAGAGAGAGAGAAAGAGAGAAGGAGGGAGACAGAGAGGGAGGGAGGAGAGAGGGCTGATCATTCTGGTCACATGCACTGAGAAACGGGAAAGGAAAGTCTGCCGGCCATACCAGTTAATACTGTCTGCGAGATTGCAGGGGGCATGCTTAACTCGCTTCAGGTGCGCTAGGAACTTCGCACAATGGAGAAGCTAATTGCAAATCATGCCTATTTATTCATTAAACAGGGCCTAGGGGAAATTCAAAGAGGCAGCACTGTCTTCTCTTCATTCAATTTGCAGTCTGTGATTAAACGGAACACAGCTGTAAGGCACGGGCTGTCTGCTCTGTTCCCACCTCTTCTCAGGATCAGGTGACCCTTTCTTTAGGGGTTGTGTCTGACCTCAAACAGGGCCTTGTCTTTCTTCTTCTGTGGTTCAGCCTGGTGACGTCGGTGAGTCCTTTCAGCAGGCCACATCCCAGTGTCCTCATCTGTAAAGTGGGTGCATGAGGTGCTGAGAGGCTGAAGGGAAGGAGGTCTTTCCTGTGCTGTCCCATTCGCTGTGTGGTGACATGATATCTTCTCTGGCACCCTCTGACCTTTTACAGGAGTGGCCTTCATGGAGGTAGAAGGCCCAGGGTCTGTCTCCCTGATTCTCAGACTCAGCACCAAACCAGACACAATGGAGGTCTTGTTTAGGGCTGACTACAGCTGAAGCTTCCTACCCTGGAACAGCCCAGGTGTCTGCTCTCTGACAGTATAATCAACTGTCCTGTTTGCCCAGGACTGGGGATTTCTGTAGATGTGACATTGTTCAGGAACTGTCCCAGGCAAGTCAGGGCAGTCGGCCTCGGTGTTCTTGTGTCCTAGGATACTTTCCTTACCTAAAGCCTCCTAAAATAACCCCCAGAGAGGCATTTATCTGACTGTCTGGAAGGACCTGGAGTCGCATGAGCTATGATAAACAGCGAACGGTGGCATGTCAGGGTAGCATGGACTTTCCTAACTTAACCGCACTGCCCATGTGGGGGCCGCAGGAGGGCACAGGCTTCTGCTCATTTGTTCTGTGATTCTGAGGCTGGCAGTCTTTGGGTTCTGTGGCCTTCCTTCTGTTATTTTATCATTATTATTAGTGTTGGGGGAGCATGTGTGTCGGTCACAGGATAACTTGAGGGAGCCTGCTCTCCCCTTTCCACCATATAGGTCCCAGAGATGGAATTCAACGCCTTCAGCCTTGGCCACAAACCCCTTCACCCCCGTATCCCAGAGTCATCTCTCCAGCCCATTATTAGTGTTGCTGTTATCACAGCGTTACCACCATAGGTCTCAGGTAGCCCAGGCTAACCTCAGGTTTGTCACAAAGTAGACGATGGCCTTGATCTTACAACCTCTGCCTTCCAAGTGCTGGGATTATAGGCATGAGCCACCATCCTGGGCTATGTGGTTCTCCTGATGGGCTCCATTCCATGTGAGGCTGACCCTCTACTAGCTGGCTTATATCCCTGCGTTCAGATTTCGTTCTGTTGCTGTGATAAGGAACTCTGGACAAAGCACTTTAGGGTAGGAAATGGTTTGTTTTACTTTCCTGGTCACAGTCTATTACGGAGAGAAGCCAGGGAAGGGACTCAAGCAGAGACTTGAGACAGAAACCATGGAGGAACATTGCCTCCTGGCTTAGCAAACTTTTTGTCATAGCTCAGGACCGTCTGCCAGGGTCCACCCACAGTGGTCTGGGTCCCTCTAGTCAATTAGTAATTAAGACAATCACCCATGGACATGCCCACAGGCCCAGTCTGGTCTCGACAGGTCTTCAGTTGAGACTTTCTTTTCAAGTGACCGTAAGAGATGTATGTCAAGTTCTCGGATGAGGAGAAGACACTAGAGTCCAGTCCTGCCTCTTTTTTACCCCTTTGTTTTTATGAGGAAGGGTCTTCTTCTGTAGCCCGGGATAGCCTTGAATTCACTACATTGCCCTGTTTGGCCCTGAATGTGCTACCTAGCCAAGGCTAGCTTTGAACTCCTGTTCCTCCTGTCTCTGTCTCCCAGATGCTGGGATTACAGGTGTGTACCATGGTAGGCATCTGGAGGTCTTATTTCCTCCCATTTCCTGGGGTGGAATCAAACCATATCATTCTGATTGGATATTGCTGCAGAGCCTGCATCCTAGCAGGTCTCTCAACGAGAGCTTCTGCCCCAGGTTCAAGTCTCTACTGTTGCCTTCGCAGCTGAGTGGTAAGGTCCCTGTCTCCCTCCCTCCACCCCGCTCTTGTCTCCCAAATGACCCTGACCTTGGACCTACTTTCCCTCTCTACCCCCAACCAGGGGACTCCCCCCACCCCCGCCCATCTTCGAAGCCTCTCTGTAAAACACCCCATTTCCCAGGGCTCCCTGTGGGGTCCTGATGGGTTTCTAGACATGTTGCCATCCCCCCCATGGCTTCTAAAACATACAAATCACTCTGTCTGCGCTGTGTGTTGTGTGTCTCATTACTAGGGATGTACATTTGAAAAAAAACAGAGGGTGAGATCTAAAAGCAACATGCAATTTTTATTACATATATCTCCAAATCTGCCATTAGGGCCGTCCCCGTGGCATTATTGACCTTGGTTCCTTCTCATTTTACATCCTGCATTTTTCATCCTTTGGAATATGGTGTTTGGGGACTTCTCCATCATTAAGTGGGTTTGCAGCGATTTCCCTGTGTGTTTTCTCCAAGGGATTCTGTTATGAGATGCACATTAAGTCTCCATTAATACCTCATTATCCGGCTGATAAGATTACCATGATAATGAGGCAGAGATTCTAATTGTTCCATCGTATTGCTCTTCCATTTAATCCTTCCTCTCTACCTAGAAGTTGTTCACAAGCCACGAGGGTCTGGCTGGAGACGTCCTTCCCATTGGAGGAGCAGAGACTGGGATCTTTGTGATTACTGGTGACTGGACCCAGAAGGGTGCTGGCAGAAGTGAACTTCATGGGCTGGGTCATTCAGATCGGGAGAGCTTCCTTGCAACAAGTCCAGGGACACAGACTCCCGCATGTGCCTGTGACACACGCACACAGGACCCCTACTTCAATGAGGGAGCTCGGCCTCTTCATTTCCTGCTCTATCTGCTCTCTGACTGCTTGACCTTCTAGAACGTTCCTTGTTCAGGAGCAATCCCCCACCCCTCCTTCCAGTCTGGTGTATCTGTTTGACAGAGTTAGAGGCAAAGAGTGGAGTAGGGAGAAGAGAAAATAAAAGAGATCTCTTTCATGGAGGAGCCTGTGCGGACGTGAGGGAACCGGGTAAAGGCGGATCGCACTAGGGCATTGCTGGGCCCTAGGAATGTTTGGCTACACATTTGGGAATTCCTCTATCTGTTAGGGTTCCACTGAAGTGATCCTGTGACCAAGAGTGCCACCCCTATCAGACTCGGCACGCAAGCTTTGAAGGAACCTGTGGCCAGGACATCCTGGAGTGGGGTAGCTTAGCATGAGGGAGACGCAGGCCCAGCCCTCATCATGGCTCTCCTGGCCCTCGAGCTCACAGGAACTACTTTGAGCCTGAGAGCATTTTTATTTATTATTATTTTAAAGATATTTTTAGATTTTTAACTTTTTTTTTGTTTGTTTATTTTATTTCTTTACTGTATTTGAGTGTTCTGCTGCATTACACCTGCATGCCAGAAGAGGGCATTAGATCCCTTTATAGATGGTTGTGAGCCACCATGTGGGTGCTGGGATTTGAACTCAGGACCTCTGGAAGAGCAGCCAGTGCTCTTAAGCACTGAGCTATCTCCCCAGCCTCTGAGAGCATTTTCAAAGCCTGCAAAGGTTTGGGGGCATCCAGAAGCTTAGTAGTTGTCACAATAGGTCTGTGTGGCTTAGAGAAAGAGTGGGTAGAGACATTACTGACCTCTGGTGTCCTGGGATTGGACCCCAGGTGGAAGGCTAGAAGCTGCCCACTTCCACAGGGCAGGGAGGCTGTGGTAAGAGGTGACCAGTGCAGGTTCCAAACCAAAATTATGGATGACTTAATACAGCAATGCCTTTCACAGCTGTGGGGGCCGAGGTGCAAATGAAGCTGCCAACGTGGTCACCCTCCCTCTACTCTTCTTAGGTCCTGGTGGACCTGTCTGTCACTCTGGGACCCTTTGCTTGTACCACTCCTGTCTCCGACTGCGTATCACAAGGGTCATCTTCCCTGTTTGTCCCCTGTCCATAAGCTCCAATCAAACTGGGTTCATCTTACTTTGATGATGTCAACCCATGAGGCAACGCACAGGCATTAGGATGAATCTCTCAAATCATCCATCTTCCAAAATACATCCATGTACTTAAAACACAACACAAGGCTGGGCATGGTGCCTCAGGGCTTTGATCTCAGCACTCGGGAGGAAGAGGGGTTTCTGTGAATTTGAGGCTAGCTGAGGCTATATTGTGAGCTCCAGGCCAGTTAAGGCTACACGGTAAGACTCTGACTCAAACAAACAAACAAACAAACAAACAACGTACAACAACCAAACAACAAAACCAAAACAACCCTCTCCCCTAAAGAAAAGCTACCACAGCACGAAGACTGTATTATACAAAGCTGACTCCGCCTGGCAGAGCTTACGGATAGGGTTCTCCAGTGTTGACACCTGGGCCTAACTGTGTGTGGATGGAACAAGATGGCTCCATCCAGCCCATTTTCTATGGTAGCTCAGGTTGGCCTCAAACTCATGGCAATCCTCCTGCCTCAACTTCCCTAGTGCTAGGATTATGGGTCTGAGCCACCATACCTAGCTTATATTTTTCTCTTCAGCCAGGCATGGTGGTGCACGCCTATAACCCCAACACTCAAGAGGCACAGCCAGGTGGATCTTTACCAATTCAGTGCCAGCCTGGTCTACATAGGGAGTTCCAGGTCAGCCATGATAACATAGACAAACCCTATCTCAAAAATAAATAAATAAATATTAAAACATATATTATGTTATAATTTTTGTGTGCTTTATTTTTGAGACATGATGTCCTATAGCCTAGCCTGCCCCAAACTCCATATCTAATACAGGATGACCTCAACCTGGTGTAGTCTTTTCTATTTTATTCATGTGTGTGAATGCTTTGCCAGGATGTATGTTCATCACATTCATACCTGGTGGCCACAGAAACCAGGAAAGGCTGAGGCTGCCGCACGGGCGCTGGGAACCGAACCCTGGTCCTCTGTAAGAGCAGCCAGTGATCTTAACCACTGAGTCTTTCTCACTTGATAGTAGCTTCTTTTGTCTTCCCTATTTCTTTATGTTGATGCAAAAACACAGATTCCTCCCTTAAAGGGAATAAAAGACAATTTACTCTGCAGGCAAATGAGTGACCATGGCCCGGGAGTACAGATTCAGGCTGCCCCAGGTCACACTCCAGCATAATAGTTTATAGTAATAGAATAAGGAGAAGCTTGAATCTAGACACTCCTCCGATAGTTGGCCAGAAACATCAACTGAAAGTGTCCCTACAAGCAGGGATATCTTTATCACAGGTGTCACATTACCTCACGACATGCTTGGCTTTTGAGTTGTCAGAAGCCAGTAGTCTCTTAGCATATTCCAGAAAGACTTTCCTGTCAGTCACAAGGATACGAGTCACTCACAGAGGTGAACAATGGGGGCTGGAGTTCTTGAGACAGCCCACGATAACTCACTCTGGATCTGCAATGTCCTGACTCCCACAGTTTCTGAATTCCCATCAGTCATCAGAACCTGTAAGCACGACTTTTCCTGTGACTTCAGCTCACGCCTGTGCCTATAACTCTCAGTTGAAGGCTACACAAGCCCACTTCTTGGGCCAGACAGTGGACAGCTGTCCACTGAAGTGGCCAGTGCCGATGTCTGAAAATGCATACCCTTCTGTAACATCATTCAGGCTTGGGTTGGTCAGCCCTGGCACTGAAATGGGTTTGCTTTGTGGTTGCCTTGGTTACCACAACCACTTCACACTTCTCCCTTGCTTGACTAACAAAAGCAAGCATGTTTTTGTTATTTGTGTATATTTGAATATTATGTAATTGTAATATATATATATTTATGCATATATGCATATATTTAAATTAATATAGTTTGTTTGTCTTTTGGGACAGGCTATCACTGTATTTACTTGCTTATTTGACTCAACATCTAGCCCAGGCTAGCCCAAACTCCCCATGTGCTGTTGGACCTTTCTGCCTCTACATCCCGACATACAGGCAAGCAGATGCCCCAGTGCAGTGCTGGGGCTCAAACTTCCTTTATGCCCTGCGAGGATCCTACAACAGCCTGAAGCAGGAGTCTGAGGGTGAAGGCTGAGGCTAGAGTTGTGGGATGGTACCTGGGCTTAGTGTCTGAAAGCCCCACTGTGTGAATGAAAGTACACCGAGTGTCTGGTACCCTGAGAGGCCAGAAGAGAATGCCAGGTCTCCTGGAACTGGAGTCACAGTCAGTTGTGAGCTGCCTTGTGGTTGCTGGAAACAGAACCTGAGTCCTCTGGAAGAGCAGCCAGAGCTCTGAACCACTGAGCCATCTCTCCAGTCCCCATCTGACCTTAAAGGGTAAGAGAGTGGGTGAGGGTGAAGCCAGGAAGGACTGGTGCAGGCAGGAAACCTAGTTGCTTCCCTGGTTCCTGGGGCAGCTGGCAGTGAGTAGTGGCGCCATGTCCTCCTGTCCTTCCGTGGTGCCATGTCCTCCTGTCCTCCTTCCCTACACTGTCTTCCTCCTCCCTGAAGTCCCAGCTGGTACTGAGACCTTGCTTGGCAGAGTGATATAAAGCTTTCTTCTAGAAACCTCTGTGTTGGTCATTTCTCTTGCTATGATAAAACACCACCACCAAAGCAACCTACAGAAGGAGGGGTTTATTTGGGCTTCCAGTCCTAGAAGGGTAAGAGTCCCTCACCATGGGTGGGACAGCTGGAGCAGCAGCTGAGAGCTCACCTCATAAACTACAAGCAAGAAGCAGAGAGCACAAACTGGAAGCACCACCCCTGCCCCCCACTCCCCACCCCCCACCCCTTGACATACTTCCTTCAGCAACGCTCATCCTCAATCCTATACAAACAATGCCACCAACTGGGGACCATGTAGCCAGATGCCCAAGAATATGGGGATGAGAGACATCTGTTCAAACCAGCACACTCCAGTCAGTGATGCCCCTGCCTCAGATGGCGCATGGGTACCAGCAATTCCTAGAAGGCCACGGCATCTGTGGGTTCTTTGCTGGTGGAATTGACCAACTTCAGTTGAAAGTATTTTGGAAAATGTCACGTCAGTTGTAGGCATACATTTTTTCCAACCTACTTTAATAAACGTTCAGCCTCTACCTTGTCCAACACCCACCAAAGGTAGTGGAAGAGAAAAAATATTAGGACATGGAGGAAGTGGACCTGTTCAGTATTAGTTCTTTGGGGGAGAGCTCAATCTTCTTTGGCAGCAGTTCGATCCCGTAGCAAACACCAAATATGACTCAGCAGCTGCAGACCAGTCCTCTCAGCAGGCAGACACCACACACTAACCAGCAGCTGTAGTTCAATCCTGAAGAAACTGCAAGGCTTGCTAACCTGCCTGAGGTGAGGCGGCGAAGTCAGCAGCACACAGCAACTTCACAAGTGATTCTTTGACAAGTTTCTCTCTGGTGTCACCACTAGTGGAGATCGACGACGACGACACTATGTAAGGGAAACCAATGCATGTGTGTCGTTAGCAAAGAATCAGGAGGCACAAACGAAAGCTATGCTCAGTGCTCGTCTCCCACTGTCTGTGTGGTCGCATCTATACTCCTTCACCGTGGGTCCCTTCATGTGTCTGCTATAGCAGAACATCCTTTCACCTGTGTCTGCTTCAGGAAAACAGTCTTTCCCGTGTCTGCTTTAGCAAGACATCCTTTCACCTGTGTGCCCCAGCAAACCATCATTTGATATAACTGTCTGTCCAAACGAACCAGAACTTTCCACTTGAGACAGTTGTGAACCTGGACTGAATTTTTTTTTTCTGGCAGATTCACTTCTTCCCACCATCTTCTAAATAACACAGGCTAGCAGCTGTTCATACCTGCATGGAGTACTGCCAGCAATCTGAAGACAGCTTGAGGCTGTGGGGCTGCTCTCCATAGACACTACACTCATACATGTGAGGAATCTGAGCAGTAGCGGATTCTGGTCTGCGCAGGTCCTGGAACTCCTGAGAGATGGCTGTATTCTCTGGCTTAACTCCACCAAATACTTAGCAACATTCCTCTAGTTGTCAGGCCTAGATATCATCTATCTGTTTCACGTCAGTGGCACAGAGGACCCACGATGGCCTCAGCTTCCAGGGTGTGGTACTAATGCTGTGTCCCAGGTGGGAACATTTCTCCTTACCAGAATGGGAAGACGTTTTACTCGAGGATCCCTAGGGGTAACAGTGACTGGGGACATTCTCACCTTTGACTCCTGACCCTGGAAGCCCAACCCAGCCTGATAAGCAAAGTTCCTTCCTGCAGTGTACTATGCTCTGTGGCCAGTGATATACCTGAGTCTTCTAAATGCCAACTCTACCTGTCTACAAAGCCTGCTGCAAAGTGGTGGAGGGTCTGGGTGGACAGGTGGCTTGCACAGGTCCTGTGACATTAACTTGCTGCAGGCTGTGGGCCTGGGCAGGGCTGTGCATGTCTCCACACGACAAGCTCCTTGAACTGGATGGATGGAGCTTTGGCAGAGGCATTTCGGGTGGGAAAGCAAATCTGTATTAAAATAAATGTTCTGAAGACTGGGGGTGATGGCTTAATTAACCCTCAGGATCCATGTGATACATACATACATACATACATACATACATACATACATACATACATACGTGTGTCAGTGTGTAATCCCTCTACTGGAAAAGTAGAGATTGGAAGGTATGTGAGAGAGGCTTCATGGATCTTCAAGAGTCCTCTCCCCACCCACAACCAGGGCATGATCGAGGCAGGCAGGGGCAGGAGGAAGAGAGCATCTCTAAGCTCTGCATGAACCCCAAATGTGACTTGAGAAACACGTGGGGGCTTGTGGCACTGCAGAACTCATCCAAAAATCCCTGCTCGGCCTGCACTGCAGGGGTATCTCAAGAAACTTGTAGAATTAGCTCAACTCAGAGCCACCATCCAGTCATCCTTGAAACAAATGTTTGATGTTCTCTTTTTAACACAGGATCTGGTTGCTAAGTGGTCTTGAGCAGGGAACAGAGATTGTACGGTAGTCTTTCATCATGGGCTTCCAATGCCCCTTTCATCCGAAGGCCTCTGGGGCTGTAAGCCGCTTAATGTGGGAACTGGGGCAAAGCTCACAGTGATCCCTGTGACACAGGTCCAAGATCCAATAACTTAACCACGCAAGTCCTTAGAGCCATCCTGACTGCTTGAGCCCCCACAGAGGGTCCAGTGTCCACTTAGCGTGCCTACCTGTGCCGATGAGTCACTCCAGATCCAACGCTCTATTCTTCCAGTGTGACATGAAAGGTTAGCTCCTGAGTACCTGCCCTGATGACTTATGTTGGCACACATATGCTGGTTAGAGTTTTGTCAACTAGGCACAAGCTAGAGTCATCTGAGAAGAGGGAATCTCAATTGAGAAAAACAAATGCTTTCATCAGATTGGCCTGTAGGCCAGTCTGTCTGACCTTGTCTTGAGTAGTGACTGATGCAGGGTGGCCCAGCATGCTATGGGCAGTGCCCCGCCCTGAGCTGACTAGGAATGTAGCAGACTGAGCAAGCCATGGAGAGCGAGGCAGTAAGCAGCACTCCACCGTGCCTCTGCTTCAGTTCCTGCCTCCAGGCTCCTGCCTTAGGGTCCTGTCCTGACTTCCCTCAACAGTGGAATTTGATAGAGACAGACATGTAAGCCAAATAACCCCTCTCCACCCTATGTTGTGTAGTTTGGTCACGGTGTTTATCACAGTCATCTTAGCATTCTCTGTTATAGGCCACCCTGTGTCTCCAAGACCTGAGACTTGCCAGGTCCATTGTCCAATTGAAGATCTAGAGGCATCAAGAGGTCCGGGCAGATCTTGGGAAAGGTCCCTGTTGCCATGCCAGGCTGCCGCTTGGGGAAGAGGTTCTTTCAGGAAGCTCGTCCTTGGCGAGTATTATGGGATAATGAGCCTGGCCAGTCTGGGAGTGGTGGAAAGGCTGAGAAGATACATCTACTGGACAGCTGAGAAGCTAGACACCACTGTTAGCCCTGGAGACGGACTGGTGACATTCAGAAGAGCTTGCTTACAGGGCAACATTTCGGTGAGTCTTGGCATTAACTTCATCATCCAAACGGGGTCAAAGGCACAGGCTGCTGCTGGTTGGGACAGAATTCTATCTACCTTGATCTGCTTTCCTGGGACCAAGAAAGCCAGTGCCCTGAGGTAGAACGTGGAGTCATGAGAAGAGAATCTGCCAGGAATGGCCTTCTAGATGGCCTTCAGTGAGCTGGTGCCACTTACCCAGGGCCTGCTCACCACTCATAGGGCTGGTTACCCCAACTTCTCTCCTTTGCCTGACAAAAAAAAAAGAGCCCCCCCCCCGCCAGGTCTAGATGCCATGTTTCAGCCTGAGAACCTCCTATAGCAAGGCCTGCCCTCCTAGGGCAGAGAGGCACAGTGTTCATGAGGAGCCGTTGTGCCTGGGTCAAGTCCCTGCCCCACCCCTTCCTGAGGATGAGAATTTGGGCAAGCATCTCAACTCCTTAGTCACAGCTCTCCTGGGGATAGTAGTCATACATATCTCACAAGATAGTTTCAAATATAAAACAAATATTTGTAAAAACTACAGCAACAACAACAACAACCCCATGGACTAAGGCTAGGGAGATGGCTCAGCTCCCAAAGTGCCTGCTGTCCAGCATGGGGCCCTGAGCTCAGAGCCCAGCACACACATAAAGGTCCAGATTCTGAGTCTCTAACTCCTGTGCTGGGGAGTGGGCACAGGCGGATCCCTGCAGCCCACTGGCCGGCCAGCCTCGCCAGCTTTGTCTGAAAGCGTAAGGTGGGGGCTAGAGAGACTGGGAGCGGAGGCTGCTCTTCCAGAGGACCCAGGTCTGCTTGCCCACATCCACATGCTGGCTAGTAACTTCTCTTAATCCCAGTTCAAGGAGCGACAGATCCTCTCCAACCTCTGCAGTCACCACATGAACTTGGTGCACACACAGAGGTGTGGACAAAACACTTTTGCACATAAAATAAAATCTAATTTTTTCCCCAAACCACAAAAAGTTGAAAGTTCCAGGCAGGGTAACACACACCTTTGATCCCAGCACTCAGGATGCAGAAGCAGGTAGAACTCTGGCTAGTTCTACAGGTCTACATAATGAGGTCTAGTCTAGCCTGGTCTACATAATGAGACCCTGTCTCAAACAAACAAACAACACCCAATGCAGATGGTGAAAACTGGAGAGGTTAAGTAAGTTAGGTTTGGGCGCACGGTGGCACAGTCCAGGCAGGAATAAATCCTGTGTGGAGACTGAATCATCTGAAATCAATGTTTGACCATTAAAAAACCTTAAAGCATTCATTTACCTGTGTGTGCACAAGAACACCGCAGTGCACACTTGGACATCAGAGACAACTTTCAACAGTCAGTTCTCTCTTTCCTCTGTGGGCCCCAAGGATCAAACTCAGGTAGTCAGACTTTGAACAGAGCGCTCCCTGACTCACGGAACTACCCTGCCAGCCCCATTTGAACATTTTAGATTTACAAAATGGCAAGTTGATGTTAGACTTGCAATTGTTACACTGTATCAGAGTGGGCTGAGCTGCAGTAACAACTAGACCCAAACACACCAGGGAGTAAATATAACAAAAGTGAGTCATGAAAGGGCTGGAGAGATGCCCAGGGATGAATGGTGCCCTTGTACAATCACCTGTAACTCCAGCTCCAGATGTTAACCCATTTGTAACTCCAGATGTCAATCCACCTTAAATCCAGATGTTAATCCACCTTAACTACAGATGTTAATCCACCTGTAAATACAGTTGTTAATTTACCTGTAACTCCAGGTATCTGATGCCTCTGTGGGCAAACACACACACACACACACACACACACACACGTGCAAATGCAAACATGACAAAACAAAGCAAACAAAAATGCATAAATAATAAGAATAAAAATCCTTGTGGCTGGAGAAATGGCTCAGTTGCTAAGAGTGCTTGCTGCTCTTCCAGGGGACTTGAGTTTGCTTTCCAGCACCCACATTGAGTCCCTCGTAACCACCTATAACGTTAGCACCAGGGAAGCCAACATCCTCTTCTGGCCTCTTCAGATGCCTATATGCATGTGGCATTCACTCACACACATACACATAATTAAACATAAATATAAAAATCCTTTAAGAAGTAAGACATTAGTTTCTATAGTAAAATTCCTGCATACGGATGAGAGAATGAATAGTTATGGTTTGAATAGTCGATGTTTCCCATGTGGCATTGTTTTTGAGAGGCTCTGAGCCTACCTGGAGGAAGTAGATGACCGTTGGAAGCTGTATTTTATCCCTGGGCTCTTCTTGTTTCTCAGCTTCCTGTGTTCTTGAATGAGAGGTCCCTCATAGTGTTGGGAATTTGATTATTTAGTCCCCAGTTGTTGGGGATGTTCTAAAGGTGTGGCCCTGCTGTGGGAAGAATGTCACCTTAAGCAGACTTTAAGAGTTTAAAGAGGGCTGGAGAGATGACTCAGTGGTTAAAAGCACTGGCTGCTCTTCTAGAGGTCATGAGTTCAATTCCCAGCAACCACATGGTGGCTCACAGCCATCTGCAGGGGGATCTGATGCCCTCTTCGGGCAGGTGAATATGTACGCAGCAGAGTGTTCATAAATAAAATAAAATAAAATAAAATAAA
>JANHMN010000002.1:107862190-107899690 GCA_030674055.1 Rhabdomys pumilio | reverse complement strand
GCAACAACATTTTTATTGTTTTAAATACTCATGTAATAACTGTGGTATGAAATGTCACCTTTTTGAGACAACAGTTCAGGGACTGTCAGTGTTTAGGACAGTCACCACATCTCTGTCAGCTCAGCTGAAATTCCCTCCCCATTAAATATTGGTCCTTGGGCCTTTGAGATGGCTCAGTGGGCAAAGGCACTTGCCACCAAGTCTGATGACCTGAGTTCAGTTTCTGGGATACACACGGTAGAAGGAGAGAGCTGACTTACTTTAGTTGTCCTCTGACCTCCACAGACCATGGCATGTGTGCACCCAATCTCTAACATACATACATACATACATACATACATACATACATACACACATAGAATGCAAATGTAAATATTCATCCCCCAGTCACTGTCTGCCAGTCCCCGGTGGTCATTCTTCTCCTGTTCACAATTCCACACTGGAATCTCACAAATGTGGACCAAAAATAACAGTTTTATCCTTGTGTGTCTGGCTTACTTAATGTGTCTCTTTCTCAAATGACCTGAGGGCTACTCTGTGGCCATTGCTCCCAGGTTCCACATGGCTCCATCCTCCTGTGTCCAGTGGACGTGGCTGGCCCTGACACTTTGTTCCAGCATGGCTCCAGGCTTCTCCCCTTCCCTGGGCCGAGCAGAATCGCCGGGCGAGGTTAATCAACATTCAGTCATGTTTCCAAGTTTAAATGGCGCATTTGTTTAATTATGTGTAAGCAGCAATACATTGTGGCTATTATCTAAATCACTATTTTATTTCCTGGATGTGGTTTTATAATGCGGGGGTTCTGCTCCAGCCTTGCATCATTAACAGAGAAGAGTTAATGAATATAAGAGCAGAAAGGCTAATTACACTTTAATTTACAATCATGGTCTCATTTTGGGACCACATGAAATCTGTTTTGAAAACATTAAAAAAAAAAAATCCTACTCTTGCCCTGGTAAGAGGAGGGACCCCGGCCAGGAGCCGGGTTCTGCCTACCATGTCATGGTTGCGTGGCTGTGGCTGGCACTAATCCTCTTCCTGGAGTGGAGACTGCATGATGCAAGAGCCTAGGTTCCGCATCCTGCACTCTGCCAGGGTCTTCAGTGTCAGCTCTGCGGCTGCAGCTGGGAAGCCTTTCTGGACTCTGCGGTCTGACCGTGTCCTCTGCACGGCTTTGCCAAGGAAAGCTGCAGGGAAGACCACGGCTTTTTGTTTGTTTGGGTTTGTTTTTCTGTGTAGTCCTGACTGCCCTGGAACTCGCTGTGTAGATCAGGCTGGCCCCAAACAAGTGTTCTTAACTGCTGAGCCAGCTCTCTAGCTCCACTTTAGGTTTTGAGACAGGGTCTGTCCCTGGCCCAGAGTTTGCTGATGAGGCTGGCCAGCCGGGGGCTTTGCTCACCTCTGCCTCCCCAGTGGTGGGATTGTAAGGACACACCACCACACCTGGCTGGTAACCAGGGACTTGGGGGTCTAAACTGGGGTCCTTGGGCTTGCGTAGCAGGCATTTTGCCCACTGAGCCCTCTGCCCAGCCAGTCATTCATTCTACCACATCTGTCTCCCGAGCTGGGGACTGGAGGCTTTGTGTACAGTAGACAGTGCTTGTTTCAGGCGGAGGGGATGTCAGAGTTCATTACAGTTCTTTCAAGTTTTGGGGTGTTTTGAAAAAAAATCATACAATAAAAATTGGGGAAAAAAGCCCTCCTGGCTAGAGATGGAGCTCGTGATAGAGCTGGCCTTGGACTCCAGGTCTTCCTGCCTCAGTGTTTCAAGTATGTCCACCATACATGTTTCATCTCCTATATGTGTGAGGAAAACCCCTTAGGTCCTTTAGTTAAGCCCACCAGCCTTTGTGTGATTTCACAGTATAAAATGTTGGAGCCAGGAATAAAAATGAATCTGATAATTAATCAATCGGAAATAAATAGATGCCTTAAAAAGGCAAAATAAAGTCCCCTTTGGTCCTGTGTGAAGTCAGGCAACGGTGGGAGGTTAGTGATGGTCGTTGTCAACTGTCACCATGAGGCGATCCACACCCACCTGGGATACAAGTCTCTGAGCATGGCTGTGGGCAAGTTTCCTGGTTACATTACCTGAGGTAGAAAGACCCGCCCACTGAGAGTGGTGCCTTTCTCTGGCTGGCATCCTGGACTGGGTAAGTGGAGAAGGAAGCTGAGGAGTGGCATGCAGTTGTCACTCCCTGTTCCTGACTGTGGATGTGAGTCAGCTGCTTCAGTCCCCGGGGTCCTGCCTTCCTCACCCTGGTGGACCCCACCCTTGTTATTTTATCATTGCAGCCTGAAGAGAAATGGAGACTTCAAAATCAGCTGCACTCGCCTGCTGATCACTCCTAAAATCCTAAATTCAGGCTCTCCTTCTAGAGAGCAATCATTTAGGGAGACCTCCCAGCCACTGCCCTTTGTTGTCCAGAGAGGCAGGAAACAGAACTCGGCTCAGACAGGGAGGCTGCTGCATCCAACTCTGGGACCGGCTTCCTGAGGAAGCTCGGCACAGCTCCTTGCTGCCCCAGAGTTTCTGTTAGAAGTAAGAGCAGAGCCTGGGAAGATGGTGTGTGGTGTGTGTGTGTGTGTGTGTGTGTGTGTGTGTGTGTGTAAACTGCCTGCGCCCCGCAGGTGTGAGGACCTGAGTTCAGTACTCTGAATTCACATTAAAACAATGAAGAGCAGACTCAGTGCTTAAAAGTCCTGGCTGCTCTCGTGGAGGATCCGGGTTTGGTCCCCAGCATCACATCAGGTAGCTCACAACTGTCTGTAAGTCCAAGGGCATCTGGCATCCTCTTCTGGCTTCCAATGGTACCAGACCTGCGCATGATACACATATGGACAAGCAGGCAAAACACATACATAAAACAGAACTGGGGGCTGGAGAGACGGCTCAGCGGTTGAGCACTGACTGCTCTTCCAGAGGTTCTTGGTTCAATTCCCACAGATGGCTCACAACCATCTGTAATAGGATCTGATGCCCTCTTCTGGTGTGTCTGAAGGCAGCTACAGTATACTCATATACATACATACATACATACATACATACATACATACATACACACATACATACACAAAACAACAAAAACCAACAAAACAAAACAAAAAACCCAGAACCCAAGCCAATCAACCAGTCAAAGATAGCTGGGCATAGCCACACCTGTAATCCCAGACCTGGAGACACAGTGGCAGATTGGACTGGACTGATTGGATCAGAACAGGAACCGCCTGGGTGCTTGGAAAGGGGGCGTGGTGCAGAGGACACAGGGACCACATCTTTCCCTACCCGAGGCGCAGCCTGGGCCGTCCTTTAACACTCCACAGCGTTTTGTGAAGTCCTGCTTTTCATGGAAAGCTTGAGTGGACTTCTGTCATCACAAAATAGCTTTTATTCCATATCATTTTATTAGCATAAAGAGAGATAATAGGAACCAGGGCCATCTCCTGGCTGGGTCGTCACCACAATCTGAGCGTCCCTGGGCGACACCAATGTGCTCAGATCCTTGCTGTTCTCTGAGTAGCTTGCTCTGAGGTTGAGTGTCTAGGACCCTTAAATGGCCACCAGGAGGCCCTAGGGGACAGACAGGGAAGATGGGGAACAAACTCGTTGTGAGTGTGTGTTGGGGGGAAGGGGCAGGCTCTGACACTGGCTGTATCTGGCAGCTGTGGCCCCACCTAGATGAACCGCCCCCTGCCTCAGATTCCAGTCTTTTCTGGGGCCCACCTGAGGGGAAAGTGGGTTTCTAACACTGAGGTTTTGGCCTGTCCTGCCTTCTTTGCTCTTCTAAAACCTCTCAGGCAACACCAAGACCACCCTGTGTTCCCTCCACCCACTCAAAACTGTGAGGTGAACTAGCTTGATCTAGTTGTTCTGAAGTGTGTGAGCTTCATAGCTCAGCGTCATCCTTAGGCCAGCCTGGGCTAGGTGAGATTCTGTCTCAAAAATAATAACCAACTAAATACTTATGTCAACAAGATGAGCTTCAGCTGAGGGGTAGAAAACACTGAAAAGCTAAATACAGAGAGAATCAAATAAGTGTGGCAAATAGTGAGAAGATGCCGTTTCCCCGGGGAAGCCAGAAATGCCTCTCTCAGGGGCCTGCGTCACCACTGTGTGCAAGGACACTCACAGGACCTGCCGTCACAGTATTTTGTCACTAGACTTGGCTTCCTTCCTTCCTCCCACCCCCAACCCACCCCCATCTCTTTTTCCCCAAGAGCCAGACCCAGGTCCTCATCTCCTACCCTCTCTCCGTCCCTCCCTCTCCTCTCTTTCCCTGCTGTGTGGTGTCTGCACAAGAGTGTCCCGGTCCTAGTTCTGGCTCCCACGATGTCAGCAATGCGTTTTGTGATCTCCACTCCTTCAGAGTTCCAATTCTTGGTCACTTACTCACTCATCATAGTTTTTCTTGCTTTGAGGAAAACTTTTGTCTAAACTGCCCCCATCCCACCTCTATCTTTGAGTCTCTTATCCTAGGCAGGCCTTGAACTTGCCATGATGCCAAGGATGACCTCGAACTCCTTGACCCTGCCTCTAGCACCTGAGCGCTGGAATCACTCAATGTGGGGTGTGGTCCCCACATTGGCTGCTGGCTTTCAAAAATGCAGTTGACTCCAAGCATATAATTAAAAAAATCAAGTGTTCCTGTTTCCATGAGCATGTCCCTCCTGCCTCAGTGACAGAAGGGGAATGTATTGTCAGCTGGCAGCACTGGGCAAGTGACCTCTGATCACCAGCCTCAGTTTTCTTCCTGTGAAATGGGACAGTTGTGTAGCTTGGGCTCTACTAGAGGCCCAAGAAATGAGGGTGAAGCTCCGTCAGCACTGGAAATGTTAGCAGCTACAAAGGAAGTGTGTCTGGAGCCAGAGTTCTGAGCAGGATGCCAGCTGTCTCTGTCCCTGAGAGATGAGACATCCTCACAGGTACATAAGCAGAGCTGGTCCTCCCTGCCTGCAGTTGGCGCTGCTAACAGTGTGTCCCACTGCCTCTGTCATCCAGTCAGACTGGTTGGTTCCTACTGGGTGCTGCTTCTTGCTCTCGGAGCCCACTCACTGCCCATCTGACCTGCTTTGCATATCCAGAGTATGTCCCGTCTAGCTTGGGGAGTGGTCCCGAGGCTGTATTTTGGCACCAGAGAAACTAAGGTGTAAACTTTGCCTATGGTAGAGAGCTGGATGAATCTGCAGGATACTGACCCTCTGAGCCTGAGGCTCAGTAGTGGCAGGGACACAACATCAAGGAGGAGACACCAGCGGACTCAGTAGTGACAAAGTCCCAGGCAATAGAGCAGGAGAAGCAAAGAAAACTAGGTAAGAGTAGATGCCCTCAGGGCGGCTGCTAGAAGGGGTGTCACCACTCCTCTGCTAATGATCACTGGGCCTGAGGGCCACCACAGTGCAAAGCATAGGGTGCTGAGTGACTGCCTGGCTTCCTCTGGGCTCGGTCTTCCAAGCTGAGTGTCACAGCAGGGATTCTGTGTGTTATGGTTCCTCCCCCAGCCCTGCATAAGGGACAAGCAAGCAGACACCCCAGTCTCACCCAGCAGGAATTAGTACTTTGGCTGTCACAGGGCACAGAGATGCAGTCAATCTCTCTATCACATCATTGGTTGCCTCAGTTTCTCCTAGTGCACCCTGTCGTAGCATTGGGCAAGGACTCACAGGATGAAGTGGCTGCCATGCCACCAGTCCCTCTGACGGGCATGGTCCAAACTCAGGGAGACCTTTCTGTTCTTTTGGAAGTTCCTTCACTACAGTGTTTGGGGGTGAGGAGTAACCCCCACCCCGCTGGCTCAGTCCGTCTCCAGAGGTTGTGCACTCCACAATCCTAGAAGCTCTGTTCTGGTCAAACACTGTACATTTTCTAAAGTTAGAATGATTTTCTCCGAAATGGGTGTTAAGGATGTATTTCACAATTCTCACAGAGATGACGCAGGATCCAGTCTGTCTGTCTGTCTTCGGGAGGACAGCTGATCTCTGGCGAACTTCTACTTATGTGTAAAGACAGGCTCCCATGATTCTTCCCACCCCTGGGGTTAGAGTCATTGCCTACCCACCCAACCCCATCTCGGGCCCTTTCCTCCCCTTCCCTGGTTGTAAACTTTGGAGATGCACTGGGCTAAGATCCTATACACTCCAGACCTTAGCTCTGTCCCAGGAGCAAGGCCACATGGTTTGTGATGAGGTCCTATGAAGCTGATATAGGGACAGCAAGCCCAGCTGGAACCTGAGCCATGGGTAGGAACACCAGTGCCAGAGCAGGGAGGCTTTGTCCTGGATTCTGCCTCAGGGTTAGGAGAGGAGGCAGCTGCTCCTCTCTGCTTGGTGGAGTAGAGGCCAAGGGTACAGGTGAACCTGGCCTTTGAGATGAGGAGGTGGAGACAATCAGGCCATGCCCCAGGGGAGCCATTTTCATCCTGGCCTACTGGACATGGGTGTCCCATGCCTGGGGATTGGCAGAAGTGGGAGGAATGATCCAGACCGGACATCTGCTGTTGGGGTGCCTGGACTAGAAAGAATGTGCCTCCCCCCTGCTCTGGGGCCTGTGGCTCCTCGCCTCATCCCAGCCCCTTCATCTGCTTGAGATTTATTCCTGAGCCATGGAGCCTGGAAGTAATTTGCTGACAAAGCTGGGTCCCGGCAGGTGCTTTAATTGCTTCTGTGGGAGCAGATCTGGGAGCTTCTATTTAGAAGGAAATAGAAATTATGGTGGTGCCACCGTCCTTTCTCTGTGGCAGGAATTGCACAGTGTGTGGAGAGGGTTGTGCAGAGTTGGGGGAGGTGGGAGGCTCTTCCAGGTCAACCCGGTGTGGAAGCAGGCCCTTTAGCCCAGCCCAGACTTGGATTCAGGGTGGGGGTCATAAGCCTGATAGAGCTTGGCCAGAGAAGGTAAGGCCTAAAGCCTGACCCTAGTGAGAGACCTCTTGGGGCAGGAGCACCTTCCCCAAGGATGAGGTTCAGGCCTGCTCCTCTGAGACGCAGGTCATGCTTGCTAGGTCCCTGCCTTATCGCCTCATAGTCCTCAGAGTGACATTCAGGGTGACCTCTTGTGACCACCCCACCATGTCACCTTTGCTCCCCCATTTTCCTCAAGAGTGGTCTTTCCTGGAGGCTTCCTGTGGGCTCCACAGTGTGCTAACCGAGCAGGGTCACTCTCATTTGACCTGCCTAGGTCTGTTGGAGGTGAACCCTGGCCTGCCTAGTGCTCAAGTCTTCGCTCTCAAGCTACACCTGCCATTGGCCGAGCTGCCCACACCTTCTGAGATGGTCTCTCTGGCAAACTCCTAACTTCAAAGCCTACTGCTATCACCTCTTGGTGAATTCCAGAGAATTCACCTGTGATCTCTCCTACAAACTCCCCAAAAGTTTGAGCCCTGGTTGAGTCTCGGTCTTAGTGACCACTGGGTTTTGCCGCTTGCTGTACTGCTGTGTCCGTCACCCTATGGAACACCCCAGGAGCTAATACTCACTTCCCATGGCGAGGGTCACTTGGGCCTAGACTCTGGTGTGTGTGACACTGTTCTGGGCACCACTTGGAGGCTCTGAATCATAGTATTGTCCCTTTTTTGAGGGATGTGGACAGAGCTTATTTCTCACAGGTGGGGTATGGGTGTCATGTCATATGGTCCCCTCAGAGCCCAGTGTAGTCTGGCCTTTAGGTGCTCGTGGCTATGAGGACTGGGAGTCCTGGCCCAGCTCAGGTGCTGCCTTCACTTCTGCCCTCCCACGCCTCCTGACCCAAGAGTACTCACCCTTGAGGGCCGCGTTGCTTCTGGGTGCAGCAGGGGCTGATAGGAAAACACGAGGAAATGGAACCCCGTCAGAACAAAAGGCCTGGGGCTGGTTTTTCTGGAGCTACAAGGATGGCTTTTCCTGATGTGAGTGTTTAGAAACTCTGGGATGGGATTAAATGTGGGGTACAGGAGTGGGAAGAGGAGGGTTCTGTAGGAGTTGGACAGAGGAAGGCAGAACCTAGGTGGTGGTACCTGGAATCCACATGTCAGCAGTTTTATTTATTGCCCCTACCTACACCCAAGTCGGGCCTCGGTTTCCCCAGCGGGGCCTCCTTGTGGTGGAGGGGAAGGCTCAGAGAGTAGGCAGCTTGGACATTTTCTCCTTTGCCCGCAGCTGATTCGAGGGCGGAGGCAGGACCCGGTGGGCTGTCTGCGTTGGCATCTCCTGAGGCCTCGATCTGAAGGGCATCACCGGAGAAGAAAGAGACAGACAAACAGCCATGCGGGGAGTCGTGCCTGCCTGGCAGAAAGCTTGCGAGTTAGCTGTAGGTGGCGCCACAGGGCTGCAGTTGTGCCTCCCTCGCGGTCTGGTCCTGGCTGTTTCTTGCCTGGGTGGCCATCCCCATCACCTGAGTCCGCCAACACCGCGAGTCAGTTTGGGGCACTAGGGTTGCACCCAGGTCTGCCAGAGCCAGCCACACGCGGGCACTGGACGTAGGGGAGAACTCTGGAGGTGCCTCCTTGGTCTCTGCAGCTGCCACTCCAGAGCCTTGGTGTGAAAGACGGACCACACTAGGGCAGGGGCGGTGTGTCAGAGTCGGGGTCTCCACCCGCCTGGTGAGCCCCGGAACCCTAGGTGTATATATGAGACACGCGTGAGCGTGGGTGCCGGGGAAGTGCGTGGGACGCAGGGCCACCGCCCCGTGCTTCCTTTGTTCCAGCGCCGAGTTGCAGGCGGTGGCTTCACTGCCTCCCCCTGTGCCCCGCCCTACCGCCCTACCGTAGTCTGTAAGGACGAAGGTTTCAGTCCCTGCGAGGAATGTGTCCCTGGGCCCTGCCTCGGTGACTCACTCCCTTGACCCCTGCGTCACACTGGAGAAAGCCGCACATCCCCTCCTCAGGACTCAGAACCTGCTCAAGTCCCTCAGCACCAAAGAGGCATTCCAACCTCTCAGCCGGGCAGGCTGAGGGGACCCAAGATTTGGGACCAGTGGGGAGGAGGTCGGGTGGAGGGGGAGTGTCGAGCTTAGAAGTGACTGTCACAAGCCCAGGAGGGCCTATGAGATCATCTCAGTTCAAGGGCTCTAAAGTCCACAGACCTCATCTGCTAAAGGGACAAGTGGGAGCTCCCAGGTGGGGACTCACAAAGGAAATTAAACCAAGCCAGACTGGGTGCAGTCCTCAAGAGCAAGAGTCCACTTAGGCCCTGGGGGGTAGGGGGGGATTAAGAGCAGGCAGGGGCTGGGCACAGGACCTGGAGGCTTGTGATAGCAAGTCCTCAGGCCACCAAAGCTGGAACCACTGGTGACATGAGGTGCCTGTGTCCTCTCCTTCTGCTCTGCCACTCTCCCGCGCCTGTTTTCCCAGTTTGTCCACCGTGCCTCTAGTCTCTTTCTCTTTTATCCATGTCTAGGTAGCTTTTAAGTCCAGACCCCATGCTTAGAACCCACCCAGGGCTCACTGGAACCCAGCTGGGACTTGAGCCCCCGGGCAGCTTCTTGCCCTACACTGGTTGAGCAAGGTTATCTTGGGACCTCCTAACTCTGCCCTAAGTGGGTAGGGGCACAGACTGGATTCTGTACCAGGTTTCTTGACTTTCTTTTTTTCCTCTTTTTAATGCCTCTAGACACACCAGAAGAGGGTTTTCTGGTCCCATTACAGATGGTTGTGAGCCACCATGTGGTTGCTGGGAATTGAACTCAGGACCTCTGGAAGAGTAGTCAGTGCTCTTAATCACTGAGCCATCTCTCCAGTCCCAGTTTCTTGACTTTCTTAGGAGTCCCCTGATATCACATATTTTGAGTCCCAGGACAGAGACAATGAGGGGTCCCCATTCTTTGCTGGATTTAGTACTTAGAAATGCCCAGACTATATGAGCTGACATTTCAAGGCCTTCCCCGTTTTCAGGGCCTGTTCAGCCTTTAGTTCTGTCCCCAGGAACCCCATCACCACCCCACAGACAGTGCCAAGTCCTGAGAGGATTGGACTCTCTGTGGAGTGGCTGTCATCATAGCCTGGGGCTGCTGTATCTGATGCTACATCCCAGGAATTCTGACCCAGACTGGGGAAGATGGGGGACTCATGGCCCTGACCTAAGGCTATGATGAGAGTGAAACCGTAGAAGGCCCATGTATACGATTGCAGCTGACCTGGTCACTCTGGTGCTATAGATGACAGGGAAAGAGTAAATCCAAGGGAGGTGAGAGCTGGCCTGGGCTAGTGGCCTGAGCAGGGAGAGGCAGGACACTGGCAAGGAAGGTGGCTCAGGCCAGGGCTGAAGAGGGGTCCTTGCTAGCCAAGGTCATTCCAAGATTTTGGCCTTTGCTGTCCAGCTTTGTCTACTAGGCTTGGACACTAAGTACGTATGTATCTACTGTTGTTGTTGCCGTTGTTGTTTATGTACTGTATGTAGGTGATGTGTGTGCACTTGTGTGTGCACTTGTGTGTGCATGTGGAAGCCAGGGGAGGATATCAACTCCATCACTCCATCACTCGTCACCTCACTGAGACGGGGGTCTCTCACTGAACCCCAAGTTAGACAAGCAGTCAGCAATCCCTGGTGAGCTTCCTATCTCTATCCCTCATGGCCCTGTGGTTATAAACGTGTGTGTAGCAATGCATATCTTTTACATGGGTGCTGAGGATTTGAACTCGGGTCTGCTTTCTTGTGCACCAAAGTGCTCTCACCCACTGAGCCCTCTTGACAGTCCTTAAGTATGTACTGTTTGATTTTAAGGACAAGAGGTGGCAAGACTTGGTATCCATCGGGAGTATGGGGAGCAGAGGCCCCACAAAAACTCGGATGTCAGTTCACACTCTCAAGTGGGAAGGGTGGGAAAGGAAGGGGCAGGCAGTTTGTGGGGCCACTTCTCCAAGAGGAGTGAATAGAAGGGAAGGCAGGACCAACAAGGGAAGCCTTCTAGGGACAAGGGAATGGAGTTCCAGCCCACGGGACTCCGGGTTTTGCCCCAAGTGTGTGGGAGGTGGAAGCCCAATGACCCTGGAAGTGTAGCCATGTCTGAGGCAGCCCAGGGAGGTAGGCTCTTGATGTCCTGGGTAGGCCAAGGTTCCTGAGAAGCCAGGTGGAGGCTGAGGCTGGGGAGAAGCAGCACAGGCAGGGAGGAAACAGAACATGGAGGTCACTGACAGGGTCAAGGCCCAGGACAGCAGATGGTCACCAGGCCTGTGGCTACATTGGCCCTGAGCTTGCTCTATCCTAGGCCCTTACATTTAGCCCAGTGGAAACGCTTTGGCCTGATGGTGGGTTTTCTGGAGGGAATGGATGGTCTGAATGAGGAGAGGCGGCTGATGGGGTGGGGGTGGGGTGGAGGGGGGGTGGTTTTCCCGGAATCCTAGATCAAGCCTTAATAATTTGTTTCAGAATTAATGTGCGTTCACGCCATCTTTGCTGTTCCAGCTCATTGAAGATTAAATAAAAATGTGATTCCCCTCCCCCAAATGGAGAGAGAGAGACCAGGTCTAATCTTTCCAGCTGGGCCGGCTGGGAAGCCACCACTCCGTGGGGAATAAATCTCTGGGGGAGGGGACACTTGACTCCCTGGCTTTCAATCCAACCGGGCATAGTGGCCCTAGTCACATCTCATATTATCTAGCTGATAATCTGTTATTGTATCTGGGGACCGTCCATGGAAGCTCCGAGTCTTCCCAGGGCTGAGGCTAATGCCTTACTAGGCTCTACAGCAGGGGCATGACCAGATCCGCACACGCAGATTCTAAGTGCCAGGGTCCAGAGAAGAGATCAGCATTGCCTCCTCTGGCTGCGTCAGAGAGCCCAGGCCTCTTTGAGAAGGAATAGTGCCCTCATCCTTGGAACCTACTTCAGGGAAGTCGACGGAGGCAACATGTCCTCATTCACTTGGTCCTTCACTTACCCATCTACGTGTGATCAACAAGTTACTTTTATGTCTTTTTTGTGCCAAACTCTGAGGGCAAGAAGCTACCAGACAGACAGGCAGGCAGGCACGCAAGCAGACATACAGACAGGCAGGCAGGCAGGCAGACAGACAGACTGACAGGCTGGCTTCTTGTCAGGGTCACCACTACTTTGTCTTATCATGTCTCAGGACTAGCACACCCTGATCTTGGACCATCTTCTCAGACATGGTCCCTTTTCTCCTCAACATGTGAACTGAGGCGGACATTAAAGCAGTTGTGTTTAGAGGCATTAGAAGCTGACTGAGGGCTTTTCTTTTCGGTTTTGTTTGTTTGTTTCCTTTTCTTTTCCAGACAGGGTTTCTCTGTGTAGTCCTGGCTGTCCTGGAACTCACTCTGTAGACCAGGCTGGCCTCGAGCTCAGAAATCCGCCTGCCTCTGCCTCCCAAGTGCTGGGATCAAAGGTGTGTGCCATCACTGTCTGGCAACTGACAGAGTGTTCTAAGAAGCAGAAATACCTCTTCATGTTCATGTGACTGCAGAAGCCTCAGTCCTGGTCTGGATGCAGGGTCCAGATGTTAGTGAGGGCTTTAGAGTCTCTCTTGTCCCTGTGTGCCTCCAGACCATGTGTCAGCTAACCTCATGTTTTAATAAGTTGTCCACACACACTTTTGAACTTATAAATCAGATTTATCATCTTTTATAGTCCAACCTGGGCCAGTCAGCTGCCTCCACCTCCAAAATGCCAGGATAATAGTTGTCCCTTGATATAGCTGCTTTATGTAGTACTGAGCACTGGACCTAGGGCTTCCAGTATGCTAGGAGACACATCCTGATCCCCAGAATCAAATCAGAATCTAGGACCTTGCATATGCTAAACCATGCTAGACCATGCTAGACCATGTTAGACCATGCTAGACCATGTTAGACCATGCTAGACCATGCTAGACCATGTTAGAGCATGTTAGACCATGCTAGACCATGTTAGAGCATGTTAGACCATGCTAGACCATGTTAGACCATGCTAGATCATGTTAGACCATGTTAGACCATGTTAGACCATGCTAGACCATGCTAGACCATGCTAAACCACTGACCCATGTGGGTGGAGCTCCTGGAGTCTTTAGTCAGGGACAGAATGCAGTTGGGTCCCAGCATAGCCAGTGTTCCAGGTCCAGTATGTGGTGTGGCTAATCAGTGTCTGCATTAGGGAATTCAGGTTCCAGTAGAGAAACACAGGGACAGTCATGCTCACTGCTTTCCCAGGGTGAAACTGAATCCTCAAAGGTGGTGCTAAGAGAGTTGGAAACTTGATCTGCGGTAGCCAGATGCAAATCAGATTAAATAAAAATGGCCGGATGCCTCTGACCACACACACACACACACACACACACACACACACACACACACACCCTAGTCCATGACATAGAAAATAGACAGAGTGTCCAAAATCTTTTAAAGGACTCAAGAACCAGTGGCAGGAAGTTCTCCATAATAAAGGACAAAGGACCCATGTGGACACTTTTCAGATCAGTGAGCAAATGCCCCACCTATTCCCATCAGGCACAAAGTGTCAGCAGGCCTCTGCTCTGGACGTCCCTCCACACTGGGCGTCCCTCCACCTGGGCGTCCCTCCATCTGGGCGTCCCTCCACACTGGGCGTCCCTCCACACTGGGCGTCCCTCCACCTGGGCATCCCTCCACACTGGGTGTCCCTCCACACTAGCCACAGATACAGACCTTCACTCCCACCTCTGAGGCTCCTTGGGGTCCCGGTGCGTGTCAGTGGCATCAGTAGCATCTTTGACACAGGGTCATTACCAGGCCCCAGGCACCTGTAGAGTGCCGGAAGCCACCCTGGGCCTGGTTTACAGTGTCCTCCTCTTCCCTGGGGCTCTCATCAGTTCCTAGTCTACGCCAGAGCACCCTTTCTCGAAGACCCCCCCAGTCTTTGTCTCCCAGTGCTCTGTCACTCGGCAGCCCCCAGAACATGGTTTGGCTCTTGCGGTAGGCCTCAACCAACGGGGTTTCTGCTCTGGGCCATTTGGTCAGGGCTGAGGTGGACACCGCTCTGGTTGTCCCAGGAGAAGGAGCTGAGGGGTTGGGAAGTAGATGACACACGTAGAATAAATACCCTTGGAGGTTCCACAGACTGGGATATCATCTGTAGTAGCAGTAGCCTTGTGCTACTACCGTAGCACAGTAGCCCAGGCACCAAGTGTCAGCAGGCCTCTGCTCTGGGCGTCCCTCCACACTGGAGGGTGCAGCTTGGGCACAGGATGGGAAGCAGGAATGCCTGGAGGCCCCACATCTTGGTTAATTTTTTAATGAATTATTTTAATTATGTATTTGTGTATGTCTGGTTGTCTTAATTATACACTATGTGTATGTATGGGCATGTGTGCATGTGCAGGTGCCCATCGAGACCAGAGGCATCAGATCTCTCAGGCATTTGTGAACCTCTGGGAACTGAACTCAGGTCCTATGCAACAGCAAAACCTACTCATAGTCTCTGGCCATCTCCCCAGCCCTACTGTGTGCCATAACTTCCTTCAAAGGGAATTTAAAGAGACAAAACATGTGTAGTCAGGTGGATGGGACTCTTAAGAAGCTCAAAGGCAAACATGGAAGGTCCTGGAGAGAGTTCTGGTTCTGTAGCCCTGGCTGGCCTGTGACTTGGGTCTGTGTGCTATGTGACCAGGCCACGCCTGTGTCGTCTGTGTCTGGTTCTTTCTCTGTGCATCCTGGGTAAGCACGCCTGTCCTCAGCATTGCTTCAGGTCTGTAATCCAGTACTCACAGGTTGGGAGCAGGAGGTGGTGAGTTCGAGGCCCGCTTAGGCTCCATGATAGTGGGCTATGAAGTGACTTGATCTAGTGTCTCAACAGTGACAACCACATTACAAAACCAAGACAGACAACAGCAAGGAACAGCAGAAAGAAAGTGTCTGTTCATCTGGGCATCTTATGCTTTGTTTGGTGCCTCCTCCCCCTGCGTCCAACCCTCACCTCCACCACCACAGAGAATCAAGGACACAAGGGCTCACCCACCCTGGAGCACATCGGGGTGAGATCTCAGGCTCTCCAGGCTGAGCTCCTCTCCCCAAATGGTTCCCATCTCCCGTGCAAACATATTTATTGGGTTTGATGGCAAACACATTATACTCGTCCCAGGAAGGGCAGTTCCAAAGAGAAAACCTTGAAGTCCGGGAAATAATGACGGGGGAGTTAAATTAAAGTGTATAAAACCCTCCCGAGAGATAATGTCAGGGTGAGTTACAGGCCCGATAAGGGATTGGGGCTTCTCAGAGGGGCTCAGAAGGTCGCCCAGTAGTACGCAGAGGACCAGGAATCATAAATATGGGGGCAAGATGCCCAGCCGGGGTCGCTGGGGTGAAAATATTGGGGTCATTCCAAAAACAATTATCCTGCTTTAGTCTTCAGATCTTGTAAATCTTTTGTCTCTTATAAGACATTTCTGGAGAAAGACACACTTTGGAAGCTTTAACTGATTCTGGAGCTGCTCTCGGTGGTTGAGCTAAGAGCAAACAAAAAGACAAAGGGAGAGCATTACCCAGCATCCTCACGGCCATAGGGATAGCTGACAAGCTCCATCTTATTCTTTGGAAATTTGGGGCTTACCTCAGGTTTGGATTACTCCATTTGGAGCCATGGTGCAACTTAACAATTAATTTTTGTTTTGTATCTGGTTCTTGCTTCCCAGTTCCAGCCCCCTCTTTGGGGGTCGACTTGGTGGCTGAAGGGCAGCCATCTTGGCTCCTCTGGTGGGCTTGACTGACTGTGAAGCCACCCTGACTGATGTCGCTGTCACCTTGGCTGACACGTATTAAGACTCCTGTCCCCATGGAGAGCCCTTGGAACTAGAGAATGGATCTAGGCGGTGGCCGGGCTCATTTGCACGGCTTCGGGTCCAGCGCTCTGCTTTCGCCCATCATGCTCCGGGTTGGGACAGCAGAAAGCCATAATTGATTTTATAAACGCTGACTGGCACCTGCTATATGACTACTGTTGTGCAGGCCTAACCACCTCAGGCTCAGCTGTGAGCTTAACTTTTAGGCAGCCATTCATTAGGTTTCTCTGTCACCTGTCTTGGAGCACAGGGCTCAATGGCTCATGACAGGCTCTGAAGGAGGGCAAATGGGCACAGTCACATACACCGTGATGTCTGGCAAACCTCTGTAGCTGGAGAGTCTCCTTGGGAGCCTTTAATATCATGCTGTTTATCCCTAAGCCTGTGCTTGTCCCTGAACTCAGGGAGGAGACAGACAGACAGACAGACAGACAGACAGACAGACAGACAGACTGTAGGTCATAAGAGACTCCCACAGGAAAGTGGGTTTTCCCCAGTGGGTGCCCACTTGCACTTCACAGACTTCTTATGGAAGGCAGACATCTCCCTGTACTCAACCCCAGTCAGGGCTGTGGATGTAGGGTAGCCTGTGCCATCGGGACTTCCTCTGGGAGGCAGAGCTCTCAGGCAGTACAGTGATGGAGGAGTGACAGTGGGCTTTGGGAGTCTGGATGGCTTCTGATCTGGTAGCTATGGTATCGTTGGTACAGAACTGACAGCCACACACCTCAGAGAAACGTGTGGCTGTCCCTTACGCACTAACTCGGCTGGACTCCCAGGGCACCTGACAGCACATCAGATCTGGTGCTCTACTTCCAGAATTGGCTCTAAAGACTTCTCCTGGGAACTTTGAGGGTCACAGTCACCTTGCAGAAACCCTGCATGGCTCTGGGCAGGTGCTGGGAGGCTGGGTCAGCTCAGACAGGCTGGGTCTACTCTCAGTCCCTGTGTATCCTGGGAAGACAGACGGGCTCTCCAGCTCCAAGCTCCTCATCACTATGAAGGGCTAAGGCTGAGGGCTGAGTGTGGTCAGCTGACCAAAGAGGTGGTTGCTCTCTCTGCACCACTCCTTAAAAGCCAGAGATGAAAACCTGACCTTAAAGAGCCCAGCTGGACGCTCCTGTGGGCCTGGCAAACGTGACATCACAAATCAGATGTGACAGGGCGATGTGTGCCAAAATGGTGGCCAGCTGCTTGGCTGGAAGGAGGGGCTGCTCAGAGACCAGGATTTGTCCTTTGAGAGCAGGCGGCAAGCCCTGAGCCCAGTGCAGGTGTGTGCAGGTGGTGCCTGACTGGCTGGTCTGACCAGGGCTTTAGGACAAACACACACACACACACACACACACACACACACACACACACACATGCACACATATGCACACACATACACGAGTGCTTGTAGAGACATGTATGAACACATGTGATCATGTAGGGATGCAGACACACATGCACTCACAAACACAAACTCATATCACAGGCACACATAAATACATACACACTGATTGAAAGCACACAAGTTCCTACACAGATGCATGTGGCCCAACCTTCCCTCACGGATACAAGTCAAACGTCTATACAGGCACACAGCCGCATGCTTGCTCCTTCCGCTATCACCAGCTGCTGCTGCTGTGTAAGATTTTCTGCTTCCCCAGGTTGCCTGAAACCAGGGGCAGGTTTCCAAGAGTCTCTCCCACGCTGGGAAAACTCCTTCCTCTTCAGGTCTCATCACTTATGTGCCAGCTGCTGGTTTTAGGGTTGAAACGTTGAAAAAGAAGCAGTCTTAAAGCCTGGCAGGGAGGCCCAAACACGCCCTGTCCTCTGGTGCTCTACTCTTGTCCTAGAAGGGCTGCCACTCATAGTCACACGCCCTCACACTAGGGACTGGATGGGATGAACACGAGACTTGTGCTGGCCTGGGAGGGCACTGGACTGCCTGGAACATTCAGTGGCTCTGTTCCCTGGTCTGGGGGTGCAAATGAGGTAGAGGCACAGGCCACGGCACTGAGGGACACATGTGGCCTGGCTGTGATGTCTCTCAGGTGAAGTTTGCCAGAAGCATCAGAATCTCCTGTCACCGAGGGTTCCTCATAGCTGCTTAGGCAGGGCACAGACCTCCCTTTTAGACACGAGGGAAGCGAACAAGTTTGGGATAACAGAAGGAACCCCTTTTTAGTAGTACCCGAAGGCCTTGGGTGGAGTCTCTGCTCACCGATCTTTGACATGTGTGTACCATGGAACTGGTTAAGGTGGCACTGGGGTTGAACCCAGGGTTTCATGCACGGAAGGACATGGGACATCCCAGTCTCATGTTCAACCTTTCTTGTTTTGGTTAATGATAGCTTGAACTGATGGCCAAATGAGCCTTTTGCAATAAAGCATTTGTTTATGACTGGTGGTCAATAATACTCTGTAGCTTGCCTGGGCACTGCGTCCTGACCTCCAGCCCAGGAGAGAGGGTCGATGACTTCTGGTCTACTCTCCTTAGAGCGGGTTCAGCCAGGGGCCCTGGTCTGGTGACCTAGGGCAGGCCCAGCCATAACGCTCCTCAGCAAGGCTCCATGATTGGGTCTGTGAGTGCAGGGGTCAAGAGGCCCACCCTGCCTTCTCCTTGCTATGGTTAGGGTCTTTCCTGGAGGCTGCTGACCAAGTGTCAGAACTCATGGGCCAATCATAGGTTTTGCATCACCTCTGGGTGCCTGTTGGCCGACAGTCAAGGTCTATTAGAATCTGAGGCTCCTGGGGACTGGGAAGTCATAATAAAGACACTGGTTGGGGCTGGCTGAGGCTTCTGCAGCTCTGCCCTGTAGTGGATTTGGGATATGTGAACCTTGAGCCTGGATGTGCTGCTCATAGCCTGTTCAGATGCTGTAACTCCCAGGGGTCTGACTGGGTACTTAGCAGCTTCCTGTCCTCAGGAGTTGTGCCCTGCCAAGCTGGTGTCAAGACTTTCAGGAGGCAGGCTGCAGAGTCAATGGAATCTGGACCAGTCTATGGCTCCTGTGGCCCAAGGTCTCCTCTGCTCTTTAAAAAAAAGTGGATGACACCTTTGTCCTTAACCTATGCTATGGTATCCTGGGCCCAGAACAAGGCAGCTACCCAACTCTATGCAGCACCCCCAAACATCTCCTTTCTTTTGTACTCACCCCTGTGTCTGAACCTTAGGTGAGGTGACAGCCAAGCATGACAAGAGCCTCATGCAGCAAATGACACAGCAACGCTGAGACCTGCAGTGTAGTTGGCCTCCTGTGGGGACCCTCCATTCCCAGGGAAGCTACCAATGACAGTCGGTGTCCCCATGAGGACTGTAGCCATCCAACTCCTTCCCAGAACGCTAGGGTCCAGGCAGAAAAATATCATCCCAAAGGAGGTGAACATGAAGGTTTGTGGTAACCTTGCTTCTAGAACTTTCTTAATTTACAGCTTCCTCCAGATGTTTTTTTCCCTAACACACATCAGTTAAGTTCTTAACACAGTCGAGAGCTTGAAGAATGCTAAAAATTTAATGTATGTTAAAAGGGTATTAAATTGTAAACTAAAGTTTGCATGGAAATATGACATTAAAATACTTTTAGCTTTCAGGAAGCCGGGGGCTGTAACACAGACAGATTTTATCTGTTTAAAAAGAATTAGCTTTCCAGTATTTCTCCCTGATCCCGGCAGTTAACGTGTGTACATGCAAGGCCTGCCTGGGGCTGCTCAGCTGAGAGGGAGAAGCAGGGCCAGCTGCCGGGGCTCTTGGAGGCAAAGTGCAGACAGGGTTTGCCCTGCACTGAAGAGGCCCTGCTGGTGGGGAGGGGTGGCCAGCGTTCTCTGAGAGTGCCAGGCTGGGCTGCATAGCTACCTGTTTCCTGTGCCACAATACACAGGCACCAGGCCCGTGCACATCACTGTGGTCATTTCATAGACAGTGGGATGCTACCAAGCTGACAAGGTGCTCAGAGAGGCTGAATCATGTGTGTGGGCTTAGCACAGCATAGGGAGGTAGATGTTAATCTTCTCTGTGGGTTCCTCCACTGGCGCCCTGGGGCTGCAGCAGGGCCCCAAGCTTAGTCTTTTTTTACCCTTCTTCAGTTGAACTCCACTACCAAGACAGCCTCCACCTTACAGTGGCTGAGTCTGAGTAAAAAAGGCATCTGGATCCCTAGCTGTAGAGTAGTGTGGCCATGACAGGGGCCATCTCCTGGTAAGCTTGAGGAGGCTGGGTGGGGTGCAGAAGAGAGCGCAGCTGGCCTGGTTCCAGGAGAGCTGGCAGCAGGGGATGTTGGGAGGAAATGACCACTCACGGCCACCGCACCTTGGGGAGGTTACTCATTGGCAGTTAAAAATCTATTGTGACTTGTCAGAAAAATGAATAAATGGGCACATTAACTTCTGATTCCAGACCTCAGCATGTGTTTGTCTAATCAGGAGGTGAGTGAGCAGCAGCCACCAAGATGGGCGCTTTCCTGTCCGTCACACTGAGAATGCTAGTGGCATGGGAAGTCCATGACTAACAACGCCCCCTGGCGGGGCTCTGCATCTCTCAGAGGAATTTGGTGGAGACAGATATTCATGCTTTAGCCTTCCCAGCCACCCACTCCCTGCCTGCTGGCTCAGTGGGGTGGGGGCAGGTGGGTGGACAGACGGGGGTGACAGGAGGGGTCATGTCTACTGAGGACCTACTCTCCTCAGTCTAGATTGCAGGCAAACCTGTGGGCATTACTGATTGGTGGTTGTGGAAGGAACCAGCCCACTGTGGGTGGTGCCATTCCTAGGCAGGTGGTCCTAGGTGCTCAAAGAGAGGGTGCAGGCTAAGCAAGCCAGTAAGCAGCACTCCTCTGGCCACTCTGCATCAGCTCCTGCCTCCAGGTTCCTGCCCGGCTTATTTCACGATGGACTGTGGCCTACAACTGTCAGCTGAATAAACCCCTTCCTCAAGCTTCTTTTGGTAGAGTGTTTATCACAGCAACAGAAGGAAAGTAATCCAGGACCCTGAGTGGCTTCCCTTTTCCTCATCTGTAAAGTGGGGGAGAGCTTGGCCTGGTATGGCCAAGATTTGTGAAATAGAAATGTGGGCCTACAGCCTGTGAAATTCAGGCTGGGGTGGACACCGGTAGACATCAGGCAGGGTTGACAAGATGGCTCACTGGGTGAAGGCACTTTCTGACAAGTCTTGTGACCGGGGTTTGAGCACAGGACTCCCATGGTTGAAGAACAAATACCAGCAAGTTGTTTTCTTACCTCCACATGTGTGTGCCTGCCACCCACAGAATAAAATGTGATAAAAATAGTCTCAAATTTTCCAAAGGTAGTTAATGCCCACGCTGTGGTGTGGCTCTTGTGCATGGCATGATTTGGGGGTACTTGGATGGGTGGTTTAAAAATGTTTTCCCTTTATGTGTGTGGTGCTGTGTCTACATAGATGTCTGAGTATCACATGTGTGCCTGATGCCCAGAGTTCAGAAGAGGGCACAAGATCCCCTGGAACTGGAGTTATAGACAATTGTGAGCTACCATGTGGGTGCTAGGAACAGAACCTTGGGTCCTCTGAGTGATCAATGTTCTTAACTACTGAACCATCTTTCCATCTCCCTTTTTGTTTTGAGACAGGGTTTCAATATGTAGCCTTGGCTGGCCTGGAATTCTCTTTGTAGACCAGGCTAACCTTGAACTCCCTGAGGGATCCACCTGCTTCTGCCTTCTGAGTGATGGGATTAAAGGTGTGCTGCACCAGGCTGGTGACTTGGTCCATTCTTTTTTTTTTTTTTTTTGGTTTTTTGAGACAGGGTTTCTCTGTGTAGTCCTGGCTGTCCTGGAACTCATTCTGTAGACCAGTCTGGCCTCGAACTTAGGGCTTGGTCCATTCTTAATAGCAAACATATCCAACCCTCACAAGCTCCCTTGAAAGGAACCAGTTTCATCTTCGTTTTACAAAAGGGGAAACTGAGGCTCAACGGAGTCAAGTAATTCACATAAAGGCCCAGTAACTAGGAGCAGCGGGGATTGTAGTACGTACGTTCTTGTGTGGGACCGAATAGCTTTATTGGTCCTTACTCCCATGTGCCACAGCCCTGGATCTGAGGAGATGGGGAACCCCTGAAGGCAGCTAGCAGGGATATGACTGGTGGGAAGGACACATCAGCAAAGTGTCGCCATGTTGCTGGCTGACCATGCCTAAGCTGGGGGCTTCTGTGCCACAGCAGGCAGCAGGTGACAGGTAGTTAGGATGACTAGGTTAGGCAATAGGGACACCATAGCACCACAGATGCTGGCAGAGGCTCAGAGACTAGGATGACAGTACTGACTTTCCTCTGAGATCAGACTTTCTAGGAAAGCTTCTTCAAGGCAAACACAAACAACCGGCTGCTTCACAATGGCCCTGAGGAGTGACGGGTACAGTTCTGCTAATGCAGCACCTGGACTGTAACACCAGGCAACTCAAACCCCAAAGTCCCTAACCAGTTGAGAGCCACATACCACTAGTTCTGGAGAGTCGAGCCAAAGATTCCAGTGTCCCTTGAGTAAAGGGTCAACCAGATGTGGCTTTTGTACAGTTTAGCATCAGCTGCCAGGGTGTCACCCCAGGAGACTTGCTGTGATATCACCGTCTCATCACTGTGTTCTCAAGGCTTTAGGAATTCAAAGCAATATACAAAAGAGGGCCTTTATGACTTTTATTTTAGTATTTTAATATTGAATATGTGACAAGATTTAATGACCAAATTAGTCATTTACATTTTCAAAGATATCTAAATATAAAATTGCTAAAAATTCAAATACAGAGCAAGCTACAAATAATATTTCTTTTGGGGGGAGATAGGAATGGAAGACATTAGAAAAGGGTGCTCCCGTTGGCTGAACAGATCAGAATGAGAGAGGCATCCATTCAGTTGACCTCCTCTGCAAAGAAGCATACTTGACTCAGATGCTTAGACACAATGATCTAAAAAATGTCCCAAACACGGGTCATATAAGATATCGGCTGTGGTCCTGGCCCAAGACAGGATTCTGCCACAGGCTGGACCATGGTGAGGTCTGCAGAGGCATCTGGTGTAGACAGAGGTGTGGTGTGGTGTCAGGGTGCTGGGTACCTTGCCTTTTCTGCCCAGGGCTTGCTCTCCTTCTCCCTGATTCAGCGCAGCAGCAGCAGCAGCAGCAGCAGCAGCAGCAGCAGCAGCAGCAGCAGTTGTTTCCGGCTCCACAGCAGGCACCGGTTAGAGGATCGGAGACAGGTCAGCGAGGCAGGCTGACTGTAACATACTTGCCATGAGGAGATGAGAGAGGACTCTGGCTGGGAACTCAGCACCACCTGGAGACACTGTCACACTATCCTACCAGCACCTGTCCCTCAGATCACAGGTGCTGACATGTTGAGAAGGCCTTGGAAGGGAAATGACAGCCTTGGACACACGCACGCAGGCATGCACCCACGCACGCACTCACGCACGGCACATGCTAAGTCCTCATTCCTAACTTTAGTAAGATGCTATTCTCAAAGCAAATACACTCTTTTAAACAAATGGCACAGTTGAACTACTGGCTAAGCCCTAAACATTGCTTCTGAGAGCTCCAACCACAGCTTTTGTAATCTGCCTGTTCAATATGGGACAGATTTTAAAGACAATATAGTCAATCCTCCACCCCAAAGAATGGTCCATCATACCAACCATGATAAAGAGTACACCTGTTTATTAAAAGGAAAAAAAGAGAGAAATGTACACTTTTGTTCTTTGTTTGCTTTAAGAAATATGATCAAGTTGCAAGGAGATGTCTGGCATGGCTATGTACATCCTTGAGGGACCGCCAGGCAGAGCACACGGCTGAGCAGGACTTGGCCCCTCCAGGAGGTGGCCTGGCTCCTGGGCATTGCTACTTAGAACCATTGCCAAGCTTCAGTCCAACGGCAGCTCGACCTCTCCACCTTCCCCTGGAGCCCAGCAGCCTGTGCCTGCAGGTCTTGGCACTACAGGGTGCTGACGGACTCTGGTCCACCTGACCTTGCAGGAAATCTGGGCTGTGGCACCAGACTGGAGGCCCTCGTCACTGCTGCCCTGATTTCTTCTCCTTCTGGAAGCTGAAACTTGTACGCCTGTTCAGTTTTCTTTGTTTTTGAGCAAAATAGTCAGCGCGGGCAGTGCTTGCTCGTGATTCTAGGATGTAGTTAACCTAGAAAGCAAGAGGACATGGTTGTCACTGGCAGCACCGGCTGTTCCCCCAGGGCAGAGCATAGGGTGGAAGAGAGGCAGGTTTGGGCAAGGAATCCTGGGGCTAGCTGCTCTGACACTGTACACCTTCCCCCATAGACAGGAAGCCCAGTGCAGGCTTCTTAGTCACTGAGCAGTGGGGCTACTGATCCCTGGGCTTGTGTTCTCTGCTGTGGGCTCCTCCCAGAGTGCTCCTGACTCTCAGATTTGCCCAGCTAGCTCCCTAGTCCTGGTTATCACCTGACATCCCAGGCCTCCACATCTGAAAGAGGAGAACCTGAGGGCAGTGCTCCTGTCCTCCGCCTCCTGACACTCTGGCATGTGTCCTCTAGTGACCACTGCACCCACCAGCCAGGACCAGGTAGGAAAGGTAAGGCTCAGAGGACCACAGAGGGCTGAGGTCAGGATGGGCTTCAGTTTGCAGTGTCTTCACTGGGCCCCCTGTGCACCTTCATATATGGCTTCCTTGCCTGGCTTTTTGTGAAAACACAATTCTTTCACTCCCACACGTTCCGAAGCCTTGCCAGAAAGCTCAGCCTTCATTTGGAGAAGGCAGCCAGAGGCTCTCAAGCAGGGCAGTCATAGATTGAGGCTCTGACAATGTCCCTCCAAACAGTCAACAGTGGGTACAGAAGGCCTGCCTCACCTTGCCAAGTTACCAGTGGAGAGCCATAAACCAGGATGTAGGTTAGCGAGGGAGATCTGGGACAGCGTGGACACGGTGTGGGGATGGCAGGAGGCATCCTTATGCTTGGTGAACACCATCTCTGGCTTATGGTGTTTGCACTCAGATGACCTGGCGTTTGCAGTGTATTTTTGGCAGATTTAATCTGACAAAAGCACTTTAAAATGGTCCTTAACAAGCCAACTATTTCCTAAATTTATTATCTTCAGTACTTTGTGATAATCACATAGATAATTTTAATGCAAGATTAATGCAATAATCAAAAGATAAAAACGCCCTTTGGTCTGCCATTAGCTGGTTAATATGCTGTGGTTTAAAACGTGCCCAATTTTATGCACTATAGAGGGTTTTACTTTCGATGCACTTTACAGCTTAAGGCATAAAAATATAGGGAGTTTTCATGGTCAATAAAGCCACAGCCTCCGTCACTCAATCACAGAAGAACCCGGTGTGAAGAGCCCAACAGTTCCTCAGAGATTTCCTCGGGGCCAGGGAAGGAGGGACTGTGTGACTCCAGCATATGTGGAAGGTGGGGGCAGGCCTGAGCAGCATAGGCCTCCAGTGAGGCTCTACATCCTCTGAGACCTTAGGCCTCCATCTCCTCACCTTGAAAATGGAGACAATGATGTCTACATTCTGCAGGCCAGTTGGGAGGGTTGGATGAGATATGGGATGTAAGACATGCTAGATGAGCTGCTACTCGGCCCCTACTGAGGGGAATCCCTCCATTATCCTACAGAAAGCCCCTGTCTGTGATGGCTAAGCTGGCACCAGTCCTTGGGTTTTAATTTCTTTATTTAATTTTGGTCTAAACTCTCATTTTTACTTGAGTCTAAAGAGCCTCAACATTTCTCATTTCTGTCAAATTTTGGAGCCGGGCTGAGGGCTCAAAAACTGAGCGCTGGGACAAAGCTCACACTGGCCTGGCTGAGGCACGGACGGAATATCAGAAAGCTGACGTTCTCAAAGAGGGAAGTGAAATTCAGCCTTTGGTCGAGACCATAACCATTAGCTATGAGTCAGGCAGGTCCAGGGATGAAGCCCTCTGAGGTGCATGATGATGTGAGATTTCTACAAACATCTTGAGCACACAGACATTTCAGGGGAGGAGGCAGGCCTGGGGGCTGCGGGGGAGGGGTTGCAGAAAAGCATTGCTCTGAGGGAGCACTCGGTCCTGTCATGATTTCCCTGCACCTGATCTGTCTCATACTCAAGTCATAAACCTGTGTTTCTGTCATCAATCTGCTGTTGTGAAAATTATTCTGATGTCAAACACAAGATTATAATTTTACTAGAATCCTTCTCACGTCTTGAATATTTTAATGCTGGCTATAAAAGTAAGTCCAGGCCCCAGTGTGTGTGTGTGTGTGTGTGTGTGTGTGTGTGTGTGTGTGTGAACTGGTATATTTTTATCCAAATATCTCGGACTTGCTCCATGGACGCCTTATGAAGTTCTGCCAAGTTAAAGCGTGGCTCCCGGGATTCAGTGGTGCAGAGTGGGCTCTGTCCTCACCCTGCTCTCTGAGGAGCTTGGGTCAGTGTGGTCTGTGAGCTTCCTCATTTGCCCATGCCACTATGTCTCCTCTTTAATTATCCTCCCAGGACAATTCCTTGGTGACCGTGTGGTATTTGAACTACAGTATTCCTATATAGCCAGGAAGCCTTGGAGATGGCAGTACACATTCCAGACTCTACCACACCTACCATTAAGTTCTGGTTCTGTAGCAGAGTCGCCATCCCGGTCGAGTCTCTTTTCCTCTGGGCATTTTATTCAAGCATAAATGGGAACTTTCAAGGGCAGATCAGCTGCTGTCACTACCACCTGACTACTTTTCCCGGAAGCAAATGACCCAGAGGGGCTGGTGCATCTCAGCTGGTTTATTTATACCCAAGCAGCTGCTTGTGGATAGGGGCCATGCAGCTACTTTGATCACCACCTTCCATGTAGGGAAATTAAAGCCCAGGGTGTAAGAGGACTGGCCAGGATCATCCAGCCCAGGGTTGGAGCATGTCTCCCTTCTTACTCCTTAGCTCTGCTTCTTCCACTTGTTCTGATGGTATAGGATTCACCTTAGGAAAGGGACATTGGTTTTGAAGAGTCCTGGTCAAGTTGTACCACAGAGACTAATAGTCTGGGTGGCACCTGGTGCTTCAGAGAAGGGGTCATCCCCAGGCCCTGCCCTAAGCGCCAAAATCAACAAGACCCATGAGGTGCCTCCTAGCCTGGATGCAGCCTCTCGGAGACCTAGCTTGCTGCTTGGCCCCTTCCTGGGTTGCTGTGAATCTGCCTGTTCACCCAGGGCAATGTCAGCAGCTTACCATTTACAAACCCACAGCATCTCTGGGACTGTCAGCATACTGGTGTAATGTCTATTTTGTTCTGTCTTCCCTGACAAGGGAGAGCTCCCTAGGGGTAGAATAGCCATTGGTGAAGCAGCTGGAATGCTCACTGAGTACCAGGAAGGTACCTGGTACGATAGCCCCAGTAGGCATGCTTCAAACAGGTTGGGAAAATCACCTTGAGTGATTCAAGACCATTGTCTCCTCAGCTGGCTCTGGAGCCTCGAGGGACTCCTGACAGTGGTTGGGGAAAATAAACGGTGCATGAAGGAAAAAAGCAGAAGACCCCCTTTGGGGGCTGGAGGGGAGCTGGAGTCCTGTTTTGGCTGAGGCAGGTGTGGCCTTGGCCTGAGATGAGCCCAGGTAGAACCCACCCTCCTACTTCTGGGTCAGAGGCCACAGTGAACTCACCTTGAGCACGATTTCACTGACTGTGGCTGCGTCGGACTCGAAGTAGAGGTGCTTATAGTCATGACTGCTTAGGTAGGTAAGCTTAAATACCGCGTGACCTGGAGAGAGGGGAGGGCCCAGGTGAGTCACCATGGAGGGTGGGGTGCCCCGAGTGTCCTCCCTGATCCAGACTTGAGCAAGAGCACATGGAGGCTGGATGGCAATGCTCCCTGGGGTGGCTGGGTTTCTCATCACAGGCTGGGTCTAAGGCAGACAATGAAGATTCACAGTCCAGGTCCCCTCTGCACAATGCCAAGGGTCGTGCCTCAGGAGGGCTTCCCTTCCTAACAATGTTGCCTCTACAGGGTCAGTACCAAAGCACTGGTATCCTGAGAGCAGAAGGCCGAGTCACTCCAAATTATGACTCTGCAAGTAAAGTACCTGTGCTTACACTGAAATAAGCTAGCAACAGGACAGGGCATGAGCAACAGTTGTCCTTGTCACTGTGCTGGCTCCTGCTGGGGCGTGGCCTGGTTTGTCACTGCACAGAGGCTTCTCCTAAAGGCCATGAAGCAGACAGCAGCATGCAGTGCCTTGCAGTGCCACGGACCTGCATTCAATTCTTTCCCACTTCTCTCCCTTGAGTTACTGACTTCACAACACCCCGTGCCTGGCCTATGGTGCTCTCTTGCAGGTTCCGCCAGATTTATGTGGGCTCTGCACCGATCACCATGATCTGCATAGGAAAGCTCTCTCAGGTGCACTTCCTATGTGGTCACCCCAGCAACCATGGCTGTCAGACCTGTTTCTTGTTTTGCCTGCTTGAAGCTGTGGTCTATAATCCGGTCTGTATTTGATGGCACACACATTCCAGACAGGTCCCCAGTTCTAAATAGAGCTAGAGATGTCAGTATGTGTGACCTTCACAAGGACAAGCTAAGAGGAGGCTCTCTGGGGTCCCTGGCCTCAGCCTGAGGGGAGATTCCCCAGGTGATCTACATATGCCTGGACTTGGCACCTGAGAGACTCAGAGCCCTTCCCAGGTCTGAATTTTTCTTCAATGGTGTTGAAGCTGGTTTCTAATAATGGCAGCCAAAGGTACCGGAGAACATGGTCCTGCTCACAGAGACCTGTCTAGACCAAGAGCTCTGGGCACATGACACCAGAGGCCTGCAGCCCTGCCCCCAGCCTAAGGCCCTTCTTCTCAGCCTCACCAGCCCACACATACCTATTAGGCTTCCTCATCCATTGTCCTTTTAATTGAAGCAGTGGCTGGTCACATTATTAATTAATAATATGTCACCCACATTACTGTAAGTTCCCCTCCTTCCCGGAGAAATCTTCTGGGGACTTTATTTACAGTAGCTAATTTTTCAGATCTCCAAAAATAAACTGATATATGTTGTACATTTGTGGCCAGAAAAGTTGAGCTGCTGGTATTTTATCCTGGAAACATCATTACAAGATACTAATTGGGACTATAAATCCTATATTAAAAAAATTACTAATAATTTCTAAAAAAAAAAAAAAACCCTCACTTTCAGTCAGTTGACAAATTATGCTTGATTTAAAATTGTGGCTCTAAAATGTTAGAATTCTTGACTGGAAACTAATCAGTCCATTAATGTATAAATTGCTTGTTTCTGATAGAGAAGTGAATTTTCAATGCTCTCCCTCACTCAACACTAGAGTCTTAGTGATGTCATCTTGTGGAAGAACAATGCAGAGCCATTTGTTGGCCATGCTGTGACCAAGCAGAACTATGAAGGACACAGGGCTGTGAAGGACAAACAGAAACATTCCCCCAGGAGGCCTTGTGTGGACACCTGGCCATGACACAGACATCATGGCCTAGGGCTAAGAAGGACCAGAAGGTCTTAGGGAGGCCTGCAGACCTGAAGCTTTGGGGTTCACTGACTACTCTGACAAGTGACCTCATGTACTGTCCACACCACCTGTCACTGACAAGCCCTCAAGATGCAGGTGGTGTGGTTTGCTTGAGAAGCTGAGACATCATGGAAAAATGTCCTGTAGATCTGGCAGAGTCAAATCCACACAGCACAGATGATGTGCAGTGTGCACAGGCCCAAGAGTCTGGGGGAGAAGCCTTGACACATGTGACTTGTCAACTGTGGAAGGCACAGAGGGTAAGCCTGAGGCTCATCTGCACAGGAGCTGGGTGCAAACACAAGTTCCTGTTAGCCAAATCTCAAAGGCCAGAGGGTCACCACGACCCCTGCATCCCCACATTGCTTTTTTGCTGTTCTTGGAGTATGTGTGTTTCTTGTCTGTCCTCAGTTCTTGCTTCAGTGCCCGACTGAGGGAGAGGCAGATGGGAATGATGAAGGACTCACTCTCTTGGGCCTGACTGCTTGCCAATGGCAGTGAAAGCAGTTGTCCCACTAAGGGAATCTTTAGAGATGGCCCTGACCAAAACCCTGTGTGCTCTTGAGCTAACCATCTGCACCTGGGCTAAGGCTGATGGATAGCCATAGTCGGCAGCCACAGACCAGAGCCTGGGGTCCAAGCACGGGTCAAGGACAGTAGCTGTGTTTTCTCCCATGTTGGACTATAGGACTAGGGGATGAATTGCTCCCCAAGGGGTTTTGCCTGGAGGTCCCTCACTCCAGCCTCTGCGCTTTGCTGGCCCAGATTCTGACAGAGGACAGGTTGGGGAGGGGTAGGAAAGTGAACAAGGATCAAGTGTGATGTGTGATGTATGTTGTGAGGGTCCTGGCTACAGGTGCCGCCATGGAGACATGGAGGTGAGGAGACTTGTCAGGTACTGGGAGGAGCCCTTAGGGGCAGTTTTATGGAGGACAAAGGATGCTGGGTAAGGAAGGGACAAACATAGAGCTGGCAAATGGGCTGTGGAGGGACCCAGAGCTGACCAAGCTCCTGGTGTACAGACAGGAGGGACTGATAATGCCTGCATATATCAACTCACGAGGAACTAGTAGGTCTGAAACAGCAGGGACATACAAGATAAGTTGTACTTGGGGTGCTTCCCTACAGTCCCCAGAGTCCAAAGGGAGAGAGATCAGTTAACATAGTGGTCTGTCCATGTGGCACTGAGCTAAAGGGGCAGAAAGAATGCTGACTTAGGAGAAGGCCATGGTGGGTAGGCCATAGACATAGGTGAATTAATGGCAGGACAGAGGCTTGAGCCACTGTGAAGATAGTCAGATGTGGGCTGCAATCCCAGCCTAGGACGCTGGGAGGCGCTGCCTCCAGCAGCCCAGGCACCTGTGGTCTCAGCAAAGGATCCCACAGAGACAGGATTCTAGCTTGTAACATCTACACGGAGAAGGGGCTCAGTGAGGGTGATTCTTACAACTCCCGGGACTGTTATCTGGGTAACACACTCATTGTCTTGAAAGTATTGCTTTTAGTTGGATTTCTCCGAGCCAACTTGCTTTTACAGGGCCATAGGAATAAAGTGCAACACAATGGGGCAAATGTGGCACCTAGGCATTGGTCACATGCTCAGGGGGGCCATTGAGACATCACACCTGCATATGTAAATGTGTCTCTACATCCACATATTTTTAAAGTAAACCAGAGAAGATGGCGTAGACCCATAAGAGGGCTAATTACAACCCAAATGTCAGCAGCAGAGACGCGAGCCTCTGTTGTAATCTGTCTTCTGTATTCATTTTCACTAAAACAAAGCTGCCACTGTCTCAGAATAGGACAGGTACTATAGCAGTACTTCCCTGCTGAGGAAGGGAGAGAGGGAGGGGGAGGGGGAGGGGGAGGGGGAAGGGGAGTGGGAGTGGGAGGGGGAGACAGAGAGAGGGAGAGGGAGACAGAGACAGAGAGACAGAGACAGAGAGACAGAGAGACAGACAAAGAGAGAGAGTGTGTGTGTCTGCTGACACACCTGTCAGCACCAACAGGGTGACGTCTGGCATGAGCCCACAGTCATCTATGCCTAAAATTCCTGGTGGCATCCTTGCTCAGAACACCAAAATGAGCTGAAATCTCTTTCATTTCTCTTCAATTACAAGAATTATAAAAACATTAAAATTGCTCAAAATTCCGAAGACAAAGGGAAGCCTACACATCTCACACACAACCCCAGCAACAATGTGGCGACACCCACAGGCACCTCTAGTTGTCCTCATGTTTTTCACATGGTTTATTGAAATTTAAGGGGTTTGTTGTTGTTTTGTTTGAGATAAGGTTTCACGGTGCAGCCCTGGTTGTCCTGGACCTCGCTGTGACCTGGAACTCAAGAGATCCACCTGCCTCTTCCTCCTGAGTGCTGGGATTAAAGATGTGCCACCAACATCTGGCTTTTTTTTTCCCAGCCCACCTCTGCTGTAATCTTTTCCGTGACCTCTCTTTCAATGGCTGCATGTCATCCCAACTGGTGGCCGGAACCGTGTGCTTCACTCTGTGGTTCTGCAGGCACCTTGGGAATAGCACTTAGGAAACAGCAAGCACCATAAAGGAGGCTCTCGGATTCTCCCTTTATGGCAGAATAAACAAGACAGTTGGCTTCTGGGGTTAGGCTGTCTCTAATTCCTCTTGTCTAAAAGGTCATGAAAAACCTCACTGGACTTCTTGGGGGAAATGGACAGTAACACACTTTCCTTTGGTCATAACACTGCCTCTATTTGTTTTTGAGACAGGGTTGCATGCAGCGTAGGCTAGCCTTAAACTTGCTATGTAGTTGAGGCTAGCCCTGAACTCCTAATCCTCTGGCCTCCATGTACTGAGTGCTGAGATTAAACCAAGCATTTGGCTGCTGGCTTTGCCTTTCTGTAGCTCTGGCAGCTCTCTAGCCTCAGACTGAGCTGCCAGCTGAGCACATAATAATGAGAGAGGAACCAGAGCATAATGACCTCTGCCCTCTGAAACATAGGCTACATCTGATCTCCTTGGCCTACTCTGCACAGATTTTGTAAGCACTCTTACATGCTGATGATAAGGCAGGGGTACCTGAGTTAGCCCCTTTTCCAGACGGCAGAGGCTTCCAGGGAGACTGAGCTGCTGTCTTCACAGCTGCATCTCCCTTTCAAGGCACAAATCCGAATCTCTGTAGTCCGCTGGACATGTGGGGGAGTCACTTGGGGCTGGGAAGAGGGACAGCTATGCACACTGAAGAGCACTGACCATGGCAGTTGTGATATTGGCAGACTGAACTCATGGCTAGTCAGAAACTGCAGGCAGGTCCAGAAACTGATGCCCATTTCCAGTTAACTTGTATTTACAAGGAAATACTAACGTTTCTACTCTCACGGTAAAATCAATTGTATACTGGCCATATTGGAGGTGTGGCTTTGGTGGTCTTATACTCCAGGTTAGGGTCCAGTACAAACAACTCCAGCGGTACAACCAACACAAATGGGTTCTGAGGTGCCTGACCCCATCTGTTAGATCCTTATGTCTAGAGAACCGAAAGTCAGCTCATGATGCAATATTTAATTTGGATAATAAATTATGAACTTAGAAGAAAAGACAAAATAATACATAAACACCCTATCTTTCCGTTGCATGAAAGTCTTGAGTATAGGGGAGGTGTTGCTCCACACCAGTCACACCAGACTCCTAGCTCTCCCATGTCCAGCCCTCCCCCAGGTCCTGACGGGTCTTCATTGCTCAGATCGTCTCTAGGTTCAAGCAGCCACCTGTACAACTGTCCTTATAAAACCATCTGTAATTCCGGCACCCAGGAGGCCAAGGCAGGAGGACTGTCTGGAGTTTGAGGCCAGTCTGGGCTACAGAGCAAGACTATGTCTCAAATCCAGTGACACCAGTCTAGATCTGTCACCTTCCTCCTTAGTGTCCCCTAATAATTCGTGTCCTGGCGCCATCCTTCAACTCCAACACATCTGAAGATGATTTTCAACAATACTGTGTATTCCAGTTCTCAAACTTCTGGTTTCAGGAGCCCTTTGTACTCTTAAATATTACTGAGGAACCTAGAGTTTTAGCTTATATGGATTATAGCTATTAACTTTTATTATGCTAGAAGCTAAAACTGAGAAATTTAAAGTAAATTTATTCATTAAAAATATAAGCCCACAAGTTAACATAAGTATTTTTTTAGTTGAAAAGCCCTTATATCACCCAAAGTTTAATAAACACGGTTTTAAAAATATTTTAGGGCTAGAGAGAGGGCTCAGTGGTTAACAGCACTGGCTGCTCTTCCAAAGGTCCTGAGTTCAATTCCCAGCAACCACATGGTGGCTCACAACCATCTGTAATGGGGTACGATGCCCTCCTCTGGTGTGTCTGAGACAGCGTACTTATATACATAAAAAATTATTTTATTTTTATTATATTGGGCTACATTAGGCCATTGTCATTTGAGTATATAATACGCTGTACACTGAACCGAGGCCTCACAGATGCCAGGAAGGCACTCTACAGTGTGTCTGACCTATGACAGACTTCCAAGCAGACGTTCATTGATGCTCTTTGTAAAGATTCTTCGATGTTTATACCAATAAAGGCCCCAGTGAAGGGGCTTTTTAAAAAAAGCAGAGTTGTAGTATATCATGTAAAATCTCATTAGTGAGCTTTCTGTACTGTTACATTCAAATCCACTGGTTGGAGGCCAGATGTGATGATATATACCTCTAACCAGCCAGTGTAAGATCCTGTTTCAAAGCAGCCAAACAATAAGCCAACCTAAACAACAAAACCCCTCTTGGTTGGTCTTGGGCTTTGAATAAATCTTCCTCCTTGTCTTAAAAAATAACAAAAACAAACAAACAAACCCCTAAATATCACCAGTCTTTAAAGCTGGCACACAATGTAATGGCTTTGCTACGGGATTTTCCTATGTAGTTTGTTTTTGTTGACTCCATGCCCCCACTGCTGCCTTCTCCTGCCCGTCTTCACCCCCCATGGCCCTCTTTCTGCCTTCCTGTCTGCTCTTATTTCCCTTACCCCTCCCTTAAGAGCCCATCGCTCCTTAAGTCTCAATTTCTGGTTTCATGACCTTTAGCCATGTCCTTGTGTACACACATACATACATAAAAATATACATATACAAAAATAAATAAAATATACACATATAAAAATAAACCCAGAATTTGCATATGGGAGAGAACAAATGGAATGTCTGTTTGAGTATGGTTTATTTGGCTTAATGTAATAATTACCATTTCCATCCTCTTCCCCGTAAATGTCACAATTCCATTCTTTACAGCTGCATAAAATCCCACTGTGTGTATTCTCTATTTTTTTTATGGGTTCCTGTGCAATGGGCATCCTGGCTGCTGTGCACAGTGCAGCAGTAAGCATGGGTATGCATGTTCCTCTGGGGTATGCTGACCGAGAATTCTCTGGGTGTATGTCCACCTTGCCTGGGTTTGTAGTATCTCATCATCTGAAAAATATTGGTTCATAGCACTGCACGGACTACCAATACTGAAGCATGGTTTTATGCAGTATTATGGAAGTTATGTTTTAGCACCACTGACTGTGTCAGAAAAGTCTTGAAGCAATGAGAAGCCAAGCTCTCAGAGACAGATACAAGTTTTCCAGAGTTAGAATTCTGATTTGAGGCAGTGTGACTTTCATTACTGGGACAGACCTGGCAGCTTCTTCCTACCTCAACTAGCAGGTTAACTTACTTGCTTTTAAGAAAATGGTGGCCAAAGTCTCAGGGTTGGAGAATCAGTTTATTAGCTGTTCCTTCAAGTAAAAATATGTCCCATGGAATAAATGGCTAGTTCAGCTAGCAACTCAAACAGCTGGACAAGTGCTTTCCCTTGATGCAATGGTTGTCTCCAGGGACTTCAGGAAATGAACTAAGAATCATGGTTGGGCTGCCTAGAGAGCACAAGGCTCTGAGTTTAATCCTCAGTAACACAAAAAGAAACAACATCAACAACAAAACAAGTAATAGTTTAGGAGCACTTTGAGTGATTCTCCTTGTATCTACACTCTTTGAATATTCCTTTCTATTTTAAGTAGAAAAATCCCATATTATATTACGTACTTTTTCTCCAGTAAGAGGAACTTAAAAGTGTGTGTATATGTATATTTGTGTGCATGTGTGCGTGTGTGTATGTGTGTGCACTGTGTACATGTGTGCATTTGTGCTTGTGTGCGTATATGTCCATACTTGATGTAGAGGCCAGAGAATATCAGGTGCCTTGCTTGTTCACTGTCTTATTCCCTTGAGACAGGGTCTCTCAATGGATCTGGAGCTTGGCTAGCTGGTGCAGGTACACATGCAGCCATCTACTCCTACCCATAAGCCCTTTGCCTGGTCGGAATGACTACTTTATCTCATTCCTATGTAGAAACACTGGACAGCATAATTTCCTCGGGACCTCACAAGGCGCCAAGCTTGCCACAGGCCCCACCCTCCCTTGGATTTCTGGGAGTCTCATGGAGCCCAGCCTTGCCTCTAATTCACTGTGTATATAGTCAAAGATGGCGCTGGGTTTCTGTTCCTCTTGTCCCCACCTTCCCAGTGCTGGTCCAGGCACTTGAGTGACCACACTGGGCTTCCTTCCTGCTTTCCTTTACTGCAGATTTGATTTATTCTGTGAGCAACACTTGGCAGCCATTTCCTCCCCTCCCCTTTATTACTTAACTAGTTACTTTGTCCTCTATGCTAACTTCTTGCATTTAACAAGCTTTAGAGGAAAACCTAGGGACCGAAGTATGGTCGAAATTTGTTAGAAAAATAACTCCCTAGAGCAGTGGTTTTCAACCTTCCTAATGCTGTGAGCCTGTAATACAGTTCCTCATGTTATAGTAAATCCCAACCATAAAACTATTTTCACTGTTACTTCATAACTATAATTTTGCTACTGTTATAAGTCGTACTGTAAATATTTTTGAGGATAACAAGTTTGGCAAAGGGACTCTCCCACAGGTTGGGAGCCACTGCTCCAGCCTGGGTCCCAGTTGGGGCTAGACCTGCATGGGAAGGAACAGACACCCGGGTCCTTAGCTGCGTCAGTAGCAAAAGCAGGACATAACCTTTGTTTCTACTTCTGTGTAGCCCTAGGCCACTCCTTCCAGAATGGAGTGTTTGTCTGCTAGTTTGTCACCACAAGATGAGGTCCAGTAGACCTAGAGCTCTCTACCGTGTGGACGCATCCCAGAGTTGCTACAAGTTAGGAGACCCATGGGAACACCAAGCACTTGCCTGAGAGATGACAAGGTCCCTTTGTCTTTCTACTTTCATCTTTTGAGACAAATAAACTTCTTTATAAAGAACCACAGGGCTTTGTGGCAAAATTAAAAATATAGATACATCAGAACACAGGAAAATATTTCTTTTTTGCATAAAATTCAATATATAATAGTGGAGTACACTTGGCCAACTTTTAAGGGGATGTAGCAAGAAAGGATGAAGATTTTCCCTTTGGAGAGAATTCACCTAACTACCAGTTAAATTAGTGTTCCCAAGATGAATTCAAACCATCACCCTAAAAACTGTGTTTGTCTCAGGCAGCTGCAGACAGGTGGCAGGCCACCTCCATGCCCCACCCCAGCCTAAGGCCTGCTTCCTTCCCTCCAGTCTATGCAGGTGCCAAACATGGGCAGCAGCTCAAGGGGCTTCTTCCCTGTGGAGAGCTTGGGAGGGGGGTTCTTCCCTGGGGGGGGGGGGGGGGGGTTCTTCCCTGGGGGGGGCGGGGGGGGGGAGTGGCTTCTTCCCTGTGGAGAGCTGGGTTCTACCTTGAGTTTTCCCTCCCCAGCCTTCAGCACTTCTTTGCACTAGTTTGGTGGTGACAAACTTCACTTTCTGACTGCGATGTCTCCATTTTACCCTCGGCTGAGGGAGGACCACTTGGGAAATAGAGACTTTGGGTAGATATTACTTCATAGAGCTGGCACGTCGTTGTCTTTTGTCTGGCAGTGCTTCTGACAGGAAGTCGGCCATCATTCCTATCATGGTTCTGTGATGTGCACAGCTGCTTTCTTGGGGTGCTTTTCAGATTTTTCTCTTTATCACTGGCTCTCAGCAATTTGATCATGATGTGACTCGATGTAGTTTCCTTTGTATTTATCCTGCTTGGCCTTGCTAGGCTTCTAAGGTTGGTGGTTTGATATTTTAAATCAGATCCTGAGCACCTTTTTGTTCCCTGAGACTGCAGCTACGAAGCTGCTGGAGGGTATGAAGAGCTGCTGGAGGGTATGGGGAGCTGCTGGAGGGTATGAGGGAGCTGCTGGAGGGTATGGGGAGCTGCTGGAGGGTATGGGGAGCT
>JANHMN010000002.1:107788088-107862180 GCA_030674055.1 Rhabdomys pumilio | reverse complement strand
GGTATGGGGAGCTGCTGGAGGGTATGGGGAGCTGCTGGAGGGTATGAGGAGCTGCTGGAGGGTATGGGGAGCTGCTGGAAGGTATGAGGGAGCTGCTGGAGGGTATGAGGAGCTGCTGGAGGGTATGGGGAGCTGGTCTCTCCTCTCAGCACTGGCTGCAGTCTGAGCCATTTCTATGGCTGTCTTACGGCTTACTCACCCTGGCAGGCAGACTCTGAACTATCTTCTCATGATGCTCTCTCCTGATTCTCATGGCTTTATGTAACCCCTTGCTGTTTATGGGATGGCCTTGTGGCTTGCTTCTAATAACCAGTAATATAGAATACTGTAAAAATGGCATTTTGAGTTAGCTCCTAAGAGGCTAGGGCTCCTTGCTAGCGTTCTTTGATGCAGACCACTGCCGGCTAGTTAGTTTTTCTATTGTGGTGGCCAGGTAACATAGAACTAAAAGCACTTCCAGGAGCTGAATTCTGCCAGCCACCATTCAGTGAACTTAAAGCAGATTCTATGACTTTTTTGTTTTTCTTCTTTCTCTTCCCACCCGTTTCGGGCAGGATCTTACAATGTAGCCCAGGGAGACCTCAAACTTGACTTCCTGAGGGCTGAGACCATAGGCACTCAACACCACACTTCCCACCTGACTGATACCTTGACTGTAGCTTCAAAGAAGACCGGAGCCAGAAGACCTAGCTGAGCTGTGTTGGACTCCCCACCCATTCACCTAGAAAATAATACATATAATTGTTGCTTTAAGCCACTAAAGTTTAACTTGTTATATGGTAATAGGTAACCTGCACCCTAATAATTTTTTATCTTCCTTATTTCTTCCATTAATGAATGTTTTGACAGAAGAATTACTTCCCAGCTCTAGAATTTTCATTCAGTTCTTTTCCCTAGCTTACATTTCTTCTCCTTTGGGAGTGTAGATTTCTCTTCATTTTAAGTTTTTTAGTGTATTTTAAAAATTTACCTTATTCTAAATTATGGGAGTATCTCTGTGTGTTTGGAAATGTGCACACGAGAGCAGGTGTCTGTGGAGGTCAGAGGCATCATGTCACCTGGGAGTGGAGTTGCTGATGTGGGCTCTGGGAATTGACTCAGGTCCTCTGTAAAAGCAGCAGGCTCTGAAGTGCTGAGTCAGCTCTCCAACCCCTTTGGACATAGTTTTAAAGCTGTTTTCCTGCTTCTATGCTTGTCTTCTGAGACAGGGTCTTTCTTATTATGTAGTCTAGATTTGCCCCAAACTTGTTATCCTCCTGCCTCAGCCTCCTGAGTAACTCTGTGAGTGAAGTTCACTGAGGGCATCCTGCTCCAGAGATGCTGACTGAGTCGTGAATCAATCTGCTCCTTTCGAGGCTCCTTTCGGGAATTGGCTCGTTTCCTGAGCTGAAACTTAAACCCTGGGCCTTGTATGCCATGGGTGTATTTGTCATTGTTCACTGCTGTGAAGAGACACCATGACCAAGGTTACTCTTAGTAAAGAAAGCGTTTACTCTGGAGCTTGCTTACAGTACAGTACAGCAGCTGCTTACAGCACAGTACAGCAGCACACAGTCAAACACGAGGCTGGCAAAGGAGCTGAGAGTTCTGTCTCCGGATCCACAGGTCACTGGGCCTGGTTTGGGCTTTTGAAACCTCAAAGCCACCCCCAGTGATACACTTCTTCCAACAAGGCCATACCTTCTAATTCTCCTCAAGTAGTAGCACTCCCTGATTCCTAAGCATTCAAATATATGACCCTATGGGGGCCATTCTTATGCTACCACTCTCTTCCCAAACTGGACTCTTTTCTAAGCTTTATTTGGCAGAGTAGTCTCTCTAGAGCAAGTGAAGACCATTCCCATGTGCTAGCCTCTACAGAGTCATTCCTAAATGCCCTGGATGTGCCACCACAAGTGCAAGTGACAGCCCTGACAGGGAGGGCTCTTCCCCAAGTGGCTCCCTTCTGTCCTTCTTGGCAAGTACTAGCTGCAGCAGCCCCAGCTCTTACCTTGGTCTCAGCCCACAGGAAGCACTGGCACTCATTCCTTCCCTCAGGGATCAGGAGCCTGTGCTGCTGAGGCAGCAGGACTTTAAAAGATTCTGTCCAGTTTTCTAGTCATTTATTCTAAAAAAGCTAATTTGCTAGTTCATTTTGAAAATTGCATGTGAGAACCTCAGAGGCAATAAAAATTTTGTTTTTAATGCAAGTATAGTTACTTTTTCTATGTCTATGAAGGACAACTTAAGATCTAAATACCTCATACATGGTGTTTATTTTATGGAATTATTTATTTACAGAATTTACTGTTCTGGAAATACAGTTTGGAACCTGGGCATAATCCATGACTGAGGCCTGCAATCCTAGTACTCAGAAAGCTGAGCTCAGAAAAACTGCCTTGAGTTCAGGGCCAGTCTGAGCCACACAGTGACTTCTAAGCCAACCTGGACCCCAAAGCACAGGAGATTCACAAAAGCAACAAACACAGAGGAGTGTGGGGGTATGTGCCTTGACCCCAGTGCTCTGGAAACAGAGGCAGAGGCAGGCAGATTTTTGAGTCTGAGGTCAGGATGGGTTACATGAGGGTGTAGAAGTTAGATAAATTCCTTGACATGCAGACAAGACAGATTAGGGTGGGGGTGGTACCACAAGAGTAGGTAATACAGATGCTGAACTTCTTCCTCCCCCTCCTGATGTGAAACAAAAGCCTGACAGCTTAAAACAAAAGCTTAGTGGGCTTCTTCTCCTGTCAGTAGGCCTCCTGCTGGTGGGACTGGCTCAGAAAGTTCAAGACTGGATATGATGAGGGCATGTCTGCACAACAGTTGTGGGCCAATCAACCACCCTGTTTTCCTTCAAACTGAACAACCCTAAATTAGGAAGATCCTCCAAAGGCTTAAAACAAAACAACCCAGCCTTCGAGGAGACACAGCTCCAGGCTTTCCGACTCTTTCTCTATGTGTCTCATGCGTATGTTTCCTCACTCCTAATAAAAGCCTTTCTTTATCTGATGTCTGAAAATTTCTCTGCTGTCACTTGTTGCACTGGAGACTTCTCTGCCTTTTAATTCTTTAATAGGTAGTGAGAACAAGTCTGGTGATGACTCCTAGATAGTGACAGCTCCCCAGAACAGCTAATGTTGCATAGTAAGACCCTATCTCAAAACAATCCTCCAACCTCCTCCCCCCCCAAAAAAAAGAAAAAAAAAAAAAAAAAAAAAAAAACAACCAACAAAAACCCAACCCAAACCAAAACCAAAACAAACAAACAAAAAAATAAAATAAAATCACATCAAAAGAAAACACAAAAACAAAAACAAAAACCTCACCCACCCTGCCAACCTCAAACCTAAAATAAACTACAACGGGATCTTGGCAGAAGCAGAAGGAAAGAGAGTCTGTCCAGTGTCTTTGTTTTCACAGGGACAGTTCTTGCCCTACCGTGACTCACTCATGGTATTAGTCTCGAAAGGATGAGTTTGAGGGGAACGGTAATAAGAATCTAGGAAACGCAAATGTACTCAAATTTTCTACTCTATCTTGATAACTGATGTGTTATGATGGGCCCATAAAACCCAGTTAATCATTTAGAGAAAACTGAGACACAAGAAGGTGGCTTTTCCAGGACAGCATGCCCACTCTAACAGACACCAGCACACCAGCTAATGCCAGAGCACCCTTTACTTCTTTCTGGTACAGTGCAAGTGCACACTAAGAAAGCAGCAGCATCAGTCTGACGCAGCCCAGAGTCATCACTGCAGTCACTGGTGTCTTTCTCACTAACCAGCTAGGCTCTTAGGACAAGCTCTTGCCTTTGAACTTCACCTCTCCACAGGCCAGGCAGTACAGAGACAAGCACATGGCCACACATACTGGCTGACTCTGAAGTCGTGAGTAGTGGTGACTACACTGGGGCCAGGAGCTTCTGGGCAGCAGAGGTGGGTACCAATCAGGTGTCAGCCCACAGCAGAGGGCAGTAGACGGGACACATCCCGAGAAGCTGAGCTCTCGTGGGTCTGTTCAATGCCTGCCAGCCTCCATGAACTGTTCCAAAATGCAGCAAAGGCTGTTTAAAAGCCGTTATAGCTTAGGTTAGCGGCTATTACACTGAGTCTAGCCTAAGGTCTGGAGCTGGCCTCTGACCACACATGGTCCCATGCCCACAGTTGTTCCCACTTTTATCGTGAGCCACACTGGGTCTTTCCCTTTCACACTCTTGGAGAAACTGAGGCCCTGGTTCCTTAAGCCCTTCGTGAGAGTTCCCCGGTTTGGGAAGGAGATGATAAATAAATCCACGCGCACTCGGCAGAGCTCTGCAGGCGCTCGCCTCCTTCACTGAACCTGCACCTCATCAATCACACTATTGTCTGCTTGAAAGGCGAGCCTTGTAAATGTCATATCCACTCAGGCCCAAGGAGAGGCGCATCCAAATGCAGCAAGGAGTTTTAATTGGATAGTGTAATTAAAACTAAAAAACCCCAGCAGACTCCCTTTGACAGGCTAGATGAAGACCCCTTTTAATAGGGCTAGGGAACATATCTGTTAAGAGGAGAGGCATCCTGTTTCTGATTGTGCTCCAGAGCACTCTTAGGAAAAGGCAATCCAATAACTGGGGCATTTAATTCGGGAGAGTCTGTTGTTCTGCCAACAGGCAATACTTACCGTATTTGATCTGGAACTTTGGAAATGAGTCCCCGTCAGAGACATAAAAGCACAACACTGCTGGACTCTCTCATGTGTGAGGCCAGATCTCCTGGGAGTCAACAGAGCCTGAGAGTAGGGCTGTGGGCCACTTTGTGTAAACACAGGTGCCCACTGTACAGCAGCAAGGCCAGGAGCATTCCCCACCCCTCACTGGAATCTCTTACACACACTCACAGGAGCACCTAAAGAATGACAAATATCCCAGGCATGTGCTTCTTCCTAAGCTGAATGAGGTGCCTGCCTGTCATGTTGGAGAAGTGTGCTTATGTGTGGTCTCTGCTGGAGCTGCACTGTCAGCCAGGGACAAAAGAGGGTCGGCAGGTTTGGTGCCTGGGATGGGGTGTGCCAAGTGACTTTAGTAAAAAATCCAATCTCGCTGCCACCTTTCCTGCTTGCCTTTACTGGGAGAGGGGCACGGGGATGCCACCCAATCAGACATGAAACCCTGCACATGAGAGTTAGGGAACACGTGAGGATGGATGTCTTACAGGTAGCCCACGTCAGTCCCTTTCAAATAAAATGCCACTGTCCCAGAAGTCCAGAGAGCCCAGTGTGGGGTCTACATTTAAATGAGGGCTCTGGTGGGTAAAGAGATGCAAAGTCAGAGCTCCTTCCAGAGCTTTCTAAAACCAGACAGTTGCTTTGCTTTATTTACACAGACCTCAAAGTCTGTTGCCTGGGTGCTCAGGTAGATTTTTCTGTTTTAAGGATGGTGACAACTTTTCTCCTCATGAAGTCTGCTTGGAGCTGTCTGTAAACCTTTAAACATCCCTAACACTGGTCTTTCTCTCTATGTTGATAAACCCATTAAAGGCCCGTAAGTGAACACATATAATCTATGAAAACTGGATACTGAATAAACCATCAAATACTTTTAGGTTTAAATGAAAACTACATAAAAGCATTTCAGCCATCAATTTGGCTATCACTTCTAGCCAGTATGAATTCTGCTGGAAAAGCTATTTTCGTGCAGATGTGGAATTCAATGGGAAAGACTGACTCGTGTACCAACATCAATCAAAATGTCGACTTCCCTGGCAGCTCTCAACAGTAAGGCAGGTTCAAAGGTCACAGGATAAAGAAAAAGCCAAGCTCTGGTTCAGCTCTAATATCTCCTTGGTACAAGTCTTGCAGAAGCACCCCTTCTGCATTAGCCTGGCTTTCATTAATCTTCTTGCCACCTTCTTTAACTAGTCATGCAGAACCGTTCGATAGCAAGGCGTATAATGGGGAAGGCCCTGTGCCTATTACCGCGTTAACATTCTCTTAAGCCCAGTGCAACAATAGAACGAGAGGCAGAGGAGAGCTGGACGCAGGGTGAGGTTCAGGCAATTCAATCACAGCCTGGCTTACCTATGTACTCTGACCCACAAGACACAAGGGGCCTTTGTGTCTAACTGGCTTGGCCATTAAGGCCGTTCAAGATCACAACAAAGCTAATCTTTTCCATTTAAGCTAAATCAATGTGGACAAATCATTATTCAGTAGCTTTAATTTAATTAGTAAATTAAATACACTACTTTACGGATCTTGTCAAGTACTTATGAAAAGAAAGATTCATTTAAATGCGAGGTCACCAATAAGCCAGCTAATTTAGCTCCTGCTCTTAACTGAATCTTGTCTCCAATATCCAGGGGGTTCTAGTTACTAGAGTCATGGCTGCAGCTAACTCCTAACCCTAGAGAGTTCCTATTTTGGGTCCAAACAGTTTTGGACATAAAGCAAAGCAAAGCAAAACAAAACACCTCCCACCAATATAACCAAAGCACCAGCAGAATCAGATTTCCTTTAAATTATACTATTGCAAGAAACATAATCAGGTTACCTCTATTCTGCTGCTTCCTAAAGATTGTATATTATCTCTACTTAATTGAGATACAGAGCGCTTTTCAGCTATAAAGATGACAGCTACTTTATTAAGGTTTAAATCTGATTTCTTAATGATGGCTGCTTCCTTTAAAGAACCGGAACCTGTGGAAACGTCTCTGAATGAGGCCAGACCTGGTGTGATGGACATCCACACACAGCCAGAGAGCCTTCCCTGTCACAGAAAGGTCCCTGGGTTTGTTCAGAACTGCTACTTCTTAAGAAGCCAACCGACCACCCACAGCCTATGTCAAGCATGGATCTGCTAAGACACATCAAAATTCACTTAAAAAAAAAAAAAAAAAAAGAGACCTTTATTAGAACCCTTCAAAATAGCAAAAGAAACCCTAAGAGGAGGCAAGCCAGACTGAAGGAACCCTGATTTGAATAATAAAGGGAGGGCTTTTCTTCCCCTAAATTAAGAGAGAAGTCATTCTTAATTGTTCAGGGCTCCTCCTTCAGATTTTCAGAATTCTTCTAAGAGTCTGGATTTATCCATACAGCTTTTTAAGGCTTGTATCTATTTAGTCATTAAGTTCCAGGTCCTTAAACACTCACAGGGACAGAGTGATAAATCTTCTAACACTGGCCTAGGAGGGAGAAGCCGGGTGCAGGAGTCACAGAGCTGCTGCTGGGGCCTAGTCGCACTGATTCCACAGTCTGCAATTCCATGTTTCACCGACGCTAATGCCCAGCTCTCTGCCCAGTCAGCTATTCTCACACTTTGGAATGCAGCATCAATTAAACCTGAGTTGTGTTTCCTATGACGACCAAATGAATGTATGACAGCAGCTTTCTTCATAAACCCTGCAAAGTGGCCACATTCAAAGGGTTTAAAACATTTCTTCTCTGTTCAAAATCCTGACAAACATGTCTCAAGTAGGAACGCGGGGATAGCTTCATTATCTCCCCACCCTTAACGCCTTTTTGTGAATCGGGCCTGCTTAATAACACGTCTGCTCTGTTTTCACAACTAAATTATTCCAGTTGGTCACACGTTCCAGTCTTTGGGAAGACACTTGTGTTATGAGAGATAAAAACATGAAGAAGAGAATATATTGCAGAAATCAAAAACCTTATCTACTTCTAGACTCTTTTCCTTTGCCATAATTCATTCAAGAAGCCCTAAGAATAATTTTTGATGTAAACTCAGCTACAAACATACATCACTATGCTGATAAAAATCACAGGCTAAACTTATGAAATATAGTGACTTTCATTTCTTTAGTGCTCCTAAAATAACTTTTTTTTTCTAAGGTTCAGCAGACATAGAAGATAAAAAGGGTTACCATTAATCCTTTAGGGAAAAAAACCGCAAGAAAGGAGCAAGAGAGAAAGCAGAAGGCCCTGGAGATTAACCCCGTGTTGGTGAGGCCCCGAGGGGGGGCTTTTGAGATCCAGGCTGAATTAATTTAGTGAAGATACTGGAAATCATAAAACCACACAATGTCAATTTGATTCATTTACTAACATCCCAGTGTGAGCATTTTACAAGAATTACAGGGGACAACTTTTGGTTCCTGAATCCTGGCTCATCCAGTTGTCTAACACTCACTGCAGACAATGGCCAGGGCTGGCTGGGCCACTCAGCTCAGTGGAGACTGAATGGGGGGTTGGGAGGACTCTAACGAGATAATTTGGCACGCTGCATTGTCCAGAGGTGGCAATGGCCGTGAATTAGAGGTGGGGCCAGGCAGGCGCACAGAACAGACTTTGTGAGCGCATCTCCCCGGCCAAGGTCTAGATGGGGAATTCTGGCCTGAGAGGCCTTTATGTTCAGTGGTTTTCAATGTCAGTGAAGGCTGTGAGGGGAGTCTGAACTTTACTTTGCAAGCCTATAATTTTAAACTCTTAAAAAATATTTATTATATTTATGTGTATCGGTTTGAGTGTATGTGTGGACGGAGGCCAGAAGAAGGTGTCAAATGTCCTCTAATATTATTCTCTGCCTATCACTTTGAGGCAAGGCCTCTCCCTGAATCTGGGGCTCATTTTTTTTCTCAGCTGGACTCCTTCCCTGCCTGGAGCAGGGGTTACGGGCATGCATGAAGTGAAACGTTTTCTCTTCTTTTTATTGTTTAAAGCAAAACAAAAACATCAAATTAAAAAAACCCCAAAGTAAAGTTTTACCTGTGAACTTCTTAACTCTGGAGCTCTCAAATACCATCCATATTCCCCACAGCCCACAATGTGTCCTTTAGGTCCCTGAATGTGTAACTTCTGAGTTCAGAGACTATAGCTTGAAAAGCCCTGCTAGGGTACAGGGCAGGGGCTGTTCTCCTCAGCAACAGACAGTCAAGGACAGCCCCCTCTCCCCCAAGGGCTCAGTGCCTAGTTTGTACACTGGGACCCCGGAGAGAAAGTCAACATTGAGAAGACAGCCCTGTCTATTATGTACTCTTAAGTTGAGCATGTGGCAGGACCACAAACATAGATGCCCAGCAATTACTGTGACTGCCTGATGCCATCATACTGTGGGAGGTGGGTCACTGTGACTCTCCCTTCCTGGACAGCTGGGTGTGCCATATCTACACCTTTTCAGTGCCTGGGTTACAGCCTTCCTAGGCACAGCAGCAAGTGTCTGTCAATGAGAGAACCCAAATCCAGGTTTCATTCCTCCCCCAATCTGCCCACTTCAGGTGAGGCCCCTCTGCAACATGTAGGTGACCACTTGCTATTTCTGAGACAAGTTACAAAATGTCTCTTCAGAATATCCTCAGTGCTTAGAAAGGAAGATACCAGGACAAACATATCTTGTCTGGCCATAAGACAGAGTGGGTGGAGTCAGGGAGAGGCTCACTCATGGCAGAGGGGATATAGTAGCCTTCAGGCACCCAAAAGCACCAAAAAATTGTCTTATGGGTTTCTTCTGGCAGGTGTCCTGTAGTCAGAGCTTCACAGGGGCAACAGGGATGACAACCAGAGGCCATGTTAAAGGAGCTTTTTCATAGCTGGATTTGACAATGAAATTAAACACTTGCCATAGGTGGCATGTGGCATGTGCCTAGCTTATAAGCTTGCTGTGGGGCTTGGCACTGCAGGGTGGCTTTTTAGTCATGATGACCTTGGAAATCAGCCACGTTATAAATGTTTCCTAGCCTTTACCTAGTGCTCCTTCTGATTATATGAATCCTCTGAATTTGTTCTCAAATCCATAGACACAGGAACATAGGCCCCCAAATTAGAGCCTCAGTATAAAACCTCAAGTTACCAAGAAATGCTGAGGTACAGCTGTGTCTGGAATCCCCGCTTGTAAGCCTTTCCTGTGCAACCAAGAACACATGAAAGTTTTGGTTATTTGCTTTCGCAGAGAGGTTCTACTCTGAGCTATGCGTCCTTTTTGCCCCTTACTAGGACTGGAGTCCTAAAAAGTGATTAAGTCATTAATCTAAATACTACACTCAATTACTTAACTGCAAAAATATAACATACCTCCATGGTATCTGCTTAGATAGTTTAGTGGAAGAATGCCAGACCAGCAGTGTAGTGGCCTCTTCTGTAGGACTAGGTAGAAGTCCAGTTATAAGTTGGAGGTCACGGGCTGCCAATAATCTGGGTGTGCTGGCACTTCCACTATGATGGGTGCCTAAGTCTAGTCTCTGGCTACTGCAGGAAATCCTCTATCTTCCATGCGTGGCACAGGGAAAGCAGGTCCAGGCTGAATGGCCAAGTTCCCCCAGTGGGAAGAGACAGGAGCACAAATTAAATCAAGCTGTACCACCTTGGTGCAAATTCCCAGCAGGAATGTCTGGTAACCCCCTCTCCCCCAGCATGGGCTTCAAGGGTCTCTGCTGACAGCAAGATGGAGCAAGACAGGGGCTCCCATCAGGCTCTGGGGACTAGAACACAATCCTGTTTGATTAAAAGAAATTTCTGGTAATGAATTAAACAGGCCCAAGGAAAAAAGGACATGGTGGCCATATATTCTGCCAGCGCCCGGCACCCAGGGAGGAGGGGTGAGAAACAGAGACATAAATAAAAGACTACTCACTGGGGCTCTTCTCCTCGGCAAGGTCACAGGCACAGAGCAGGTCACAATCGATTGAGATGGGCTTCTGCTTAATCCAAAACTTAGTGCTGGCTTTCTGATTTGTAACAGGGTCTATCTCTACTTTGTCTCCAGAGATACCTGTAAGGCCAAGGGGGTGGGGGGAACAAAAAAGAAGCCATGATGCCCGTGACTTCAGTGCAGTGATCTGACCTGCCGGATAAATCAGACAGTGGGTGAGCATGGGCTCTGAGAGCTTAGGGAACATGGGATTCTTCCACCAGGCCGAGCTTCTAAACAGCAGCCAGACTGTGACAGTCTGGCTGAGCAAGCAAGGTGTGTGGTGGGGGTGACCACCCAAAGTTATCTGGAAAGCCCATAGGGGATGTGCCTTTTCTGATATAGCAGAGACACAATACCTAATTTCTTACACATACTGCTAAAAGCAATATGTCTATATTGTAACACATATACTGGAACAGAGGGCTGGCCATTTAAAGCTAATTCTGATTTTTTATTTTTAAATAAAGACCCTAAGTAGCAGATTATGCTACCAATATAGAGTTTCTGATCTGGAAAAATCTTACATTGAAAATAGAGGGAGAAACAGAGTTTCCCTCTGTGACACTAAATAATTTCCCAAGTAATATTTAAGGGAAGCCATAGGAAGATCAAAGGGTCTTTCCACAAAATCTTTAAGTTCAAATCTTGCAGCCTGGCTTTCAGGTGGGGGAGGTCCTCCCCTCTCTGCCATTCAATGACTAGGAACAAATGTGGTGCAGGGCGTAGGAGGTGTCTGCAGTGAGGACAACACCCGCGGAAGGTGCCTTCTGGGTACTTAAGAGATGACATGCTCTGTCTGACACACCACATCTAGTCTACAAGTCCTCTTTTGCTGAAAAGAAAAAAGTGCTCATGAAGTGAGACATAAACCTTTAATATGTGTTCTGCAGTGAGCCCCATAGGAGCTTTAAAAGTAATTAATTTTTAGGTCAGAGTCTAAGTGGAAAAAAATAAAAAAGAAGTCAAGATTTTAAAAAAATCCTGAAATAATCAACTGTATATACTGTGATGGAGAAAAGCAGGACTTGTGATAGAAGATCAGTAACTCAAAGAGGATAAAACCCACCCAAGCTCTGCTCAGTTAATATCCCTACCCCAACCAAAGCACATGTGCTCATGCGTGCGTGCACACGTGCGCGTGTGCACACACACACACACACACACACTCACACACACACACACACACTCACACACTCACACACACACACACACACAAAACCACTACAGTCTGACAGCAAATTTAAATGTAAAAAAATAATAAAAACAAATATTTTCTCCATGACTGGGTTTTGTCCTTCCTGCTCTAGATTACTTTATGAGCAGATTCATTCCAAAACCAGTCAGACAAAGGGAGAAGGCTGTGTGCAGAGAGCAAGGACACAACACAGGGATGGTCTCGAACCCCTCTTCTTTGGTAGAGCCCAGCAATCAGCAAATTTGTTTGTTTGTTTGTTTGTTTTTATTAACCAAATGCTGGGGTTACACTGGATGTGTTTCAGTGAGGCATGATGTCTTGAGTACAGCCTACTCTGGGTCTCAGCCTAGTGAGAGGCTGTCAGGAGACCAATCTGATTCTGTTTCACTTAAAACAGATTATGACTATACACTTGCCTCCAATTTGCTCATTAATTGTTAAGGATCTGGACATCTCTATTGTTCCCCGAAAGGGGTGAGTACTTAAGTCATGGCAGTGGTGGTAAGTATTCATGTACGTTCGGGCGGTGGTGATGGGCTGAGTATTCATGTGCGTGTATGTGTGGTAACGGGGTGAGTGTTCATGAGCATGCACGCTGTGGTAATGGGCTGAGTGTTCATATACGTGCACGCTGTGGTGATGGGGAGTGCGTTCATGGTGAGCAGGGCTTCCGTCCTTATCTGCTTCTTATTCTGACATTTATAACAGTCAAAACAGACAGAGCAAAATAAATGTGCATATCTCTTATGTGGAAATAAACCCTGCCGCACATTCCTCTTTCAGAAAGGAAGAAAGAAAAAAATCATCACCAGACAGAGATGGTTAAAATTTTGTTCGAAGGCCATGCAACTCCTGAAGCCGCAGCCAGTCAATACTGTTAATGTACCTTGTTAATTTGATAGGATTTGTCAGGTAACTCCACTGGAAAATTATATAAAACTGTTCCAGATGAAAAGATGATAGTGACATGAATTAAAGTGATAGAACAATAGTGGGATATAAACCAGAAACGACACCCAAAGTGGCTGTTGATTTATTGCCACACTGAGTTTGGTTCTGGGCTCCCATGTATATTAGCGCTACAAATCTGGGTCCATTTAGCAGAGGGATGCTCATACATACATCACCAGCTCCTGCTCCAAGCCAAGGTCAGTCCCCATTGCATCAATCTTTTCAACAGAGCTTACTTCACGAAGCAGGACTCCTGAAACCATCGCAGATGTAACAGACTGCTCTCCTCTTTCATCTTTCTTTTATCATGTAAAGCACACTTTTAACTTCCATTATTTTTATCTGCAAATTGTTAGCGCATAGTTCATCCATTACCTGCTGTATCAGTGCATCTGCTGCCTACACTCCACTTGGCCACAGAACCCTCTCCCAATGACACCCTTTCCTGGGGTTTCTGCCACTGATGCTGTTTACAGAAGGGAACCCCAAGACTGAAGTTAGGGGATGGAGATGTGGGAGATGAATGTAAAAGATTCAAGATGGGCAGACAGGTGGAACATCATTTAAACAATTGGTGTGCTCCACAGAGCCAGCATACACATGAGATTTCCTTCCTGAATCAAATCACATTTTCCCACTGACTCAGTTCCAGTGGTACTCTATCTTCATTCTGGATTGATCTGTAATTGGCAGGAACTCCCTACACTTCAGACACTTCAGTTTTAAGTTTCCCTGCCCTGCAGGCTTTCAGTCAGGCAGTTAATGATCTGTAAAACTCTCGCCTGCCTCCAGGAGTCACTATTTAAAGGAACCTGTAGGGGAATCTTTCGAGATGGGAAAATCCTTTGTGTGTTAAATAATCTCACTATGGACAGACGAGTGTGAGTGTCTGAGTTGGGCCCCACAGGCCTCGTTGTTCCTTCTGGACAAGTGCAGGCAGGCTAGGAGAGCCTGAGGCCGTCTGCGGGCACTACCCTTGCTGAGCACACTGGACAGAGCCTGGAGACCTCTGGGAGCTTAAGCACTTTATACACATTCATTCATTCATTCATTTGTTCCTTCATTCATTCTGGAAGGGTGGATGCTTGCGGGAGGGATGCTGGCTAGCAAGTTCACTCCACGCTATGGATAAAGACGCTGGGGCTAGTGTACAGTGTGTAACTGCCCAGTCAGTGCAACTGCACCCATCTGCCATTCAGCCTTTCAAATGTGCAAAGGAGAAGGTGGGGCAAGAGCAGCAGGCTTTCCTGTGACTGCAGAACACAGACATTGTAGCTGCCATGCTCCCTGTGCTTCACCATCCTTGGCCCAGCCCTTTGGCAAAGGTGTGACCCTGGCAGGTACACTCACTGCCTTCCAGCAGCTCCAGCTCCAGGAATCATGTGGCTCAGTGTCCTCAGGCCCAGCAGGCATGGCTCTGTTACACTCATCATTTAGTAAGTGTTCACAGCCTGTTCACGCAGCGAGCGAGCGCTGACTGTCCACTAGGTGCCACAGGCTGGAGAGCCTCTCGGTGTGCTCTCTAGCAGCCTCATGAAACGGAGACACAGGATCGCTACAAAACCTGTCCAAGATCGCACAACTCACATGTTGCCTGGGACCTGGAACTAGGAGTTCTGATGCAAGACCTCACTCTCTCAGCACTGTAAGGGCCATCAGGAATTGTGCTGGCTTCAGTACAACATGTCTACTGAGGGACAGGGGTATTTTGATACATTTAGAGAGCTATGAAGAAGGAAAGCTGTTCTTCCAATTCAGAACTGCCTGGAACCCAGATGGCCCTCATGGCTGCTCAGACTTGAGTCAAGAAAACACAAAGGGCACTGTCCAAGTGGCCGTACAACCCTCCCTCTACTCTCCCAGGGGATAAGAAAATGGTCAGATGTCAAACATGCTACACCCACATCTGCCAAGCCAGCACACCCAATTGTTGGTTTTCCGACTTCTGTATTTGCTCTTAATGGGTAAAGTTTTTGTATGACATCTCTGGAAAATGCAGAGGGACTCCTTCCGGTGTCATTTTAAACACAGTGTTGCAAGCAAGTCAAATTATAAACATACTAAGAAAGAAGGGAAGTGGACCTTAATTAAATATATGTTTCTTCAAACTGAATAGTTACACTGAAGCATTCACATGCCTATAATGAAACAGAGCACAACTCAAGGAAATCAGGCCAGAGAAAAGTTTGATTTAAAAAAAAATGTCACAATACCAAATGAAATAGGAAAGAAAAATATTTACATAGGGGTTGGCAATGCAGCTCAGCAGAACACTTGCCTGACATGGACAAGGCCTGGATTTCATCTCCAGAACGGGAGGCAGGGAAGGTGGTTTGGGAAGGCTTTCCAAAGGCTCCATTCTAAATGCAGTCAGCTTTGGTTAGCAGGGGGCACAGACCCAACAATACATATTGTTTTAGTTTAGAATTTTATTTTACATGTTTGGGCATTTTGCCAGCATGTGTCTGTGTACCTGCAGACATGTGCTACTTTGAGTCTGCAGGGGCCAGAAGGGGGTCCTGGATCTCCTGGAAATGGAATTCTGGGCAGTCGCTAGCAGCTGTGTGGATGCTGGGAATCAAATGTGTGTCCTCTGGAAGAGCAGCAAGCGGTTTTAACTCTGAGCCATCTCTTCAGTCCCCAACAGTATTTTTATTTACTTATTTATTTATATTTTGTGCTGCTGTGGGCAGAACCTGGGCCTCAGGCATGTCAGCTAGAAAAGCACTTTTACCACTGAGCTATGTCCTGGTCTTTTAACAAAGCCCTCCTCGTTCTAAAAACTTAGTTAACTTTTCCTACTGTTTCCATTTCAGAGTTTGCTTTCTTTCCCCACCTGTAGTGTGGGCAAGGATGACCTCACTGAACTCTGCAATGGTGGTTGTGGAAAGCGACCAGAAATACAAGCACACTTCCATCTATAAGATCTCATGCACCCAAGGGGCCGAGAGGCAGACAAGGGCTCCTCTGAAAGTCCTGCCACTGTCACAAAGGTGCCCAGAGCTTCCTAGTCTCAGCCCCTGAAGGTAAGGAGGAAGAGCACAGGGCTGGCCTGGAGTGGCCAAGGGTCAACCCTTCCCTCAGAAGCATGGAAGGCCATTTGTCTCCTTTGCCAGCTCTCCTCCCTGCCCACTTATCCGTCGCCATCCGTCATGACCTTTTCATGCTCCCACACTGACAGCTTCCAGATACAGTGAGTCAAACTTCACTGGAAGCAAACTATCACGCCAACTGTCAAAGGCAGAAAACATGGCCTGATTGCTGTCCTACATCAACGCCAGCATATAAATCCTTCCTTAACAAGACAGCTCAAAATAAACAAAGCGCAACTCTAATGCAGCTACAACTCTCTGGGGAAACAATTTGTCCAAGGTTTAGAGTTATCACTAGGGGACCCTCATCTGTTTTAACTAACCAAAATATTTCCATAAAAGGAAATTAGCACTGTATATCATCATCCACAGTGCAGCAGAGGTCCCCCTTTGGGCAGCTCCCGCCCTAGGTTCTGCTGTGACAGTGGCTCACTGAGTACTTGTATCTCTGAAGGCAGCAGTGCTGAGTGGTTAGGGTCAGGAACTCTGGATCAAGAAAGTCCTAAGTTCAAGCTCCAGCACGACTTCAAGTTTTCACTTGGGGCAGACTGGGAAAGAGGTACAGGATGCTAACTCACAAGTGTGGGGCTTTAAGGACTAGTACTTTCTATTGTGATAAAGACCATGACCAAAAGCAATTTGGGGAGGAAAGCATTTGCTTGGCCCACTCTTTCAATCACAGTCCATCACTGTAGGAAGCCAAGCCAGGAACTCAAATAGGGAAGGAACAGGGAGGCAGACACTGAAGCAGAGACCACAGAGGAATGCTGCTTACTAACTAACCCTGCTCCTCCTGGCAACCCTGGACCACCTGCCTAGGGATAGCATCTCCCATAGGGGGCTGGGCCTTCCCACACCCATTATTAACCAAGAAAATGCCCTCACAGACTTACCTACAGACAAATTTGTTAGAGACATTTTCTCCATTGAAGTTCCTTTTCCCAAATGCCTCTTAACTTGTATAAAGTTGAAAAAAGATTAACCAGTACAAGAACGAAGTAAGCTGCAACAGTTATAGGCACCTGCTATTCAAATGACATAGCAGGGAGCCAAAGAAGAATATGAACAAGCATGTGCCCGTCCTTAGGCTTAGATACCTAGGATCTGCTCTGTGTTAGTCTTGAAAGCACAAAAACGTAGAATGCCTGTCCAGTCAGGCAGCCCAATAGTCTAACACCATGGATTCTTCCAATAATCCCCCTCACCAAGTTTCATGGCACAAACCTTCCTGTAACCACTAGGCACTTCTGCTAGGGAGTGTCCATGTGCAAAGCCTCCAGGAGACTTGGGTTTCATTGAAGACAAGGATCTGGTAGAGCACATTTTCACTGGTGTTATCTTGAGTAAAGAAATTTATTTTTCCAGGAGCCTGAGCTTTCCCTTCTGTAAAATGGGGGTAACAAAAGAGAAAGCTCCTGGGGATGGAATAGAACAGCACATCAAATGGTTATCCTGTACTCCAGCAAGAAATTCAAACCATAGTACAGTTCTTAAAGATGAACCCAGACTTGGGGAGAAAAGCCAGGTTTCTTTCATTGTCTGCCACCTGGTATATCAACATACTTCAGGGTAGGCTCCAGGCCCAGGAGGAGGTGGCCAACACAAACTGGACACAATGGCACAATGGGTTAGAGAGAGAGAAAGGAAGGGAGGGGAAGAGGGAGGGAAGAAGGGAGAGAGAGAGAGAGAGAACACGAGCAAATGTGTGCCACACAAACATGAAGCTGGGTAGGAAGGGGGCGAGGGAAGAAATGGAAGAAGGGGGTGAATATGATAAAAATATTTTGTATGTAATTTTTAAGAAATTAATAAAACCCACTATATATATGAAATATTTATGTGTGTGTACATGTGCGTATCCAAAAATGAAAATTATTAGTGATATGAGATGAACGCAGAAAGGGGAAAAGCTAGTAAATTACAGAAAAGGATCAAAGCCACACTAGAGCTGTTTCAAGTTGTCGCTGAGGAGCACACTGTCGTGGGCACACTGAACACCACCCCCCTGTAAGGAAATGAGACTGTACCTTGGCAACACTGCAGCAGCTGCCATTTCACATACAGTGGGCAGCCTGAGTCGCTGGCTACTGGCTTGTACAGGGTGGGGTTCATGTATCAATTTCCCTCGACTTTGAATCTGAGCCTACGAAGCCTACTGCTGTTAAATCCTGGAGCAGTTCTGATACAGTTCCACAATCCTTGTCTTTAGGTCACACAGAGCCTGAAGGCCCGGAAAGCCCTCTGGGAGTGCCAATGAACAATCCTTGGCCAGAGTGGATTTTGCTGAATATATGTGGCAATCAATAGAATCACAGAGCAGTCAGAGAAGTCTTTGAGACTTGTCTGAATTTACACATAGGATCAGACACACAGACTATTTGGGCTTAATAAGACCTCAGAGATCAACCAGTCTGGGGTTTTTATTCTCCATAGGAAGGTACTGAAGCTCAGGGCGAGGGATATGACTTGTCTGATGTCACCCATTAATGACAGAGCTGTAACCGTAATTCATCTCTCCATACTAGCAGGCTAGGGCTTAACAGACCAGCACTCCTGACACAACTGGCAGAACACATCACAGTATGAAAAGCACCCTCAAGCTGGGCGGTGGTGGCACACGCCTTTAATCCCAGCACTTGGGAGGCAGAGGCAGGCGGATTTCTGAGTTTGAGGCCAGCCTGGTCTACAGAGTGAGTTCCAGGACAGCCAGAGCTATACAGAGAAACCCTGTCTCAAAAAACCAAAAAAAAAAAAAAAAAAAAAGAAAAAGAAAAGAAAAGAAAAGCATCCTCAAACAGTATGCTAGGCACTCAAAACAGGAGAAAGTCATTGGGTATAGTTATGATGAAGCCTGGAGAGCACTGCTTCCCTGGACAGAGAGGGTGTGGGCTGAAGGCTCACAGGTGCTATTCAAGAAGCTCATCATCTCAAGTCACTGGAGCCTCAGCCAAGAGCTGACCGCTCTAGTGTGTGGTAATACAGCTGGTGACAAGTGAGTGTCCCAACTGGACTATGGGTATATAGGTAAGCACATGGGTGGTCCCAGCCATGACGGAAGCATTCAGCACAGGGCAGGGCACAAGACAGGACTCGTCCCAGAGGACCTGAGGTTGTATGGGCTCAGTGCTGTCTCTGCATGGGGGCTAAGTTCTCTGTGAGAGAAAGGAATCCAGCACTAGACACTCAGGAGTGTTCACCATCAGCTGGGAAGTAGCAATGGCCTTTCTTCCTAGGGACTGGCCCCTCTATCCTAGAAGAGCCTGAATGCTGAGGGCAGGGAGCGATCAAGGGTCATCCTGGTGGAGCCCTGAGGAAGCCACCCCGACTCCTTCTACTGCCATAGTTCCACTCCATTTTTATGCTCTCTCTTTGTTTCCAGAGCTTAATTCCTTCTCATCCACCAAGGACTCTGACACTGTTTTGAGTTAAGTCCAGATTGTTGGACAGGAATTTTCCCAAGGGAGGCTCTGGGAGAGGAGTTGGAGATGGTACCCCGTTAGACAAATCCTGACATCTGCAGTCATCAGACTCTTCCCTCAATAAGCCACTGTGTTAGCGCTAGTGCACAGGATTTCCCAGAGGCCAGCATCAGTTCTGTCCTGTTACCATGAGTATTAAACTCACTAGATGCTTTTGTCTATCTCAATCAGGGGGCCAATCACTGAGCTGCAGAACTGTCAATGCTGCATCAAATGACCACACAGATGTGAAGTCACATGTGGTCTATGTTCCCTTGTATCACTGTAGTGACCTGGCACCGGGCCAGGAATAGGGAGGACCAGTTAACTCCTGAGCATATGAATTCTTCACAGGTACCTGGCTAAAAACTACACAAAAGAACTGTCTTGTTCACAGAGCCACCTAGAACTACGCATACCACACAGGCAGGAGGAGCAGAGCACTGGCTGCAGCTGCCTGCTCTCACTGGCTGGCCTTGTGGTGCATTGTCAATGCCCCTACTGTAAAGTTGACAACACTGGGGTCAAGTTTTCTTTGAGTTTTTGCTTGTGGTTACCAACTAGAAGATGAAGCAACAGCTGTGCTGACTAGCAGATCTTTTTGGTGATGTGGGAAGGGTCTACGATGACAGACGACAAGGCAAAGGAGGCAAGTTAGCAAAACTGGCTTAGCTACCACATGACCTCTTGGTCTGAGACTGTTGAGAAAACCAGATGTGAGGCAGAGTTCTTTGTGAGGTTGAACTTCCCAAATACAGCAATTATGAGACAAGACCTTGGCCCTTTCCCCCCTGAGGAGGGGGCGATTCTGAATCAGCCAAGAACAGAGTTACATGGTCAGGATTGTAACTCTCTGTTGCATAATGAGTGGTATTATCATGTCGGTATCTTTGTCTTCTGCCTTGTTTCTTGTCTTAATTTCTGGGAAATCTTTTTTGCCTAGTGCCACAAAAAATACTTACTGATAGCATATTATAAGCTTCTAGATCATGGCTGGCACTCAGCATCTGACCCTCACCCTGTTTTGAGACAGGATTTCTCTGGGTAGTCCTGGCTGTCCTAGAACTAACTCTAGATGAAGCTAGGTTTGAACACAGAGATCTACCTGCCTATGCCTCCAGTACTGGTACTAAAGGTGTGCACCACCATTATTTCAGTGTCTACAAGCCTACTTGCCCCTACCAGCTCTGGCATACAGACCCTACCCGCAGAAGGTTAAGGGAATGGAAACAGTCTCAACTTGGTATTAGCACAGTCAAGCTTCATACTTCAAGGCATCTGAACTTTCAGGCTCATGGGGAGGGGAAGCAGACATGATGAAACATTCTCAAATGTTTCAGAGAAACAGCCACAGATAGGATCAGGTCTAGGTGGAGGGAAGAGGTGTGGTAGCTGGCTGGCACTACCTAATGGGGAGTGGAGGATGACCCATAGCCAGGGAGGAACAGGGAGAAGGATGTTCACTGCTGGAAACAATGCCTTCCTCTGTTTAAGCCAGGTTGAGAATGTCTGTGGCATCGCTGGTATTACAGCTGGGGTCTGGCACTAGGCTTCGGTCCCAAGCCCCTAGAAACCCCACTATATCTTGATGAATGAATGAATGGGAAGGAAAGCAAGTTAGTTAGTAGCTATCAAATAATAGCTATGTGCCTCTTACACACTGTATTATCTCATTAAATCCTTCAGGCCTCAGCTTCCTCAGTCAGGAACTGGGGTTACAGTGTTGATGCACCAACAGATTAAATAAGGTAGCAAACATTGTCTGTATGCTGTTACAGTTCGTGAACTTGAGTACTACAGCACAGACAGGGTTTGCATCCAGGGCGAGTTACCTAAACACCGGTTTCCTCAGGCATGCCATTGGTATGTTAGGTAACAGTTCTGTGGTTTCAGTTATTAGTGCAGAGTCTGGTTACTCAAGTGACAGGTACGTACTACACACAGACTAAATGACTGAAGCTGCTAACTTTTTCACAGTTCACTACAAATGATCAACTTTATTGCAGTGTTAAAGCTAGAACGGAGGGGCTCATGCACACAGGTAAGTGTTCCTCCGTGAGCTGCACTCCTAGTCTTCTGTTTTGTGTGTGTACACATGTGTGTACATGTGTTTGTACACGTGTGTGCATGCATGTGCGTGCACATGTGCATTTGTATGCGTGTGTGGGGAGGCTGGAGGTCAATGCAAAATACCTTCCTCAAGCACTTCCTACCTTACGGTGGTCTTATTGAACCTGGAGCTTATCCATGCAGCTTTCCTGGAACAGCAAACTCCAGGCATCCTCCTGTCTCTGCCTCCCCAGTACTGTGATTATATCCATGTACTATTGTGCTCTGGCTTTTACATGGGTGCTGGATATTGAATTTAGGTCCTCCTGTTTGTGGGCAAGTGGTATACAAACTGAGCTAACTCCCAGTCCCTCTTGATAATAGCTTAAATAATTAGGTCTTTGTTGTGAGTTTACTAACAGAATACATTGTTTCATAGAGATTGGTAGAAAACTGGTTTACATTTGAGTTTACAGAGCAAAGCTTGAGTGTCTCTCATCCTCTGACTTTCTTAGAAGTAAATGGCAGATGGTAACTAGAGTGTGGGCCCCTTCTGTACCATCAGACAGACAGCTGCAGCCGCAGGGCAGAGCCCAGGTTCCCACCTTCTGTTGTGTGAGCCTGCATACCATGGATGTGTATGGATGGTGGCTCTCTGCGGGGTAAGCGGGGATGCTGGGCAAATGCTGACGAGAGGCGCTCACTGCAGGGCCATAGAGAACCTCTGCTGTGACTGACACGGGATGGATGGGTAGAGAGAACTATCCATCAGTGCCAGCAACGGTCCAGAGCACTGGCTAGTCAGGTGAGGTACAAGAAATGGTCTACTCATCTCAGAATGCGGCTGCTCACTTGAATACTCATGGAGAGAGTACTGCTTCATGTCCTAAACTTTGGGTTCAACTAAGGCAAAGAATTCCTGGATTGCTGTGTGTAAGTGTGTATTGTGAGTTGGAGGGAGTGTCTGAGAGGAGACACCTGACTTGACCTACTTGGGAACTTACTCATCACACGACATGATGCTCAAGGGCAGTTTACCTGTTACAAAGGTCCTTAGGAGTAACCACTAAGCTCTCTGCTTTGGGTGGTGAAGCTTGAGCCCAGCAGATAAGCCCATTCTGATGAGACTGCCCACCAGAGGGCACCATGCATGCCCTGACAAGTACCCTGGAACTGGGATCCCCCAAGCCTCACCTCAGAGAACTACTTCTCTGGGTTGAGACCAGAAACACTATTTTTATCTTTTTCTATCTCACTGGTTTCCTATATGGCTACAAGTGAGTCTCGGAGAACCATTTGCAAATCTGGGCAACCCAGTTTAACACTTGCAAGATGGAGACTAGGAGGGATGACAAAAGGCACCAAGGATGACATTCCAGAGCTAAGCTAAGCCACCGCTTAGAACCAGCTTCTGGGGCCAGACACTTGCACACAACCATACAAGGAAAGTATTACAATACCATTTGTTTTATAATTTCTAAGGACTAAAGCAGAAGAGAAAGGGACGTGTCCAGGGTGCCAACACAGTACAAAAGGAAGGCACAACTTAAACCTAGTCCTGACAGCGGACTCTGAGACCCTGTTTCTGGGGATGAATCTGCAGTTGGGTCAGGTGGGTACAAGTTTCCCTTTGGGAAAGAGTAGGAGACACACCTGGGTCTGTGGTCGTTCCAGGCTCTGCTTCTCGAAGACTGAGTGGTAGGCCTGTGGAATACCCTATTTTGGACCCCTATCCTGACAGCAGTTAAGCTACCTGTAGGATTTCCTAGAAAGAAGCCTGAAGTGGAAACTTAAGGGTTTTTTTGAAAGTCAGTTGGATGGTGATTTGCTGGGGCAAACATGTAAAGGAATGTTTTGTTAGAATGGACACAGGTATGAAAGGCTAAGGCTGACTCCTGAAGGAAGGTTTCACTGAAGCAGACACAGGAGAGAGGATGTTCTGCTAAAGCAAGAACATGAAAGGACATGTGATGAAGGATTCTTTGCTAACGATATGCATGTATTGGTCTGCCTTACACTTCGTAGTTAAACTGCGTTTGTTGGGACTCCACAGAGAGAAACTCAACAAACAACTTCTGGTGGTGTGCTGCAGTTTGTGGCTGATTCCAGGACTCAGGCTGATTGGCAGAGTAACATCAGCTGAGACAGATGCATGTGCTGAGGGGCAAGACCCATGATGGACACATGATGTCTGGAAGTGTGGCTTGCTTATAGAGTTAGGCTGTGCAATGCCTGTGGGTCTCAAGTCTTCCCTGATCTTTGCTTCCCTGAGAGGCACAGCCGAGAACTTCTTCTGGTGTCCCTCTGGGTCCCTCCTGCTGATTGGCCAAGGCCAAGGCCTGCCTGTCTCTGCTAGGTAGTGGCACCACTGCTGATTCTTGTTTGCTATCCCAACTCTATCGAACTGGACTGTTGATGTATCTGTGAGGTGTTTGTGAGAGGACTGACCTACTGCTGCTGACCTGTGAACTGAATTCTGCTGATTTCCACACAACACAGATGGGAGTTGCTCCAAAGAACCTTTCAAAACAGGTTCACTTCCCCATATCCTTTCTTTCCCCCTACCTCTGGTGGGTGGTGGACTAAAAGGGAGGTTAAAGCATTTAAGAACCATAATTAAATGCAGGTTTTTAAAAAAATTAAAGTTTCAGAAGTCATCAGAAAAAGCAGCCCCTGAGGCTGAGGACGACAGCTCATTTGGTAGTGTCTTCTGTGCAAAAATGAGTTGGACTTTCCAGAAGCCATGTGGAGAGTCCAGGCGTGGCAGTGTACAGCTGTATTCCTGGTGCTGGGGAGGTAAAGACAAGAGGATTTCTGAACTGCTAACTATCACAGCCAAGTTGGCACTCTGGGTTCAGCAAGAAGGAAAGGAGCAGCTGAAGATGAGGTGGGTCAGGTGTGGCCATCATAGTCATCATGTCAGAGTCAATGTGGTACCAAGATGCTTACCCTGAGCACCTGGAAGTTCAAGCGCTACTCAGACCCAGTGAAGATGTCTGTCTATGCTTCCAAAGGCACTGGTGGTGACTTCTTACAGTCCCCAGCTATTCCTATAGTCCCTAGTGCTGACTGACAAGTGGGTGATCCCCTCATTCATTGTTGAGAACTTTGTCATGTGACAGACACGGGAAACAGACCTCTCAAATGCTTCACACTGACTTGCCACCTCAGAATAATCTCAGGGCATTCAGACAGTCACCATGTGTGGAGGCCAGAAGAGAGTGTAGGGTCCCCTGCAATAGAATTTGCAGATGGCTGGAAGCCACCACATGGGTGCTGGAAACTGAACCAAGGTCCTCTAGAAAAGCAATAAACTCTTGACCACTGAGCCTTTTTTCCAGCCTGAGGGAAAAAATTTGTATAGTCTGAACACAACAATTCAGAACATGTGACAATAACAGTCTGCCCAGATGTGAGCCAAGGTGTTCCTGTGAGGTTGGTAGGAGGTGGTGTGACAGCATGTGACCACTGTAGAGCACAGATGCTGGGTGTCCCTAACCAAGGCTGCAGTGACATCAGGAGATCCAACATGGCAAACCCCTTAGAGTCAGCACACACTAGTTTTTGAATCAAGTTTTAAGGGTACATTCAGTAATCTTTTACTATCGTCAGATCTTCTGAAATTCCCACACTCAGTTATGTGAACCCATGTGCGTCAAGGCCTACGGTTTGAGAAGCTGAGCTCGAGAAAAATGTAGCTCCCTGCAAAACCAAACATATTCCTGTGTGTTGCATTTGGGAGAAGGCTGTCTGAATTTGGTTTATATTGTTGTGAAGAGACACCATGACCATGGCGACTCATATAAAGGAAAACATTTAATTGGGGCTGGCTTATAGTTCATAAGTCTAGTCCATTATCATCAGGGCAGGAAGCACTGAGGTGTGCAGGCAGACATGATGCTGGAGAGGTAGCTGAGAGAGTTGTACATCTGGATCTGCAGGCAGCAGGAAGAGAGAGTGACACTAGGCCTGGCTTGGACATCTGAAACCTCAAAGCCCTCCTCTCAGTGACACATCTACTCCAACAAGGCCACACCCTATGGGCTGGGTGGGGGTGGGGGGGTGGGGCGGCGCATTTTCATTCAAACTACCACAGAGGTCAACCTTCTTTTGAAGGGTTGTGATACTGAATGGAGGATCTTGAGTAGGCTGAGCAAATGCTCTTACCTGAGCTCACAGCAGCCCTAGCCACCTGCCTTCTTTCTGAGCAGTGTTTGCATTTCATCTCTACAAGAGGCACCAGAGACAAACATCCCTAGTGAATACAGTACTCAAAGTTTTATGTTCTTAACTTTGCTTTTGAGAGTCTTACTATGTAACTCTGGCTGAACTCCTGGACAGGCAGAGCTGAGGCTCCGAGAGACAGTTTTACGTCAGTTGAAGTTCAGTTGCCCATCTCTTAAAGGAAGCTGAATGAGCAGTCAGCATATGGCAAGCTCCTGTCAATAAAACTGGGAAGGGCCTGGGGAGATGACTCCGTCAGTAAAGTGCTTGTGATAGCAGGCTGAGGACTTGAGTTAGGATTCCCAGAACTCAAGTAAAAAGGCAGGACTGAGGTGTCAGAGGCGGGAGGACCCCAGGGGCTTGCTGGTGGGCCAGTCTAGCCAAATTGGTAAGCTCCAAGGTTGGTCAAAGACCCTGTCTTAAAAGATAACGTGGAGATTAGCTGAAGAAAGACGCCTGAGGCTGACCTCTGGCCTCCACAGGCTCACACACCCGTGCACATGCACAGTTGGGAAAGAATACTGGAAGAGCTTTTTGAGGCTCAGGACATATTAGCTAGGTTCAGATTAATGCCAATATCAGAGATTTTTATTATGAGAAATATAAACTTAGCAATTTTTGAATTAGATTAAATCTTTATCCCCTTATGCAACAGCAAACAAGGCCTTATGGGAGAGAGTTATGGCAGGCAGGGTAATAATTCAGCTTCCTTACTGTGTGAGCCTGGTACTCTCCCAGCTTCTCCTGTCCCCACGGGGATCTTTGTTAGAGTGCAGAGGATGAGAGCTGGTCAGACCTGGGTTCCAGACACTATTACCACCCGCTTGAGTGGACTAAGTTGGGGATGAGGCTATCTCTGTCCCTCTTCACCATCTCTGTCAAGTGGGATGGCAAAACCTACCACCGTCTAGGTAGTAAAAAGAGTGCAAGAGAAGCAGCTAACACAGTGACTCAGACACAGTGGACACCTCAACCACACAGTCATGATGATGTGATGTCTTAATATCATGTGACTCCTATGACGATTTTTCTACTGCTGTTAGGTTTAAGTAAAAGCAGAAATTTAGTGTTTAACTAGAGCAAATCAAGTCCTAACATTAGCTGAAAGTAAGTACTAGATTTTCTAGTGAGACACAAATATAACCTATAAGATCATTAAGAAGCTTCGTCGTGAACAAGAATGCTCTAAGGCTGGGGAGTAAGGACAGGTGTGCTGAGGATATCCCCAGGACCAGAGGATCCATAGGACTTCTTAAAAATTTACCCGTTTGAGGACAGTTCTCTTTCTAATCTGCTTCACAGAGAAGACAAGACAGAACCCTTGGGTGGGAAAAGGATGTATTTTAAATTTCATTGTTTAACACTTCCTCAGAAAACAAATTCCCTTTAGTCATGCAGGTCACATACAAGCTGCATGCCACTTCTGGCCTGCATGTCTACACGCACTCACCTAACTGCACGTCCGTTGTGAAGCGCAGTCTGTGAATCATGCTGACTTTGAACGACTTGTAATGGTGGCTGCTAAGCATATCCTGCACTGTGGCGATGTCAATTTGTGAGTCCTCCTCGAAAACTCCGTCTGCCCTTGAACCTGGGGAGGAAAAGAACACTTTAACACATAAAGATACATGAGGCTTGGCGAATGGTGTCTGCTTAAAATGCTTTGGGATAAATTAAAATAATACGGCTGTTTAATTTGGAGGCGAAAAGGCTGAGCGATGACTTAATAATGCCATTCCAGTAAACAGAGAATGCTACCGTATCAATCATCCAACAGTTAATTCCACAAACACTGCCTATGCCAAGACGGGCCCTCAGCTGGGCAGTGGGGAGACAGGCGTGAGCAGGGATCAAGAGTGTGGGGCTCATCAAAGTCCTCGAAGCTCCTTGAAGAACCCGACCCTTCCAAATCCCTACCCTGTTTGCTCAGTAACTCCCTGCCCTGTGCTCCACAGCGGCCCCTGCCTCAGGCAGAAGCCTTGGGACTGCTGAGCTGCCTCTGTGATCTGGTCACTCACTCGGTCACTCACGCACACACTCACTCATTCACTCACACACATACTCACTCATTCACTCACACACTCACTCATTCATGTACTCATTCACTCACCACACATACTCATTCACACACCCACACATTCACTCATGCACTCACAAACTCACACACTCATTCATACACACTCACTCACACATTTACTCACTCATTCATGCACTCACACACTCATTCATTTACTCACACATTTAATCATTCATGCACTCACACTCACTCACTCATTCACACTCACTCATTCACTCACATATTCATTCACACACTAATACATTCACTCACAAACTCATTCACTCACACTCATTCATACACTCACATACTCATTTACTCACACTTACTCATACACTCACACTCACTGACACACTCATTCACTCACACTCATTCACCCACTCGTACACTCACCCACTTGCTCACATGCACTGTGTAACATGATGTGACAAACAGGAAGACTGGTGCTCTACAACTCTCCCAGGCCTCTTGAGCGAAGCCCTTCCTACAGCCAGCAGCTAAGGCAGGGCAGCTTATGAACTGGCTGAACAGTTTTCCCATCTCTCCTCAGTCCTCACAATACCTTCTCTCACGTCCTCCCAAGCTCTGCACACTGCTTACACCAGGCAAAGGCAAACACTTCTCAGGTGCAATTGTTGGGCCTTGTTCATGGTCTTGTTCAGCTCTACCCAGAACAGCCAAAATCTTCCTCTTTCCCAGGCTAGCTCAGACTTCACCTCTTCAATAAAATCTGTTTTGGTGGCTCTGACACACAAGTATAGTAGCTGGTATATACTGGACCCAGAGCTAGACAGACCTAGTTCAACTCCCACCTCTGCCTTTAATTTGCTGTGTGATCTCAGACAAGTAACTACCTCTGTGAACTCACCTTGATATTCACAGAACATAAAAATTCATGTAAAGAATCTACCTAATACATAAAATGATTAACAAATAGTAGCCACGGGGGCTGAAACTCAGCCTTGTCCTAGCCTTGTTTAATGGTTGCCCTGTCGTAATGTGTAAGTTTCACGAAGGTAAATCAAGTTTCTTATTCATTTTTATGCATTCTCCTGAGAATAGCATACACAACTGGTGTGCTCACATTAAACTTGCTAAATAAATAATGGCCAGTCTGCTACTCAGACCATCCATGATATCAAGTACTTTACTCATGTCAAGCCTCATGACAACATGGAGGGTTCTGGAATTTCCCATCTTAAATTGATGAGAAGCTAAGTCGCACCCTAAGGCCACACACACTAGTTACAGGCAAACCACAGGGAACTTCAGGAATTCCTTCAGATGGACTTGCTGGGAGAGAAAGCACTAGCTTTGGATATCACAGTACAAACTGCTGTTCTGAACTCAGTATTAGCAGCTGCATGTTCTGCTCCTGAACACTATGGCTATTCATATGGACGATGCAGCACCTGTGATAAGACGGTCCTGCTGGGAACGATGTGCTACGCCTTGGACACAGCCCTATCTTAGAGCACACTGCACATGCTCAGAACACCCTGTTTCCTGTCTCACTCCCTACTAGACTCCTTCCCCACCCCTTCTCAAAAGCCTGGCTCAAATGAGGCTCCAGGAAGGGGGGGTTTCCCTGACTCTAAGCTCCCAAATCTAGTACTGCTCCCGAATTGCATCCAGATCTTCTACTCAACAGTGACCAGTAAGTCACTACCTGTCTCTGCCTCTAGACTGTAAGCCACAGGAGGGCAGTCAGTGATGGCTGTGCTCACTCTGTAGTTAGTCCTAGCCACTGTGCAGAGAAAGCAGGGACCCAGCGTAAGGGCAGGGTGAGCACCAGGGGCTGTGTTCAGAGAGGCTGTGACTTATCCAGCATCCTATTGCAGGACAAACTGAGTGACACGCCACCTCTGCAAGAGCCATCTGTTGACTGGTTTCATTCTTTGAAGCACTGGTGATTTAGGACAGATGATGGTCTTCAATGTTTCCTGGGTAACATGACGTCAGAACAAGGGCTGGTGGAAAGTTTAGCACAGCCACTTTCTCCAAACTGCATTTTAACAGAAACATAACTGCCAAATGCATTTATTTCTATCATAGGACATTTTGTACACACCATTATGAAGAAAGCAGTCCTGATTTCCTAAATACCAAAGTCCACCTTTGCCATCCTTGCTGAGAAGGACTCATTAGACAGAGCTGAATTAGACAGAATTTAGCTCTGAGTTCCAAAGCTGCTTCTTCTTCTTCTTCTTTTTTTTTTTTTTTTTTGGTTTTTTTGAGACAGGGTTTCTCTGTGTAGTCCTGGCTGTCCTGGAACTCACTATGTAGACCAGGCTGGCTTTGAACTCAGAAATCCACCTGCCTCTGCCTCCCAAGTGCTGGGATTAAAGACGTGCGCCACCACCACCCGGCTCCAAAGCTTCTAAAACTTTAACTAATTGGTCTTTCCTAAACATTGTAGGTATTTGATTTGGAAAGAGTAATAGCTCATTACACTAAAATGCCAATTACTAAAACAAAACAAAACAACAAAACCCCACACTTAAGATTTTTACATTTTATGTTGGATTAAAACCAATTTAAAAATTACTATAATGTGACATACAATTTTTTCTACTGAGCAATTTCAATGCCAGCTGCTAATAAAGCATCTTAGCTGTAAATGATAATTCAGATGCTTTTAGATAAAGTGGTGCATAAATACAGCTGGAAATTGATTTAGCTTCTTGCAGAAGCTGCTGAAGAATGACACATTCTGTTTAATACACCAGCTAATGTGTCCTAAAAGCTCAAACAAGTGCCAGTTTTCATGGCTAACTTTACTGTGGGAGATTAATGAAAACTTTATATTTTGCTGAAATGTTAATAATGGGCAGATGAAGCAATAGGACTTCAGTCAAGGCCTAAAGCTATAGAATAACCAGCAAAGCTTGTCAATTTCCTTCTATTAATTCTGTCCAAGACTTTCATAGCTGGAGCTGGTTCAACACTAATGCTTCACACGCTGACCTTCTGCTCTCTGCCAGAGGAAATCCACATCACACGGAGGGTTTCAGTTTCCTGATGGTTGAGTGAGCTTTCAGCCTTGCCCTGCTGAATCTTAAGATCAGGAAGGCAGAGCATCAAGGGATGCCCTCCAGTGCTGGCTGCTCAGTCCTGCATCCCTTCCAAGCAGGCCACCTACTGACCGGGACAGCAGCTCCAAAGTTCACTGCCAGTTTTCAAGTGGGCCCAGAGAGCCATTGAGTGCAGGGCTTATCTGTGCATGCACGTATTTCGCCCTCTTCTCAGGAGTGCAGAATGTGAGAAGGTACTGGCAGATTTTGATCCTCGGGGCTCATGACAACATTATAGAACATAAAGCTACAGGACAAGCAGACGAGCCCAATGAATGGCGTCTGCAATAGGCACCCCATCTCACGACAGATAGCTGAGGCAAAGCATTGAATTAGCAGTGTTTGGGGACCAGAAAAATGCAATGGGTTGGTCTGTAAACCTTCTATGTCTGTACCCTGGAGAAGGGGGAACCCAAACATGCATGCAAGACACTTGGTGTTGTGCTATTTGCATATGGAAATCATAACTGTATTATCAACTTCACATTTCAACCCTATTTCTGTTCAAGATGACATTTTATCTTCTCAAAGTGAAAAGAAGAGAGAACCAGAATGTCTTAAAAACAAACACACAGATCCCCTCCCCAAACCATTAATTTAATCGAGATATAACCCTTTGGTATTTTGTTAAATTAGCAATTAAAAAGGTCACAAGCAATTAAATAAGACAAAAGCCACACTGTGTTCATCTACATTAAAGCTGAACTGGGTCTTCTCATGAATGACAAGATAAATTGTAATGGTGCCTTCAAAGACTTCACAGTGTACTCTGTCAAAGTCGTGAGTGGTAATGTCTCTATGCGCTGTGCATTACCATAATGTATTGTGTCAAAACGCTCGGGTTGCAGGAACTCAAAGCTGAAAGTGATAGATCACATTCTGGGGGTGGGGCTTAGTGTTGATTGGAGCACCAGAGCACAAATGGACTAACAGGAAGGCTCTGAGAGGGTGCAACTCAGAAGGGCCTGGGGACAACAGAGAATCTTAGAGGAAGCAATCTAATTCTCTGGAGTAAAACCAGGAGGACCGTGGACTTGGTTTTAGGGGAAGAAAGGCCAAACAGGCTGGAGTGAGAAACACAAAGGGAAGAAGAGGAGTTAATACAGGGAGCCAGGTCCAAGGCAACTCTAGCTCTGCAGTAAAAAAGAAAGAGTCAGTGCTGGGAGACTGACCACGGGTAGAAAGGTAGACGCAGATATTAACATCTGGGTTTACAAACTGGGACAGGACCGTCTGGCTCTGGACTCCTGTGTTCCTTTGCTGTGTTTCATCTGCTTTCTCCTCTCCTGGTACTAAAAGCAGCTCCTACACTCCCTCGCCCCATGCCCACCCCTGTGACCCCAGGACAAGAGAATGTGGACTAGAATAGTGAATTCAAAACAGAGATCCACAAGTGTAGGCCTGGGCCACTGGTGGGCACATCTACCTCCAAGCTCCGTTCGGGCTCTACGGTCCTCTGCTGTTTTCATAGTAACAGTAAAACATCTTTTGCCTTTTACGCTCATTCCCTTACAAGTGCACAGTATAATAAGGAGCTCTTATTCCACGTTGCAATTAACCTTTAGAAAACTATCACTTGAATTTTGATATAAATGAAAATTAATACCAACAATTATCTGAAAAGGGTACAGAAAGTCTCTCCTCTGTTTCAACAACGTATCTGTGTTAGGACAAATTGTCTTCCTATACTACAACCTAAACAATGTAGTGCAACAAACCAAGTACAGAGCGGATATGAAGATCTAAGATGTCCTATTAACCAGACAAAAATGTGCAAGAATGTGCAACAGGGCTGGGCCGCAGCTCAGGTGGCAGATCATCTGCCTAGTGTGTGCAAGGCCCTGGGCCCAGCAAGACAGCTCAGCATGCACACACCAGGCTCGGATGTGCACACCCGTAACCCTAGCATGTGGAAGGTCATCCTCAGTACAAAAGACTCCAAGGTCAGCCTGGCTACCAGACAGCCTGCCTCAGAGCTGGGGAGGAACACAGAGCTACTCTTGGCATTAACATTTCAAAGAAAATCTAGTATTGTTTCTTTCACAAAAGCATTTATGCTCACAGATGTACTGTTTTTAATGACTTAATAAACACAGCTTCTTGTCTATATTTTAGGTATAGACAATAAATAACTTTTGTAGTCTTCAATACATTTTTATTAGTCAGATGTTACACACATCTGCAATGTCTCAGATTCAGTCCCCAGCACCAAAAAGGAAGGGAAATGATTTGTTTTGTCATTGTATATTGTTTTGATTTGGGAATTTTTGTTTCCTGTTTTATTTATTTATTTATTTGTTTGTTTGTTTGTTTGTTTATTGACAAGGTGTGTCTATGAGTCTTAGGCTGGCCTGGAACTCTCATCTCAATCCTCCTGCTTCAGCACCTTTTTTGGTGCTGGCTGGTAATTGAACCTGAGCTAAGCATCTGATCCAATCCCAAACTTTAGCCCCAGTGACCATCAGTAACTTTCAAGCATGTAAAGGGCTTGTAACACAAGCAGTACGAGAACTGCTGCTGACTTGGTGGGTGGGTAGTAGGCCCTTCCTGTCCTTGGTGCCTGGACACACAAGTGGACTCAGACTTGTGTGCTTGTGCTGCACCCTGACAACTAACTCAGCTAAAAGCTTCTATATACATTCCAGGAGTAAGTTTGCTCTCAACACTGAGAACCAAGGCTAACTACAATTCCCCATTTCAAAAAGTCTTTCATACAGATGATTTTATAGGTACTAAGAGAAACATTTAGAGGGACATGGCTTTTTTTTTTTTTTTTAAAAAAAAACAAAACAACAACAACAACAAAAAAAAAAAAAACAAGTAGGTACCAGTCATTAAGTCAAAGCTCAGATAGACTCAGATGTTTGCTATTAGCCAGGTTTCTATATCCATAGAGCAAGTAACAGAGGACTTTGAAGTTCACCCTTTGGCTCAGTGGGTCTCAGACTGAGCTTAAAAGGCTTAGTCTAGTGCAAGTTAAAGCAACTTCAGTCTCCTGCAACAAGCCTAGAACCTAACCAGAAGGTAAGCGTCCTCTCCCATACCTCTGCCTTTCAATTTCTTATGACAAACCCTGATGACCTGTTTCCTCCAACCCAAAATAAACAGCACAAGGCAGATGCTGGGCTGCACAGGGACTGAGCAGGCAGGGTTCTCAGATGATGAGAAAGGGTAGGAATTCTGAGCAAACAATGAACTGTGCAGAAGGGTGAGTGAGTGTTCAGAAGAGTAAGGGCTTGCCTTTGGCTGGAGAAGGGAGGGAAAAGAACGGGGGAGTCTAAAGGTAGAAGAGTTTGGCACACAGAAAAACATGGCTGTGCAAGGAGCTAATTGGGAAAGAGAAGACAAACCTTGGTCCCCTCAACTGTACCCCAAAGTCTTGCAATCCTTTCCACTCCCCAACCACTCCTGCTTTACCCTAGTTGGACTCTGCTCAGGTTGTAACCTGTAGCCAGGGCATCCTTTCTTCTTCAAAATGTCAATGCTTCAAAGTCTAGTTCAACAGAAACCTTCTTTGTGTCACTCTTAAAACCTGCTGTGATCAGGGAAAGGCTCTCATTGTGGCTCTGTCACACAAACATCCGTGGTCTCCTTGTGCACAGGCACCCCTGCAGGCTGGCCATTTCCATACTATGTGGTTCATACAGTGTATGGCACTCAGTAAATATTCAACAAAAGCTGTCAGTGGGCCCATGCAACCATAAACTGTGACCTGAGAAGTTCTGTGATTAGAAGAATGGAGGCTTAGACCTCACCCCGTGAGTTCACCTGGGTCTCAACTCTCCAGGCCATGCAGACCCTTAAACAGAGAGGTGCACAGAAGACAGGGGTCTAGCCCAGCAGTTACTCAGTGTACATACATACTATAGTAGATGCTATATGCTCAGAACTATGGACACGTGGTCTCCTTTCATTCCCAGAGTCCTTTTAGGTCAGATGATGTCCTCCTCCAACAGGTGAGAAAAGGGAAGTTCAATATGTCTTCAGGCTCTACGATCCTGCGTCTGTGAAAGCTGAGGCAGAACCCGAATGGCCTGTGTAACCACTGTATGACTTCCTGTGGGTAGAGGCACTCCTTCAATGGGCTGGAGCTGGACAACTCCACAGGCTGTAACTGTATTGAGGAAATGGATTACGAACATGCCTGCCCTGCTGGAACAAAGGAAACAGGAGCAAGACTAAAATGTCTCTCTTCCAGGCAGACTCAGTGCTGGACGCCTGAGTGAGTCATGGAGAAAACTCTTCCTTAGTGCTCTGCATCCATCACTTTTTTCCAGAAGCCATTTAAGTCCCCAAAGTCCCATAAGCCCAAAGCTTCCCCTCTATTAAACACTTCCCTTCAGCTGCTAGTCATTTTCGCGGGTCTCTAAAAGCGATCAATAGGTGATATGCTATAACACGCACAGACCCCGCTACCGTACTCTCTTTAAAGCCACCAGGATCACACAGTAGGATATAGGATATGCTACAATCTGAGTAGGGATCCTTGCTGTCACAGTGTTTAATTGATTGAACCCCTGGAGCCAGAGGCAGTGTGCTGGAGGACTTCCCACGTAGAGATGTCAGCTCTCCCTCAATAAATCAAGGTAATCTTGCTTTATGAGGTGGTCAGAGAGAAGCAGGTTTAGGTTTGCAGAATTGCTGATGAGAAGAGATGACAGAAGGGGCCCTGCCTAGCCCTCGGCTCACCTTGCTTTCATGCTCAGGCCAGGGTGGTTCTCCCAGTGCCAAGCATACTCTCTTGTCTTGAGGCTTCAGAGGGGCAGTATCTAGCTTACAGCAGTCTTTTAGTATTGTTTGACTCATTTTTCACTTTCCTCAAAGAAGCCTATTCCTCTAGAAAGACACTCAAAAGCTGCCTTTGTAAATAAACACACTGACTCTTCACGTGAGCCCACCAAGTAGCAAAAGCACATGCCACTCTGTCTTCATTTTGTATGGACTTTTGACAGAGGGAATAGAGGTGAATGACTTCCTTGAGTTCCCCTGAGTCACAAGAGCAAAACCACGCAGGACAGAGCCCTTTCCCATTCTGTTGAAGTGAGGCTTCAGCCTAAGGGGCAACTGATGAACAGCGTAACAGTTTATCCAAACACCTTGCTGGAGGGACCAGAGCTGAGCCACGATGGGCAGGACCACACCTTAACTAGACTGTATTCCTCTCGGCCCCCACTTAAACCCAAGTCTCTCTCAGCACTTGAAAGCAGACTTGGGCGTTGCTGAGTGCTTTATTTGTTCCTCCTCCTGCTGCGGCCATACTGGGTAAACCTCTTTTCTCTGCCTTTCACCCTCCTGTGTCTCTCCAGTATATCACGACTGGTCTTTCGTTGCCCACTCTTCAACCCTATAGCTATCTCGGATCATAACCGAGATCCAATGTGTCTTGGCTGCTCTTCCGTGTCAACTTGACACACGCTAGGGTTATCAGAGAGAAGGGAGCCTCCCTTGAGGAAATGCCTCCATGAGATCCAGTAGTAAAGCATTTTCTCAATTAGTGACCAAGGAGGGAGGGCCCAGCCCATTGTGAGTGATGCCATGCAGGAGCAAGCCAGGGAAAGCAAGCCAGTAAGCAGCACCCCTCCATGGTCTCTGCATCAGCTCCAGGTTCCTGCCCTGTGTGAGTTCCAGTTCTGACTTCTTTTGGTGATGAACAGCAATGTGGACATGTAAGCTGAATAAATAAAATAAACCCTTTCCTCCTCAACTTACTTCTTGGTCACGGTGTTTCACTGCAGCAATAGAAACCCCGACTAAGACACAATGTTAACCTGTAAAGAACAAATGAACAAATACCTATTCAATGTGAACACAACTGCCCTTGAGAGCTGGAGCATGACCATTTTCAGGGCGGGACACAGGGCTCATGATGGGTTTGCTTGCAACTATGGCTGGCAAAACTCCCATCCCTCCATCCTCCAGGGTGTCTTTGCTTCTGCTCAGGACACAAGAACAATAATGGGGTTTTCTTAGATGTGAACACTGGACAGTTTACACAGCAGAACCCCTATGGACTAGGAAAATCTGACCAACACTGAGGCAGCTCTCTCCCTGACTCTGGAATCAAGAAGGAGAACACATCACTGGAGGAAACCCACCTCCCATTCAGCCACTGCAGGAACGGCACCTGATGCATTACCAAAACCATTACTGGGGGCAGCGGGGCATATTCTGGGGCCAGGAGCTGACTGGAAGAGAGCGAGGCTCTGTGCCCTCACTTAGAGCCCAGACAGGGTTTGTGGCTCGTCAAACATGTTTCCTTTCTGCTCTAATGTACCAGTGTATCGCTTAATGAAAGTTCTTAATTGTAATTCAATTAATTACATACACAGAGTCCCCAATTACATTTTCCAATAAGACATTGGCTGTGGTACAGGTCTAAATGCACTTAACCAATTTTAATATATTAAGACCAATTTCCCTTGAATACTAATTACTACCTAATGATAAAATGAAAGGGGGGGTCTCAGAAAGGGGGAGAGAGAAAAAGTCAATTCATGTGGAAGTTCTTAGCCCATATAGCACAACAGAAGCTTTCATTACTCAAAAGTTCCCATGGACAGGGCACAGGTTTGCTTCCTATCAAGGTCAGCACAGCTTTTAGCCCCAGGAGTCCACTCCTCCTTTGCTGAAGGGGCTGTGGACGTGCTCAGAGGGTACTAGGAGGGCTCTGAGACAGGGCGGTTGGTAATGGCCAACCCTCAGAGGGTGCACTGTGGTTCATTATGAGCTTTTAACGCATTGTGTCATTTGCTTCCACGGCTGACACCTCACAGCAGCCCTACATGGTGGGATCACCATGACATTCATCGCATTCGCCCATGTGACAAAACAGGGCCAAACTACCTTTTCTCCTACACACCACCCAGGACCAACAGCAAGAGGTGGACACAGGAGCTGTGTGGGAACACTTCCATTTCATTTAAATTCTGCTCGTGTGCAAGGAGCTGTTATGCAACGTCAAGTAGAAAATTCCTTACAGAGAATACCTACCCCCAAGCCAGACAAGCAACTGCCTTTCAGCAATAAGTCACCCTGAAATATGGACCATGGGTGCCACACGTCACTGCTCCTTGTAAACAGAACTTATTTGCATGATCACATTTTCCTTTGTATTTGATGAGTACTGCTGTGGTCTAATGAAAGAGCTTTAAAGCCCTTCGTTCAACTAACATGATAGAAACTGGTGAGATTAATAATTTGAAACAGAAGAAAGCAATGCCTCCATGAGCAGAGAGAAACCACCAGGGAGTCTCCAGGCCAGGCTGAGAGCAAACAGGAGGAGGAATGGGCCTGCTGTGAATAAGCAACACAAAAGGGTATGGAAAAACATCAAAGAATGCCAACAGCTTTCCTTCAGTTTTCTTTCTCTTTCTAATTCACTGGTGATAGGAGGTTGAGTGAAATCTAACCCTGGAGAAACCTGCTCTAGGAAAGACACTTTTCCTTGGGTGCAAAGTGAGGGCTTCAGGGCGCACACTCCCTCAGGGGAATGAGAGACGGTATTCATATCTGGTCACTGTCCACGGTGATAGGGCTGCAGTCTAGCTTGCAGCAGACAAATCCACTAAGTATAGTCAAAGAGGAGGAGGTAGAGGGACTCTGAGTCCAGGATGTGACAGCCAGGGTCCCAGCAGGCTTAGAAGAGTTGCTCTCCGGGGTCTTCAGGGGGCAACTAAGTGAGGCCTCACTGGTCCTGCAGCTCATCCGTTCCACCACAATCTACCTGTGTTTATCCATCCATTGTGTGACCTTAACTACAGGAAGTTAAGTTCAGGAAGCTACGGAAAGAAAGAAGGCTGTAAGTGGTGTGCACATCTCTCTGATGGATGTCGAGCTGATGGTACCAAGGCCTCTCTCCATAGTACCTTCTATTATGGAAGTAGAGGAACGAGGCTTGGCTTTTCGGTAGTGTTAATGGGGCAAGACACAGTTGGTTTACCAGGCTCCTCATTAATATTCATAAAACACCAACAAATCACTTCCTCTCTCAGAGCCTCAGTTTCCTCCTCCTTGAGCACACTTGCCTAAAAGGTTACAAGTGTGATTCTGTCTCATTCCATCTCCACAAAACAGCTGCACAGGAAACTGAGTCCAGGAGAGTTGTCATTCATGTCTGAGGCAGCAAGTACTTCACCTAGGGTCAACCTGGCTCTAGTGACAAGCGGTAAAGCACAGTGCTCAGCTATTATGATAGCAGCCTAGGGAGTGATAACAACACAGTGCTTGGCAGTTTCTCGGAAGTCCCGAAAGCCACATTAATCTTGGGCATATTTTGGCCCCAACGGGGAGGAATTTCAGAGTTCCTGTCTCAAAGCTATCAATGAAGCTACTCCTTTCTTTTAAGGCCCTGGAAGAGAATTAGATTTGATGGGTGTGAAAGGTCACCCAGAGCATTTGGCAGAAGAGAAAACTGGGATTCAGTTTGGTGGCAGGACTTATCCGGAAGCTTGAACAAGAATGGGAGTCTTCTGCTACCACCTCCATGGAATGTACTCGCTGCTTCCTTCTGGTCTGCTTCCAGCTTCGAGCAGACAGTTGGCTGAAGGATGTGGTAGATTATCAGACAAGGATCCAAACTGGAAAGCTCAAGGACTCTGGCTCACCACAGTCTTATCTAGGCCGGGTTCCAAGCACAAATGTGAGCTCTCAGTCCCAAGGCAGAAACTTGTCACTTCAGTTCATTTGCAAGTTTCTCTCTCACAGAGTACAAAGGCAATCGCCACAGCCATTCTCAGGATCGGAAATTCAGGTTATCTTAGAGTGAGTGAGCTTTGGAATCAGAACGCTGACTTCAGGTTTTGGTGCTCTGTGGTTTCTAGCTGGCTAACTTTGGGAAAGTCTCCTCACAATGAGAATGTCTGTAGGAGAGTTTGGAAAACATGAAGAAGCACTTGGCAAATGTTCAGTGCAAGATTCTGTAACAGTAGGCTTCAATAAATGACTTTAAAACATTGTGGGGTGTCACTGCTTTAAAAATGTCATGAGCCACTCCTCTGAAGACAAACTGAAAGGCTGTATATCATGGCTGTTTCAACCCAATGACACTAGTTATAAACTGAACCTCACTGTGGTGCAGCAGGAAGCTTTCTTTTGGTCCTCCATTACAGGTCACTCCCTCCTCTCCCCATCTTGGCAAAGGCTCTGATAGCCCTGATAGCTCCAGACCACCACATCTGTGCGCTTCTGCTTTACCAGCCACAGATGGCTGCACTACCATTATTTCTGAAAGCCAACACTCCCTGATGATAAGTATGTACCAGGTACTATCCTAGGAGCCTTAGATAATACAATGACTCCTGCTGAGAGCAACACGGAGCCAGCTAAAGTGCTCACAGTTCCAGTAAAACACTGGTGCTCTCAGAGTAGTAAATGGCGCGCACAGGAAGCCATGGACCCTGACAGCACATTCTCCAAGTCTGTTGTAATGCATGAACCCACTTGGCTCCCTTTGAACATGGTTCGAAAGGGTAGTGTGCCAGGCCTGACCAAGCATACCAAAACAGTGAAAACCAACCCAACCCAACCCAACCCAACCCAACCCAACCCAACCCAACCCAATCCAACCCAACCAACACATTTCTGAAATACTGTGTTGCTCCAAGTTCTTAGTAGACGGCTAGCAGAGAATAATAATATATGGTTCTTAGTTGGGATCTCTAATTAGTTTTTAAAACATTTTTTTTAAAATCAGAATAATTTGGCAACTTTAATTCTTAGGAATATCCAAGTTCCCTCCAAACCTAATTTGATGTTCTCTTACTAGAAGCAAAGGCCAGCATGGCACAGCATCACTCCAGAGGAGACCAGCATGGCACAGCATCACTGCAGAGGAACTAAGGAAGAGTCTTGGGGCTGTCTCATTCACATTCATTTGAATAATGGATACCTCCCTACCTCAGAATGCTTTCAGGAGGGATTGCTACCCTTATATGGTTCCTTATTAAATTTGAAAAGTGCCTCAAAGTTTGGACACCAGAAAGATACCCCAAAAACATGTGTCTAAACTGCAACTTCAGGCTAATATGACTAAAGCAGTTACATTGTGAGAAGTGCTGAAGGTATATGATGTCTTCCCCGGCATAGGAGTGGCCACAGTTTCTCACCAAATGGTGTAGCCACCATCAGAGCCACCCATGAAGAAGTTTCCCTTGTGCTGAGTTACAAGGACTCCCTGCATGACTGCAAGCTGAGCAGCGTTGGGAGGGCATCCAGGAGGTGGAGGAGGAATGTTGCCAGCAGTGGCACCAGCTCCAAATCTGGCACCTGCATCATAACCTCCTTCCTGCTGAGCCAGGTGGATAGATGGGACCAACTGGATAATAAGCCATGGGGATTGTGGAGCCTAAAGGCCCAACAGCCACAGACTGGGCCATAGGAAGATGCAGTGAGGCACCAGGAAATGCAGCTGACATGGTGGGGACTGTGGCAGCCCCTGGATGAACAAAGCCTGGACGACAGAGCTCTGAGTATGCAGGTGGAGCATCAGCATAGGGTGGAGCCTGAGGCAGATGTAAGGTCTGGGGATACACTGGATTCCCAGGAGGTTGCACAGGGTAGGTAGGCTGTGTTGGATATTGACCTTTGCTGTTCATGGTGGCTCTGAGTCCTTAAAACATTTTTCTATGAAAAAAATGCTTTTCATAATTTGCTTCTATTTTATACAACTAAGTCAAAGAGTCCATCAAATTCTGGCTGCTTTCGGGCTCTATCATTTGCAAACACCCATGTTTTTTTTTCTTATTCCTAGTAGTTTTGACTCAGAACACCAGAACTGGAACACATGATTAAGCCTTGGGGAGAGTGGTACTGGGCTCAAGAAAGCTGCACAGTGGAGACCCGTGGTTTTGCTTGGCCATGGAACAAGAGCTAGAGTGGAGATGCCAAGGTCACTCACTAATCCTCACACCTTCTTTTCCCTTATTAATACAAGAAACCTGGGTCTCATCGAAAAACAAGAGCTATCTGAATCATAATAAGCTTTGGAGTAAGAGCAGAGTTAAGGGATATAGGAATTTACACACAGAGAATGTCAATCAGTGCAGAGTAAGCTACAGCTGTCACTAAGGTGACAGAACAGCAGTGCAGGAAGTTACCATTTGTGCTTTTTTTTGTAAGGAGGAATACAAACAAGAGTGTGTGTACTTGAATATGCACACAGATACTCATTTGCATATGGATGTGCACATACCATCCTTGGAGAGGCACTGTTATCTCTGGGAAGAGAAAGAATGGGAGAAGTGAAGCTTAATTCTTACACTTCAGTACAAGTATGATCATGTCTGCTGTGCCACAGTGCACTCCTGACATCTCTTCCCTTTGCTGTTTTGACAAACTTGCTAAGCACAACCTACTTTTTAAATAAGTTTAAAGACTTTATTTACTTGTGTGCGCATTTGAGTGCATAAACAGGTGCGTGCAGGTGCACTAACAGGCCAGAGGCTGGAGTTACAGGCTGCTGGGAGGTTGCAGGCTCTCTGCAAGAGCAACAAGTACTCTTATCTACTAAGGCATCTCTCCAGTCCCTAAAACAACTTTTAATGGCAGAAATGATAGATAAATAGATAGATAGATAGATAGATAGATAGATAGACAGATCACTGCAGAATATTTGCTCACATTGTGAACTCCAAGATTTTGTTATTCACTGAAAAAGCCTTGCTGTGGTGTGGCTCTGCCCTAGCACACAGCTAAATGAAGTCAACAATAGGTCAAGAGGCAGATAGATAGACAAAATTCTGTACCTACTTTTCTCCCTCCTCTTTTACCATTATGCAGCAAATTACATGGTCTAGGTGTGATTAATATTAAACCAATTCTGCACTCTGGAGTAAACACAACTTGGCAGTGGAATGTGACTCTAATAAAATGTTGGTATGTTAGTTTGCTATGTTAACAATTTGTTTGGAATTTTGGATCTCTTGTTCTAAGATTGGTCTGAAAGGTTTCTGTCTTGTGTGGTGGTCATTACCAACGTTCTGCTTGCCTCATTTCTTCCATAAGCTCCAGGGCAGTCTTTCTGAAATGGCAGGTGAGAGTGGGCTTGTGTATTCTCAAGTGCCTCACCACTACTTGCTTGAGTTCTCTCTGTGTAAGGTTTTCAATCACTAACTTCAAAATCCATCAGAATATCCACTTTGCTTTTTGTGCTAACTATGTTCACCTTTTCCAGGATTTCATTCTTTTCATCTACATTTTCAGAATTTTCACAGTGAAATTTTTCAGAGTAATCCTGTACGGGCTGGGAGTGGCTTTAGTGGACAAAGTGCCAGCTGTGCAAGCACAAGGTTCAGAGACACAGGGATCCCTGGGCCTTGATGACCAGGCAGTCCAACCCCTGAGCTCAGGTTCAGTGAGACCTTGCTTTAAAAGATGAGGGAGGCTGGGCGGTGGTGGTACACACCTTTAATCCCAGCACTTGGGAGGCAGAGGCAGTTGGATTTCTGAGTTCGAGGCCAGCCTGGTCTACAGAGTGAGTTCCAGGACAGCCAGGGCTACACAGAGAAACCCTGTCTCGAAAAACCAAAACAACAAACAAACAAACAAACAAACAAAGATGAGGGAGAATGGTGGGGTGAAGCACTGGCTTCCCGTACCTCTCTATGGGCAAGGGAATTTACATACACAGACACATGCACGGCTCCTGCTATATGTTTAAGGGCGATAGGATCTGTTGTGTGTCTCCTTTTCATGCCTGGTACTACTGATGTTTCTCTGACATTTTTCTTCCTTAACTTTGATCCATTCAGAAAGAAGTTTCCTGACTTTATGAGTCCTTTTGGAGTCTTCTAGCTCAACACTTTCTGATCTTTGCTGTCTCCTTTTAGTCTCTTATGCCTTGTTTGTTTGTTTGTTTCTGTTTTTCTATTATTTTTTAAAGATGAATGCTCAGTTCATGGCTTTTCCTTTGTACCGCATCAATCTGAGGCTAGAACACTCCTTACACGCTGCTGGAGCTATCCATGATCTGGAACATACCGCACTGCTATTATGCCACCAAAATGTTCTCTTAATTTCTATTACTATTGCTTTTCCACTCACAGCTTCTAAAGCTTATGTCTCAGTTTCCAAATGGATACAGATTTTTCTTTCCCTTTTCTTGATTTCTAGGCTAATTTTATTGTGGTCAGTCAGCATATCAAGAATCTGCATAAATCCCCAATGCAGAGATAGGCAGAAATAACACTGTAAAAAACAGCAATGTATACAAATCTTTGCTGCATTTTCGGTCTTTTCTCATGGTAGATTCCCTAAAGAGGAAATTTTGTGTAGAACATTCTTGGTCCTTTTGATCTACTCAACTACTGTACACACTAGACTCCACTGCTGTCACCAGTGTCTCAGGCAACAACACCCTCAGATGAGGGTGTTCTCCCCACTGATGAGGTTTTATTTATTTTTGCTGAGATATGGTCTATGTACCTGAGGACGGCCTCAGACGCACATAGTTGTTGATGGCCTTGATTCTCGCCTCTCCTGCCTCAGCCTTCCATGTGCTGGTGACAGGTACTCAATACCATGCCCAGACCAGGAGGGATAGTTCTGAGATACATGCTTTATTTGATATGAGGAGAACATCAGATTTTGCATAAAAATACTTGTATATTAGACTCTTGATAGGAACACACATTTATAAATATTTACTACTTGCCTAAAGTGTTTTTAGGCTACTTAGTCACCACTAATTTTTAATTTTACATGTTTTTGCATAGGATTCTTATAATCAGCTGCAGATGGTAAGGCCATCAACCTTTATTTTTAAGAATTTGTTTTGAATGCCAAAAATGCATTTCCTTTTCTTGGTAAATGTGTGCATGCTGTTTCAGAAGAGGCGGCCAAGGGCTCTGGTCTGAGTTAAAAGGCAGTGAGTGCAGGACTAAAGATCTTTTATTCAGTCACTCACCCAGTCTGTTTTCCCTGAGCCCCTAGAGGGTGCAGTCTTTAGTAGACTGTTGAGTTAATGAGGAAGCCGTATGGGTCAGGTATGCTCCTGCAGCTGTGCACTCCAATGGGGGAGGCAGATATCAGCCAGTTACTGAGCAAAATAAATAACAGAAATAATGCCATAAAGAAAACCCAGAACGCTCTGTGGTAGTATTCTGGTGCTCAGGTGAGGAAGGAACCAGGTTTGGCTGGCAGGGTTATCTCTGCAGATGTTACTTTAAACTGAGACAAGAAAGAGGGAAGAACACTTCAGGCAGAAGGAGCAGCTCTGGATCATGACTGGCCGTGGGCCGTTTATCTCCTCCTATTAGCAGAGAACCTTAGAACTCAGAAACTCTGGAGACAAGAAGGCATTCAGTTCTCACAGTGGCACTTGCAGTAACTGGGATGCCTTCTGCCGAGAATGGTAAAGTGGTTAGACTTCTCTAAAACATGATGTTAAGCAGTTGACACTGAGCAGGCCTGTTGCTGTATATACAAAAGAGCCTTTGCTTGAGAAAGGGCCTCTTGTTTCTAAGCAGTTTCCAGAGTTGTTCCAAAATTGGAAGATGTAGTTCAAGAGCAAAATATTAATCACACAGTGCTAAACAGGATGCAGACTACAAAATAGCACAGAATCTATCATTCTGCTTTGGGACACACTTCTAGCATCAAAGGCTGCGGTCCGCCTTGGAAAACAGTCACTTTTCGTCTGTGTAGGGAAGCTAGACCAGCAAATACTCTCAAACACGTCATTCCTAAGCATGTTTGCAACAGACAAAGCGGCACAGAGCGAGGCAGCCAACGTACTGTTCTCGCGAACCAGGCAGAACTCCCAGGCGTTCTGGCTCTCCAGCGTGCTCTCCAGGTCCACAGCGATGTTAGGCTCGCTCTGCTTCTCCAGGCGGTACTGAGGGCCTGGAAGATCAAAGGGGCAGGAGGAGGGGGGATGTCTGAAATGGTGAATGTAACACTCAGAAATTACCACACACTGGGGAAAGCCAAAGGAAAACAGTAATGTCTGTCCCAAGGGTGTAGCTATCCAAGATGGCAGAAACTGACTTTTCTCACCCTGTTCTTAGTCAGCTCTTCCCACACCAGGTGAGATATTTGCTGGAGAGATGGCTCAGTGGTTAAGAGCACTGGCTGCTCTTCCAGAGGTCCTGAGTTCAATTCCCAGCAACCACATAGTGGCTCACAGCCATCTGTAATGGGATCTGATACCTTCTTCTGGTGTGTGTCTGAAGACAGCAATAGCGTACTTGCATATATAAAATAAATTATGTCTGAGCCAGAATGAACTGGAGGCACATGTGATTGCCTTATTCTTGATATGAAGCAGGCTACCTTCCTCTCTGGACCTCTTTCCTAATATGAATAGTGGGATGACAAGATGACATGGATAAAACCCTCAGGAGGCAGAGGCTGGCAGATCTCTGTGAGTTTGAGGCCAGCCTGGTCTACACAGTGAGTTCTAGGACACCTGGGCTATGTAGTAAGACCCTGTCTCAAACAAACAAACAAACAAACAAACAAACAAACAACTCACCCACCCTACTGACTTAGGAATCACCAGCTCCACAGGAGGCAATGCTGCCAAGGTACTTATGCATAATCATAACAGCACACTAATCAATTACAATCAGGAGATATGTGTAGAACTCTATGATAGTTCAAAGTCAAAGAAATAAAAACCATGAAAGTTACAGAGTGAATCTCATGCTCTGGGTTTGGTAATGGAAAGGTAGCAGCCATCAGTTAGTTGTTCACGCTTTTACTCAGACATGGTGGAAACATTAGAGGCATGGTTCCAGTATTCTAGTATCCAAGAAGTCTACTACCCATCCCATGCACCTAAGTGTTGTGGCAGATCTAAGAAGACAGCAGAACATTTTATACATTTATTCATTATTTCTTTGTCAACCTAGATAGCAATGGTGTTCTCAGAAAACACTCAATGGGTCAAAAAGTCAGATTCAGACTGTTCCTCTGTATACTCATGGTTACTGAACAGGTGAGAGGCACAGGTGACTCTCATCCCCATGACTCTGAATGATGTGTTTAGTCAGGTAAGAGGAAGATGTGTTGAGAGAGGATGGCAGCACTGAGGTGCAGGGGCCCCAGAAGAATCTAAGCCTCTGTTCCTCACACCCCCAGAGACATAGTGTGTCGGGGCATGCATCTACTTCTATGAATTTAGAGTAGAGTCTAGGTAAAAAGGTTAACCATAACATTAGCCCTCTGTATCTGTGCTGCATTCAACCACTGCAGACTGAAAACACTTGGGGAAAGTTGTCTATAGTACAATGACTATTTCCTATCATTCCTCATTGTCTGTGCAGCAACCACCCCCACACACCGTGTCTGCACGGTGCCAGTCTGTGGGAAGAGCATGGCATGCAAACACTACACCACTTGTAAAAGGGGCCTGAGACCTGCAGATTCGGGTGCCCATGGAGGTCCTGGATGCAATCCCTCAGCCAAGATACAAACATCTGATAACTTATGATACGCTCAAAATTTGAGAACTTAGATTTGATATCAGAGAGCCTACTAAATAAATACTGTGGAATACTACTGAGACATTATAGCATACTACTTAAAAAACCTGAGGCACAATTTTCATAGGATAATTGTGAAAAATTTACAGTTTTAAAAATGTATATATGTGTGTGTGTGTGTATATATATATACACACACACACACATATATACAGGGAAGCTGTTTCTAAAATGTGAACTGTAGTTACGTTACAATAATGGGATTATGCATGCCTTTATTTTTCCTTTGTGTTTTCCTGTATTTTTCAAATTTTCATATAATATAGGCTATTTTTTTATAACTTAAAATGTTGCATAATACCTAAAATGTTTCCAATTTCTTACTATGTCTTTTTTTTTTTAAACACCACAAAGTGTGGAACTTGGAAGAGCCTTTCACATATAATAATTTAATTGAATCAGATCTGTTTATGAAGTTTCATCCTAAGTCACCTTGTACCCTGGCACCAGCACTCTGAGGGTTCCCGAGGTATTGGGCTTCTCAAGCTGGCAGCTGGCCTGCATGCCTGTCTCTACTTTCCTGGCCACTGGGAACCAAGGCCTGGCTGTCACAGAGGAAATTTCAGGTTGCTTTCCCTTTGCTCTTTTTTTTTTTTTTTAAATTTCTAGTCGCTGCAATTTCCTGGGAAGCAGAGATCAGGGAAGTCAGGGAGCTAAGGGCCCCTTATTCTAAAATCAACTCCCTGCACTCTGATATGCCATTTGTTCAGGTCTTTCTATTAAAAATAGCATGTATCTTCAAGTGACTTTTAGGACTTTCTCTTGTTTCTATGACCAGCCCATCACGTGTCAAGCACTCCCATTCTGCTCCCACTGGATCCTGCAAGGCAGCCTCAGCAGTCCATTTCACAGACAGGACCCCAGGAAGAAACCTGCCCAAGATCACAAGGTAAGAAGTACAAAGAGGGGAATAAGGCCCAAGGTCTTTTTGGGGTTTTGGATTTATCACTCTGGATCTTTGAGCCTTTCCTCCTCCTGCAAACTATAAATTACTGGGAAATTACAGAGGCCACAGCTTACACCATAAATATAGATTTTTGTAGATTTGTAGATTTATCTGGTTCAGAATCACTTAACTTGTGGTTTATATAGATTCAAAATGAAAATGATCTAAAATAATTTATTTTAATGAACTTGACCAACACCCTGAGCTATGGCTGTGCTCCGGTCTATGGTGATACAGGCCCCAACAAAGATCTCTTCATCTTTCTATCCAAAAATATCTTTCCTTCTTTCTTTCATTACAAAAAACCAAACCAAACCAAAACCAAACTCTGTGCTGTGTGATGATGCATGCATCACGCAGCCAGTGTGTGAAACCCAGAGGACAGTGGAGTGGCGGCCTTTCTTCCTCCATCACATGGGTGGGCCCTTTATTTGCGGGGCCACCTTGCTCACACACACCTTTCTTAAGAACTTTCCTATCACTCTCCATTTGTTGGGAAGTGAAGTCCACTCTGGGTTGCTGTCTGCTCTGTGTGCCCCTACTGTTCCCTAGGAAATACAAGCTACAAACTGTCTCTGAACTTGGTGAGAGGCTGATGGGTCTTGGCTTTGGGGAAGGTAAGGTTCTTTTGCTGAAGATGTGACTCAAAGACCTAAATTACCAGGAGATTAGATAAGAGATCTTGTAGAGGGAGACTTTCACACACAATCCAGAAAAAAACCTCATCAATAGCTTTCATGTAACAAGAGCATACTTGACCCAAGCGAGAGGCAAAACAGCTTATGCTGGGCTCAGTTACCTTGGTCCACGGCTTAGCTGAGTCATTTAGTTTATGATGCTGCCAACCTACTGAACCTCCAGTCTGTTTCTTCATGTGTAGTATGAGGACAACAGCACCAACCTCAGAGGGCTGTCTGAGGAGTTCACAAGCCAAGAGCTGAATATGTTGTCTGACAGGATAACTGTGGGGTTTGACTAAGACATGTCCCCCACTGGCTCATGTATGTGAACATGTGGTCTCCAGTTAGTGGTTCTGTTCCGGAAAGCTATATAAGTTTCAGGATGTGGAACCTGCCTGCCGGAAGTACATCACTAGGGAAGGGCTTTGAGAATTTATAGCCTTATCCCATTTCCGGTTCCTTCTCTGTTTCCTGTGTGCCACTGAGATGTGATCTTTCAGCTTCCTGCTTCTGCTGCCATGCTTTCCCTGACACTATTAACTCTTGCCCTTAGGAACCATGAGCCAAAATACACTTCCTTCTTTAATCTGTTTCTGGCCATGGAGTTCTATCACAGCTGGAGTGAAGGGTCGTAACTCCAATCACCCACCATCACTCGAAGGACTACTTTGCCCCAAGGACTGAGTAGCCTTTCCTACAGATCACTTCACTTATGCTTCAGAAACCTTGAGAAGTAAAGAGCAAACCCCATTTAAGAGATCAGCTGGGACTAAGAGCTGACAATGTGCTCCCTGGCCCTCGGGGAGCGGTGGCTAGGACCTGTGTGCTGAGGCCCAGGCCCGTGTGCTCTAGGCCACGATGACCCACTGATCTCTTAGTAAACAATACTCCCGATCAGCATGACCTGCGCCCTCTCTGCCAGACTACATCTCCATCAACTTTGTGTCTGACTTCCAGAGAGCTGGCATGGAAGAAAAGACCATCAACTGGAAAGCCATTTAAAAACGATAAGCTGTGAGGTCAGTTGCTATGAACGTGCTTTTGCCGAAGACATGATTTCAGGAAACAGAAGAGGATTTCACATTGAACAGTACACAGCTCTCAAGGCAGTGTCCGACCTTTGCAAAAAAAGGTTTTAAAATGTCACAGTTTTGCTTGAAGCTACATGCCCTCTGGTGCATAGCAAAGGGGAACACAAAGAGAAGGTTCTGGGAAGAAGTCACTTTACGGTGACAAGAACCTGGTTGGGCAATCCTGTGGTGTATTTACTGTAGCAATGCCATAGCACAGAGAAGTCTGGGGACAAAATGGTGCTCTGGCACTTTGAGAAAATTCTAAGCTACAATACACAGGCAGGGTTTTATAAACCCAAGGCAAAACATCCCAGCATGAAAGTTGCAAAGAAAATCTGTACAATATGTCAGCTGGGAATACATGTTCAGTGTGGCTTCCTTGAACTCTCTGACTCTGGACTGAAACATGAAGGGTTTCAGCACCTGGTTCCCTAACAGCTGGGACTCAGCTGGAGCTGACATCCAATGGGAAGCAAGTGCCTACTCCGGTGTGAAGATGGGGAAGCCATCCTGTGGCCCATCAGTTTGTGCGTTTTTTCTGAATCATCTTGGGGCTATGGAATGTGGGACTTCCCCAAAGTGCCTGGTTGCTTTTGGATCTTGGCAAAACCCTGTCACTAGCATCTACCTTATCTCTTTTCCCGTTGTCCATTAGAATGCAGCACTCAGGGTGGAGCCTGACTGCTGTGACTCAGGACACCTCCCCACTCACTCAGCCTGTACTCTCCTTCTCCTGTCATGGTGGACTGGTCCATGGGAGGAAAGAATTGTCAAGGCTCATGCTTACATGTTCATGTCACCTATTTCCCAGTCACCACCTTAAAGAGTTTCTTGTAGTCAAAAAAGCTGAGAATTAGCTAAGAGGTAAGGCTGGGCCTTGAGGGAGGACTAGAAGGCCCGTATTTGTACTTCAGAACAAGAAGTACTGTCAGCTGTGCATTCTGGTACACTACTTAATCATCTGTAAAATGGGTCCAACAGAACTTTGCTCAGAAGTCTGCTCTGAGGATGAAGTGAGACAAAGACTCCCTAGGCAAAGTACTCAGGCAATAGAGCTATTATTAGCAATGCTGAACAAAAACTGTGGTCAAGGGAGCAGCAGATGCCTAGGCACGGGGCACAACAGGCTAACACACCACAGGTGGACACATGGAGACTAAGAATGCTGGTTCCAATGTAGATGTCTCTCATGGTAGACCACATTTGTGGGGAGGAGAGGGCATATAGTTCTTTTTAAAAACCTTGCTTTGACACTATAGACAGCATTTACGATTAGAGACTTGCTCAGTAGCTGGGATTCCTAGTTTCCTGGCCTCTGGGTTCTTACATATGGTTTGAAAATGAGTCAATGTCAGAACTTCACACAACAAGCCATGACAACAAAGAAATCAAAAGCCATGTGTTGAGACCATCCATGACCATCTAACATTCTCTGAGCAGCAACGATGTGCCACACTCGGGGACAGGATGAGTAACCAACAGCCCATCCCATCCTACAGGGAGCCTGGGGAGGCCGAGAAACTTCAGCAGCTGAATTCCATAATAAGGGTTGCTCTTACCAAAGGTAGTGACAAGGTGGTGTGGGATCAGAAGTGAGGTCAACTCAGGTCATTGCTCTTCCCTGTAGGAGAACATCTGATCTGGGCCTCCTGGGAGGACTATGAAGCCTGGGGTAAGGCTGACGAAGCAGGCTCCTCTGGAGTCCTGAAGAACCTGCACAGACTCTAGGAAATCCAACTTGGAAGAAGCCATGACAGCTTGGGGACACATGCAGAGCTGGCGTAGACCACTGGTCAAGATCTGGAGTTTTCCTCATGGCAACAGACACTACTAGGACAGTGTGGGGGTGACACAGCCATCTATTTGGGGAGATTCCCCTGGTGACACTATACATGGGCTGGAGGAGGCTGGTGGAGGAAGACCACCATGCAAACCTATCTGCTCAGCTCAATCCCACAGCCAAAGCTGTCGCTGACAAGCCAATAGAATAATCTACATTGGAGTACAGACACAGCACCAGCCATCCCAAAGCTCTTCCTCTGGGGGGCACCTCTCATCCTTCACTTAACTTAATGTAAGCACAGGACTATATTCAAGTGATGACCACTGTAGCTTATGCCACTCCAATGCTCAGACTGGAAAATGTGGACTTTAGATGATAAAATAAGAACAAGCTGACATGGCAATGAGGTCACACTTTTGCCTCTTCTGAGCCAATACACAATTTGCTCTTGGTGAAACAGCCCAATATAATCAAATTAAACACAATTCCTATTACAAAAGAAGAAAGGCCAGAGCTGTTCCAATCATCCAATTCTCCTGCCTAGTTAAACTGCAGAACCTTCAGGAAAGGTTTTGAAAGCACGACCCATCAGTTCTAATTTTTAAAACTTATCCTTTCAGTCAAGACTAGAAAAAGGCCCATTCCAACTTTTATCTTCCCTACAAAGTGCTGTTATCTTGGCCTGGTGTCAGGAGCTCTAGCTCTCTTTCTGCTGACAAGCAGAGACGAGAAAGATAAGATTGGAAACGAATCTCACTTCTCTGAGTAAATAAATAATCAATACTCATCTAAATGTAAATGAGAAGGTAGCCCCCTCTGATAACAGCGCTCTTATCAGAGAGCCAATTTTCTTCAGACATTTGGCCTCAACCAAATCACCATCATTCAGCCCTAGCCTAATGGCAAAAAATCGTAACTAAATTGAACCGATCACCAGAGATCAACTAAGTTCTGCCCTGGCCACTTCAGGTTCAAATGTTTGGGAATGCAATTTTGCCCCCATTAACTTTCACCAGCAATGAAGAGCCGACTGGTCAGGGGGCAGCCTGTGTGATAAACAAACCCCAGCTGGGGGCTGTCCAGGGGCGAAGGGGAGTGGGTACATGCATAAACACCACTGCTGGAAAGACCACACCCCAAGTCTGGGACAGGAAGGCCAATCCTGCAGGTGGGCAGAACATTCTTTCCTCATCTAAGGTCTGCCTCAAACTCAGAAGACATTTGCCTGATGAGCACACCAGTTAAAGCTTATTAAAGATGGAAATAAAGAAAGGGGAGATATGAAAAAGTGACTGTAGCTAAGAACAACACAAGGATTCAGATGATCAATTTCCTCCAACTCATTTGTCTCAGGCTTACATCTGGCCAGCAGCGCCACACTGACCTGATTTTACTGAAAGAAGACGCCGTCTACAAGACAAATCACTTTCAACCACTGCACTGGGGTTTCCATTTCTTTGCTGCAAGACTCAATTCACTGCTGATGAGAGTATTGGGGAAATTATGACCATTATTGATAGGACAGCAAAACCACTTTTACACAGTAGTGTTCTAGTCGACAGAAAGCTTGCGCTAGACCATTAATGAAAGTGTCAGCTAGAATCAGAAATTAAAGACAAAGGCTGGTAAATGTCTAATTTTTAGAGCACATCCAGGACACAAACTCTAGTCTTTCATTCTTTGGAGAGGAACAGAACCTAACCAAGGAAGAGGGGTAGCCTGTTTTGCCCGCAAATGCTGCTCTTTTGGCTACCCTAGAGTCTGGGAGCACAGGCTCTTGATGGTCTTTATCCCAGCTACTTCTGTGTGCTGTTTCCCAGCCTCTGTGAGCTTCTAACTCCTGAAGGTGGAGGTGGAAGGAGCCTGGCATTAAAACGTGGGTTTCAAATCTGGCTCCCGTCTGACACCGAGGAAGCAAGACGATTTAGAGCAGCATGCAATAACCTAAGATACATGTAACACAATGCCTGCCACAAACTAGGGCGTCATAAATGTTAACACACTGCTGGACAAATCTGACAAAATTATCAACCTGTTGTTTTTGAGAACAAGTATCACTTCATCCCTAGGCCTAACAATGGCCGTGGCCAACACCTGAGGGTTTCTGGTATCTTAGACAACACTACAAGGCTAGGCCCTGCTATCATCTCTGCAGCAGAGAGGGAAAGTCAACTACGGAGTGTCCAGTCAGCCTGTGGTGAGGTCAGGCTCAGAAAGGTGTGTCTGAGCAGGGCCTGTGGTCTAAACCCCCTAGGCCACAGCCCACATTAGTTTTGCATTTTTAGATTAAAACAAACAAAAACCAATTCATCATTGAGGTGATTAATCAGTTCAGAAACGAATAAAGCGGTAGGGTGGGAGTAGGTATCAGAACGCCAGAATGGGCAGCTGTCTTAGGGGTCAAACTCAAGATTCCAGCAGGCACTTAACCAGAACCAGCTGCTGGCTCTGCCTTTTTTTTTTTTTTTTTTTTTTTTTTTAAAGGGAGCTCTTTTCCTACATTAAATGATTTACAGAGTTACTGCCTCAATCCACAGTTCTGAAAGTGTGATTTCTTTAGGGTTTAACTATACCCATTTCTAGTCTTGTTACAACTTTTTTATTGCGATAGAAAACATTTACTGGAAATATGTTACTGCTATTACCAGGTCATAAAATAAAAAGAAAAATAGTTTATGTATTGCCATCATTTCCAATCATCAATCAGAGAGTGCCAAGGCAAGGCAAGGAAAGGGCGTGCAGCCAGGATCTCCTCCTTTGTGTAGGAGAAAATGCAGGGGCATCATAATTCTTCAGAACAAATCTCTTCTTGAACACCAGCTACAAGGCTGGGCTCGAAGAGAGCACACCTTGGCTGCGTCCTCCTCTCAGCAGCCTCTGCTTAACTCTCCCAGCTCAGAGCTCCTCCGGGCCACTTTTCTGGGACCCCGCTTCCTGAAGCACCCACAGCGCTGTGCAGGAACACTTTTTTGTGTATCTGTGACCTCCCCTTGAGTTAGGGTGGGGCTTTAAAACCTCTGCTCTTGTAGGACTTTGTAAGTGTAGAATGACAACCTCTGTTCACTAGAATGGCTTCAACAGGGTAGAACTTCAGATCCTACAACTCAAGTGCACTGCTGTGGGCTGTATTAAATACTAGTCATTAAATACCAGGATCTATACTTAAGACATTTGCCACATTACCATCTTAATACTGAAAACTGCACGGCTTAAGTCACCACTGGGAAGCCATTAAGTAAATTATAATATATCTGTGCACTGGGATGTTATATAGCTGTTATAAAAAGAAGCTAGGGTAGTAAGACATGGGAACAGTCCTGTAATAAGTGACCAAATTAAAAAAAAAACCAAAAACCCAGATGTGCATGTCTACAATCTCAGCATCTGGGAGGCTGAGGCAGGAGGATCATGCATGGTATGTCGTCTAGAAGTGGCCCTCAAGTTGCTGACACCAGGGCATCTGAGACAGCATGGTGAGGATGTAAACACCGCCTTGTTTGAGCCTGGATTTACAGCTTTATCACTTACCTGCTGTGTAACCCTAGGTAAGTGACCTAACTTTTCTATTCCTTAGTTTCCTGTCATCAAGGAGGAACAGCAGCCCCTATCTTTCTGGGCTGTTTCAAGGATACACAGAAAGCCTCCACAGAAGTGTGTCTGATGCCCAGTTCACATCACATCCAAAGGCCTGGTTTGCTACTCTATTTTTAGTTCCCCCGCAGCAGTCGGAACCTCTGGAGGCCTGTCACAGCTTCCTCATCTTCTTCTCTTATACAGATGTGGTAATCGAGAAAGAGACTCCAGCCCCTTGGACCTCTACCTAGTGGTCTCGCTATGTTGGGCTGTGGTGTGCGCGTGGGTCCAGTTGGGCTGAACTGTGAGTCCTGTGTCTGCCCTCCCAAGTGGCTGGGGCCATGCTGGGCGGACATTGAGCTGCAAGAAGCTGCAGGGCTCCGATCCAGGGGTGAGGGAACACAGTTTGAAACCCCTCGGGGGCCAGAGTTCTTCAGTTGGGGATCCCTGGGCCAAAGGGTGGCTGGGAACCGACTGGTCTCTAGCCCTTGAGCTCTCAGGTGCCCGCTGAGAGGCTGTGGAAAGGCCGAGGGGGGTGGTGGTATATGGGCTGGATCTACCCACAGCTGAAGGGGAGAGGGGGAAAAGATGAGCTTCGGTGGTACCCAGCAAGAAGGAGACTCTTGGTCATTGTGGACTCGATTAGCTGGGTCATGGCTGGCTCAGCTAACTCGCTTGAATTGGTGGCCTCTGAGGCTGGAATGTAGAGAGGTCCTTGGTGGGAGATTAGAAGGCAGTTCTTTAATGACTGGCTTCAAAGAAGAGAGGTAGTCTAAGGTCTTAAAATGTTTATTGACATGGTGGAAAATGGATAAAGCTATACCCCACATTCTCAGGGCAGGCTTGAGGTTAAATGTGAGGAGGAGGGTGTAGGGAGAAATGATTAATTGGCTATGACCTCTGGCCTTTAGGTATCTCATGAATATGGAGATATCTCTAGGCTCTGTAGCCTGTAGTCATGCCCTCTACCTGTGCTACATGACCGATGGCCATAAACCTCTCTTTGGAATGGGATGTAGAGGGCTGTGGCTATATGAAAACAACCAGGGCCCAGGAGCAAGGCCAAACTCCTACCATCCTGAGGGTCTCCGGGGTTTGAAGCCAGCTCGACTAGGTACCCAGATGCCACTCACAACCCACTGCCCCAAACCACTAGTCTCTCACCTCTTTATCTCTCTACACATTCTCCTTCTGTAAGAGTCAAACTCTGTCTAAATGTCCTCTGTACCCTCTTGGGAAGCCCAAATAAAGTATTTTTTGTTCTAGATGTTTGCTAGCTGGGGTGAAAAGCATATGTCAGCAGCCTGCATTCCTAGGGCAGTCTCAGCACACAAGTGTGTTTAGGATGTGCTGCCTGCTTGGTGCTGCTGGCCTAGTTAGTCCTCTCAACCACCTCTTCCTCCAGAGTGGGGGGTTCTGTTTCTATCTAATTCCTCCCAGGGAAGCTCCTGCCAGTGCCCCAATTCTGCCTCTTGGGGATGCAAGGAGTCAGTGTAGGTCAGAACCTGAGGTTGGACAACCAGAAACTTAAAAACTAAGAGGCTAGAAGCCACTGGGCAGAGGGCTCCTGCCATCAAAACAGGCAGAGAATTTGCTAGAAGGGTGAGGAGAACTCACCACGTACATCTTGTCTCAGGTAGGTAAATGGTAGGTAAAAGTTCTCTTTGGAGTCAGGAGGTCTGAGATTACCTGGAATAAAAGAAATATTCTTTTCCTCTTTAGGATTCAGAAATCACTTGTTAGAGGATGGAAATCTTTAACACTTTCCCAAAGCATCTAATTTTTCCAACCCAGTATGTTTCTCTTAACTTGAGTTACTGTGACATTACCAAATTTTACATACAGTTATCTGTTGCTCTGTAAAGAAATACAGATGGTTTCTGTGGAAATAAACAGTCATTTATTTTAAACAATTGTAAAATAGTTTATGGAAACCAGTGGGGTAATGCATTCAAATAAATGCCAAATCTGGTTGATGGGGAGCCAGGGTGCTAAATCACACTGCTGAGGAATTCAGCTGTGGGGAACAGATAGTAAATCCAGAGTGACAGAATTTCCCGTGATAGCAAAGGTTTCTGACATCTAGTCCAGTACTCAAACCCATTTTCCTTAACACAGCGCTGACAGGCAGTGAAATTAGTGAGTTAAGTCACAAGCACCTAAGGACAAAAAGAAAAGAAACAAACAAAAAGGAGAGCATGCCTCTGCAGCCTGGAGCCGGGATTCCAGCCAGGGCCAGTGAGGAGGTGCACAGAGCCAGCTGTTTCTAGTCACTATACTGTGTTCTGATTCCGGGGAATCTGAAGGCTACCTTTAAACCCACTGAGGTCAGAGACTGGTTAAGGCATAGCACATCCTCTCAGCAGTTCAGTCTCTGCTCTGGAAAGGAGGGCAATGGCAGGTATCAGAAACCGTGTCCAGCAAACAGCACCGACAATGGCTGTTGGTCCCAGGCCTGCCAGTGCTCCTACCAGTGAATTTACTCAGCTGTTCTCAGCACTATTGCCATGACCCAAACGAGTCACTGCAGATAAGAAGGAAAGACTCCATTTAGTTTCTAGAGACTTCAGCGTGCACAGGGCACTCAGTCTTCCTCCCCTTGCTGTTCTTAGTGCCTAAACTCTGCTGATTCCACCTACTTGCCAAGGCTCCCTTGTATGCAGACCGTCAGCACATAATGATCTTGTAACAGTCTTCAGCCTCTGGTCATTCTTTCTTCACCCACCTGTCAGAGGTGCTCTCTAGAGGCAAACTCTGAAGGTTTCCTCTGGGGCTGCTCGCTAGACTCTCCCTCTGTTCTCATTTCCTGTTCTGTGCTCTAGGAGTCACCACACTGGTGCCCTGTAGTTCACTATACTCTTCATGGGTCCTTGTCTGTATCCCTCTATTACTCCTTCATCCAGCACTTGTGTCTGCAGATCAATGAGCTTCCCTTGGGTTTATCACTGAACGTGTATCTGTAAGGAGCAGATCCTCATAGGTCCCAGATGATCCTCCAGCCTTCCTACAACAAGCAGGTTGTAGCACATTTCCTGTCGCCATGGGTGCTGCTCCAAGCAAGACTTCTACAATCCCAGGGGGCCAAAAGCAAGCTTCATTTTTAACAACCTGACTTGGCCTTCGAATATCACTAAGGTAATGGCCCTTGCCTCAGGGGCCAGGTGCCCTGCTCAGTTCTCAGCATGCTCTCAGTGTACTTCTCTGAAATCCTGCCCTATCTTCTGTATGCCTGGATCTCCTGTGCATAAATTTTACATTTATGTGAACTCAACTGTACTTGCTAGTTAAGAATAGAGGACAAGAGAAGGAATGACCTGACTAGGAAAACAATGTAAATAATGTGTGGAATTCCACTTGCCATGATTCTCAACAGCTCGACAAATGACTGGCTTATTCATCTTTGAAATGATGCAAGTTGGTCAATGTGTGATGAATGACTGACTGAGCTAACTGGGCAGATGGTGGTGTTTCAGTTTTCCAGCTCATTTTATACTCTGAGCATCTTTCTGGCTAAGTTTGATTTCACTATTTGCAATTACTCATTCCTAGCTTTCATCTGTTCTAATATGAGAGAATAAAAAGTTAACTGTATGACACTTCATGAGAAAACTTATTACACTATGTAGGTCTCCAAGAATCATTTTTCAAGGCATTTTTAGGAGGTGATTCTGATGATGAGACTTTTGCTTACTGCTTGCTTCTGTGGCTCAGCTCTGTATTAGCACGTGATTCTCTGTGCAGTTATCCCTGGACACTAAACATTACCTGCTTTCTTGGTTCTTGTGCCAGAATATACCACCCTCCCCTACAGACTTTTTAAAACATCAGCCCCAACTGACAGCAGGGCTCCTTTCTGTCTGTCCCAACAAACATGTACCAAGTGGAGCCTGCTTTAAGCCGGGAAATCCGCACCCTAAGTAGTTCTTGAACAGATGAAACTCTGTGTAGCTCTTCCCAACAGCCACATGGGCTCTGGCTACAGTACCTCCCACTAAGTTGGGCAACCTTTAACTTAAATTGTGAACCCCAGCTCCCTGTCTGTAAGCTGGGGATGGAACCCCACTGATTCAAGTGGTTGCTGCAATAGTTAAGAGAGGCAGACACAGGCACAGGACTCAACCTGGCATGCAGTGAGGATATTCTGCTGTGCCCAGCTCTCAAGATATCAGACAGGAAAAAAGAGAAATTACAAATCCTGTTTTATTTTAAGCTAATTGTGGCATAACTAAAAGTTTAAGCATGCTTTTCTTGTGTGAAAAATGGCAGCTGAGGGGTCATGGCTGTCATCCCGGTTCCTTTCTGGGAGCTTTCTTTCTGGTTTCATCTATTATCTAGGAGCTGGCTGCCCTGCTGGCTTTCCATTTGCCTTGCTAATAACAGTAAATCCAGCAGCTTCCACTGCAGTTCCTGTCTCCTTCAGCTGACTCCCAGGCCAACCAGCATCTCTTCTCAGTTCATGTCAGATGTTCCCTGGGAAGTCCTGCTGAAAAGAAGATTTATGACGAAAGTTTCTCCTGCTTTTAACCCTTCTGCTTATCAGGGTGCTCCAGAAGAATGCAGGTCTGGTCAACACGCACCCTGCACTCTCACTGCTCTCTGACAAGGGTCTCACAGCTCTGGACGAGCTCAAGCGAGCAGCTGGGCACATAGAGGCCCATGTTTTCTACTGTATCTCCTAGGGATTTAAGTCAAGCTGAGACTCCTTAGCAGCTATAGTCTCCCAGGTTTCAAAGTAGTTACAGCCATCAAATGCACAGACAAAACCAAAATAGGACCCAAAACCAATGCTATAGCACAGAACGTGAATGGGATGGGGACTCACTTGAAACCAAGGATGGACACATGGCCAGGTGGGGGAGAGGGGGCGCAGTGTGGACCTTGTAGTCTCAGTGCAATGCCACAGAGAAGACACACATGACAGAAATACAGGTATGCAGGTTAGGACACCAAGGAGCTAGTAGAAGGAAGGATGAGAGTGGAGCCAGGCAGCCCTTCCAGAAGGCAGGCCTTACTTTACAGTTAACAGACAAAGCAACAGCCTACTGTGTAGCCTGGACCATATTTTACTGACGAGGACAAAGTGCTCAGAGTAGAAAGGCCTGACCAAGGTCACTTAGTGGGCAGCATACAGCTTTATGCCAAAGGAGAACCTCTCCTGCCTCAGTAGTGATTCTTGACACATATCAAAGCTGCAGAGAGGCAGCACTGCAGGATCTCAGGAGACAGGGGGTACTCCACAATGTCTTCAGCAATGGCTGCCTGCTGGGGCCCAGGCTCCTTGGCAAAGGCAGCAGTGCAGCTCTTGGTACAGAGATTCTCACCACAGGGTTTTCAAAGTATGTTCAAGCATCATGGGATAGCTATGCTTTATCTCAACAGGACTTCTATGACTTCTCTCCACAGAAGTTACATGGCGTGATGAGCCGGATCAGTGGATTCAGTAAACTCATTTCTGCCCTAGTTTTAAAGGGAAGAAGACGTCACAATGCACATGTGACAGCTGTTCGGAACTCTAATGCTATGGAAAGCAGCTGTTTCCATCTCTCTTAGAAGTATTAGTCATTCTTAGCATGGGAACACGTATTAGGCTGATAGCTTGTGCTTTGACCCATGGAAAATCCAGGTCACAGAGATGCAATGTTGGCCAAGTCACCGCTCGACAGCCATGCTCACATAGCATTTGCTTTCATGGAGTCTGGAGATGTTTATGACAGGAAGCAACTATTTAATGATGTTCTCAGAGAAACCTGACATCCAACCGATAAAACGGATGGTAGCTTTTAGGAAAAATGAAGTTTCCAAATAGAGAAAGTCCAAACAAGGAGAAAAAGGAGAAATCTTTTTAAAGTGAAGAATCTGAAAGAAAGCTTTATTTTTACTTTTATCAAAGGCCATGTACAATTTGGAAATAAACAAAACTCAAGCTGAAGGATGAAGCCCAGTGACTTCCACCGTCCCAAGCCCCACCTCACAGGAAGTTAATTTAAGTTTTTAGGGTATTTCTTCTGGTACTTTCAGATTTTTTATTAGTATGTTTATTAGGTGATTTTAAAAAACGATCATCTAGATCAGACAGTATTTATCCGTGCCCACTATAGAAGAAGAGAAGTACACAGGCTGTGTCCCCTGTCCCCTCTCACACCTTTAGAATGTGAGTCAGTTGTGTATGTCTTCTGTACATAATATGTACAGTGATTCCTTCTACTGTGACAATCTACTGCGACAACTGTCTGGCTGTGGCATGCTCCTCTGGGTCCTGATGATGCCTGAGAGATGTATATATGTACATGTATATATATGTACATTTACACACACATATATACACATATACATACATACATAATACACACACACACATTTTTTTGTCATGGGAGCTGTGAGGCAATGCTGCATGATGTGTATGGCCTTTTGATTTGAAGATATGTAAGTGTGTATTTAATGGTTCAACTCTGAAAAAGCTTAGTCTCTCATAAGGAAAATGCAATGAATTATTCCTAACCAAGGTGGTGGTCTGATGGGCTGGAGAGATGGCTCAGCAGTTAAGAGCACTGACTGCTCTTCCAGAGGTCCTGAGTTCAATTCCCAGCAACCACATGGTGGCTCACAACTGTAATGGGATCAGATGCCCTCTTCTGGTGTGTCTGAGGACAGAGACTGTGTACTCATATACATAATAAGATAAATAAAAATCTTTAAAAAAAAAAAAAAAAAAAAAAAAAGGATGGTGGCCTAGGCCAGCAGCCAGTGAAGAGGCTGCAGGTCATGAGACAGCTGTTTAATTGATTTTACAAAATTCATCAGCCACCACCTCTGGGCCAACCAAAGTTCTGGCAAACCAAAAGGAAATCATTATTGTCCACAAGAAGCTTTCATTTTATATAATTAATTTACCTAAGTTCAACATCCCTCTTCCAAAGGAAAAGCAGCCGATCATGCTTGTCTTTAGAAAGGCAGTCATCAACAACTGGCAAGGTTACCATGTTGCTGGTCTCAGTCCCAGGTCTGCTGCAAAGCCAAGATGCTGCAAGGCTTAGGCGAGTCCTGCCTACCTTCCCAGTCACTGCCGAGCCAGGTAGAGTCACTCAGTCTTTGGGAGTCTCCGGCTCCTGCTGCTTGGCCCAGTGCTGGTAGACAGGACAGGAGGCTCTTGGAAACAAGGAGAAAGTGAGCGCATGTCTGATCCTGGAAACAGGATGTTCCTTCAGTTGAGACACAGAAGGACTCGTGAAGGTACAAAAAAGAACTATTGTCCTTGCATCTTGTTGCTTTACTCTCGTCTTCCCACTAGACCGTCTTCTTCATGCGCTGCCTAGCGCAGCAGAGGCTGTCAGAATACTTACTGAGTACTAGGGATGCTTCTGACACCTGATGCTTGAAGAATCTGCGCGGCCCTTCAGTCTGCTGGTCTGTTTGCTTACATTGTACTTCATCTTAATTCACACTGTTCCACTGTGAAATACAGCACAGGGGAGAACGCAGGGCACTCACGTTCTGCTATGGTCTAGTGTTTCTTTTACTTAGTGGTGACAGTCTCTAGGAATACAGAAGAGCCATAAGGCCACTCGAGTCTCCTATAGCACTAGAGCTTTACTTGTACCCCACTGCCTTCTTCTGTGGAAATCTAGTTTGATGACACAACGGCACCCACACACTTCATCTGTGACTTAGGGAGTCATAGAGGCGGGGTAGATAATGGCTGTCTCCCTGTACAAGCCTGGACTTAAACTATCTTTGTTTCTAGACGTTATCACAATAAGACAGAAAAAGAAAGCCTCACTGACTAGCTCTTGCTTGGGTTTCTGAGACTCATGGAGCCCAGGCTGGCCTTGAAGTCCTCATCCTCTTGCTCCTACCTCTCAAGTGTTGGGATCGAAGCTTCTTTTTCCCAATGTGCCCACAGCAATTACAGGTACACGGTAGAACGCTCTTCTATCTGCAACTGACCGAAAAGGAAGGACTCTGCTGCCATATTGCAGCTGCTGAAAACTGCCTTCTAAACTGCTTATGGAGGAAAATGGCTCTTATGTCAGACCTCTGCAAGCAGTGGGTCAGGGTGGAGAATGCTTGGCTGGTCTTGGAGAGGTCTGCAGGGTGGGCTAACTCTTGTAAAGGAGTGGTTTTATGCAAAGTAGCTAAACTCAATCTTGGCAGAGGAAGAATTCTTCCAGCTGGCAACAGAATCCCTTTCCTGGCATGCCTGCAGAAAGGGTCTCTGCTTGTGCTGGGTGGGGGAAGACCCATACTCCTCCCAGAGACACACACAGCACCTTGAGCCTCTCTGCTTGTAATAACCCTACGGTCATTCTCATGACACCCTCTCCGTGTAGCTCTTCCTGAAAAGCAGCAGTCACCCTGGAAAGTGCTAACCCTCTACCACAGAAGAACACAAATGCCACTTGTAAGTAAGTTCCTTGGCAGCACCTTTCTGCTGGCTTTACCTCCAGACTCTCTGGCACAGGAAGCTAATGACATAAGCTGTGTGACAAAGGAGTCTTGAGCTATCAGCCCTCCCCTATCAAAGCATGGGTATCCTTGTCAGGAAAGCAGCCGTTTCGAGAAAATAGTGCTTCCAGCAGCCTCAAACTGAAGAGAACCACAGAGGCTTCTTCTAGAGAGCACACTAAGTCTTCTACAGACTCAACTTACTGGAAAACAGAAAGTTATAGGCCACAAGAGTGGAAAGAAAGTAAAGCAACATCTCCAGAGAAATTGAGGCCCAAGGGTGATGACGACAGAGATGACAACACATGACTTCCACTGAGTTCTTTGTATGAATTAAATATTTTATAAGCACCCAGCAACCTGACAACCTTCTTTTCAAAGAGCGTGACTAAGGCTGCGGGGCTTCATGACTTACTTGCCTCATTTCACAGCTTACCAGAGGTGCTGCTGAGGACTCGAGGTGATTTAGTTCCAAAGTCTAGGCTTTCCCTACAGAATCACACTCCCATTCTGGAAGGAAGCAGATTGGTCTTTCTACGAGAGGGGTGTACACATGTCTCCACTGAGCTATGTGTCCTGAAACCCTACTGGACACACCATGCAGTTGTGAACAGGACAACATAGGGACCCATGAGTTTATGTCTCAGGCTATTCATTACTACTATGTAGCCTCTCTGAGCTCTAGTCATCTCATATATAAATGAAATTAACAGCCAACTAAAATATATAAGTTTGAAAACTGCTGATGTAAGTGGTAATAATTATTATCAATCTGTAATTTTACAAGGGAAGTTAAAACCATGGGCCAATGGAAGAAAGAAACCATGACCTCAAATGTTATTTAACATATTATGTACAGGAAAACAAAATATCCTATGCCACTGGTTATCTTCCTGTGCTGCTCTGTGTCTTACTAGCTTGAAAGTCTCTCATTAACCCAGAAACTTCCTGTTTGGTCTAGACTACCTAAGCAGCCAGTTCTTGAGATCTGCCTGTCTCTGCCTCCCAGTGCTGGGCTGAGAGGCATATGCAGTGCACCTAGCCTTTTACATGTCTGGCTAGGATTTGAACTCAGCTCCTTGTGCTTATAGGGTAATGGTTTGACCACTGGGTCACCTTTCCAGCTCCCCACCTTCCATTTGATTATTAACTTTGGTAGCCCTGAAAAGCTGAGACATACACAAAACATTCAGGTACCTACTGCCACATCCCATAACGGACTGATACTTGACTATATTTGCTCTAGCAAGTATTTACCCCATACCCATCTTTTCAAATGCATCTGAACCAAGAGACAGATACTAGTACACTCTGTAGTTAAATGATTAACTAGAATTCAATGTTTATAATTCTCTTTTTACTTTTAGGCACAGTAAGTGCTATTTGCTCACCTGTGCTTGTGTAGCCCAGCCCTTGACCTCATGAGGACTGTCAACACACAATATATTGCACTTAGCCTCCAACACTTTCAACAGCCTATCATAGTAAGGAAGGAAATTCTGTGGTTGAGAAATATTACACAGAGCTTAAAAATCTAATTTCATCTGTTATCTATTATCAATACTCACAAATTGTGCAGGTGTGTTTACACACACAGACACACACACACACACACTCCCCATTCATGGCATTTACAACCATAAAAGCAAAACAGGATACAGCCCAGGTCACAAGGCCTTTTGTAAAGGATAAACATAAAAACGCTGTGAATACTGTAAGTTGCCAATGGACATCAGAGTCATTTCGGGACTTCCTCTCTACTTCTTTCCCCCTAATTCAAAGACGCTGCTTTGAAAAAGAAAGCAGTAATGAGGTAAAAAGGAAGAAAAAAAAAAAAAAACAAACCAACTCAGTTAAATGAGAGATGTGGGAAAAGGCACCTCTCTGCATAGGCAGTCCTCTCCCAATTTATCCACTCTGACTTCAGCTAATTAAACATCCGTCTCAACGGCCTCCTCAGCAAATTAGTCATCCCCACTTTGTGACACTGATTGTTGGTTGCAGCCTCTCCCCACTTGCTGCCATTTCCAGAAACTTGTAGGAGTTTTCTCACCAGGCACATGGCAAGGAATGATGCAGGGTCCCCATTAGCCCCCTACAGTTGCCCTTGGTACCAGTGCTGTTTGTAATGCTGCCAGCCATGTCCTCAGACATGCCTTCCCAAAAGAAGCCTGCTCAGGGGTGACAATTCTGTCTACATTTCTGAGTCCCAGTGTATGATGCACTTTTCAAGTGCTAGTACATATACCAGACGGAAAGGAAGTATTAAATAAGCATTTCATTGAAAATCTGTTTTATGATAGCTTTGATGAGGAAGGAAGGAAGTAGTACAAGGTCTCAAAGGAACTGAACTGAATTCTGGTAAATCATCACAAATCCTCTGAGCACTGAAGCTTTGTGAGTGGATCACACAGGCAGCAGGCAAACAAGTAAAGCTGCCTGGCCTGGATGTGCCCCTCTCTACACAGCTGTGTGCACACGCTCCTTTTTACTTGCCTGGGCAGAGAGAGAGAAGGCGGGCGGGGAAAACCCTGTTTTGCACTGTAGGATACATTTTACACGTTACTCCAGTTAGACCTCTCACAATGCCTTTCCCCCTTAAAAGAGCTCACTGTCCATCTTAAATGGTAGCATCTTTTAGAAAGACAAATGGCTAACAAGCACATTTGAAGATACTTAAGTACACTGAAGACTGAGATATACAAAGTAAAAGGAGACACTAACCGCTATCTGTCCGTGTGGAAAGCTGAAAGACTGGAAGAAGACAATGTTGGTAAGCTGTGGGGGCAGGCACTTAATCTACACACTTCAGGAGTGGGAGGGCTGCGTCAGAGCTTCTCGAGAGATCATCTGTCTCTCTGTGTGTTTGTATGTGTGGGTGTGAGAGTTTGAACGTGTTTGAATGTGCGCATGCAGGAGATACGGAAGCCAGTGGTCAGTATCAGGTATCTGCCTCATGGCTCTCATCTTTGAGATGGCTTTGCATTGAAGCTCAGGCTAGGTGAGCTCCAGGATCCTTCTGTCTAGTACTGGAGATAAACAGTAAATAACTATACCTAACTTTCATGTGGGTGCTGGAGATCTGAACTTAGGTCCTCATGAGTGTATGGCAGGCATCTTACCCACAGAGCCACCCCCTCTGCCTTCAATATTTTCAATAAGCAAATCACTGACAAGCAATCCCTTATTTGGTACAAATATGCAATAAATAGTCATATAGGACTGTTTGCTTCATGTTTTATATACTGAAAAGTCAGAAATAATCCAAATAACTTAAATGTTAGGTTAAACACATTTAACTAGAACGAGAACACAGATATTAGATCATAAACACATTTGAAATCACATATACACCTCTCACTTATCATGAGCTGGCTTGATGGATCTAAGTGATTAATTAAAAGCATTCTATCACATGTGTTTAATCCCAGCAGGCAGAGGCAGGTGGATCTCTTATGAGTCCCTAGCCAGCCTGGTCTACACAGTGAGTTCCAAACTAGCTAGAGCTACATAATGAGATCCTCTCTTAAAGAACCCAATACACAAATAATTAGTAGAATAAGGGCTAACAAGATGGCTTAGCAGGTAAAGATGCTTCCTGTCAAATCTGGCAACCTGAAGGTGAAGAAGAGATCTGATTCTGAAAAAGTTGTTCTCTGCCCCCCAACATGTGCACTATAGCATGTATACATGTCATACAGACACATACAAAATAAACAGATGTTAAAGATTTTTCACAGTAAAACAAACAAGCGAACAAACAAACACCAGGGACCATATGTGTCCACAAACTTGGCCCATGTGCCTATCTGTACATGAAATGAGTAAAAACCCAAAAGGAAATTATCTGAGTAAACTACATACTTTTTGCCGGACACGCCTCCAGAATCTTTTCCACAGTATTTAGTTGACAAGGCCAGCTTATGCCTCCGTCCTCTGAGACTGGCTCCAGGAGCCTAGGCTGCAGCTTCATCCCACTCCAATGTTCCCAAACCAACTTCAGCTCCAGAAAGGAAATGATATTCTGACTGGTGTCCTCCTTCTCCTCCCTGAACACAATGCTTTCCATCTGCATCCAGGGCTCCATCATCTGCCATAGAGAGGTCATCTTGTATATTGTATACATGCCTCACTTGTCAATTAAAGCCTATGGCCTATGGCTTAGGCAGGAAATAGAGGTGGGACAGTGGGAGGAGAGAGGAGCCGAAAAAGATGTGAGGAGATGGACGTATGGTTTCGGAGCACAGGTGGCACGTGGCAAATGTAGATTAAAATACAAGGGCTATCCTTAGTTACGATCTAGTCAGAGAAGAGCCTAGCTATCTGGCCAAGGCATTTGTAAATTCAATCTGAGTCTGAGTCTTCTTTCTGGTAGCATGGGGCTGGGAGGCGGAGCCAGGACGTAAGTATAGCAGCCTGCTGTCCTACTTCCTCCTACTTCCTCTGGAGACTCTGCAGTCATATCTTCCCTCAGGTTCTGCAGTCTGTCATCTACCTGGCACAACATACTCAGTGACTGTTTGAAGAGGAACTCTCGTTAGACTGCCCTCTTGCCATCAAAATAAAGGTCAAATTTAACATGCTTCACAAACATGCCCTAGCCCCAAATGAGCATGCTACCCTCACACTCTCACTAAGCCCCTCCTACAGGAGAAGAACACGAGGCTGACTGCCCAATCTTGTCCCTCCTCGATGACCTCTCTCAAAAGCACATTCTGATGATCTTCTCTGATGCTCTAAGACTAGAACAAGTCTCCCCTGGGGCTGTACTTACCTTCTGCTCATCATGTTCATGGTATTATAGCTACCTGCTTATTGGCCTGCCTTCTCAGCTAATCAGGAAGCTTCTTTTTTTTTTTTTTTTTTTTTTAAATTGGATATTTTATTTTATTTTATTTTATTTATTTATTTATTTATTTATTTATTTATTTATTTATTTATGTTTTTTCGAGACAGGGTTTCTCTGTGTAGTCCTGGCTGTCCTGGAACTCACTCTGTAGACCAGGCTGGCCTCAAACTCAGAAATCCACCTGCCTCTGCCTCCCAAGTGCTGGAATTATAGGAGTGCACCACCACTGCCCGGCTGGATATTTTATTTACATTTCAAATGTTATTCCCTTTCCCCATTCCTCCCCTTCCCGCCCCCCAGGAATCCCCATCCCATCTTGCCTCCTCCTGCTTCTATGAGGATCTGCTCCCCCACCCACTCCCGCCTCCTCACCCTCGAATTCCCCCACACTGGGGCATCCAGCCTTCAGGGGACCAAAGATCTCCTCTCCTACCCTATGCCCAACAAGCTTCTTAGGAGTCAGGAAATCTCTACTGCCTACACTCACCTGCTACATCATCAGCCCTAATAAGCCACCTAATAAGTGACCTAATAAGTGACCCTCCAGTCTGCGTTTATCCCCAGGGCCCGCCTAGCTCCCTGCTCTCATGATGTGAGGTGTCTACGCTCTCAGTGCGTCTCTTCTGCTTGAGATGATCTCATCGTGCCTCACAGCAAAGTCCTAGTCAATCTTCAAGAAGTTGTCAAAGAATCACAACAGAGCATCTCCTCTGGGCCTGTCCCCTCAGCAGTTTTCAGCAATGTAGTTCCTTATCTGTGATGCGTCTGCTTAGAAGACTTACCACATTTTAATGTCTCCTTTCCTGTGATTTTCCAGTGTGGAACTGGCACTGCTATAGTATTTGATGACTTCTGTAAACCAAGTGGCGTGTCAGAGCTACACCTCGCTTCAGTACATATGTGTATGGATAAGTCTTTACTCAGCCACTTCTTGTTGAAGCTGAGGAGTGTGAGGCCCAGCGGGTAAGGGCATCTCACAAACGCCACAGTTCTCTCATTCTAAGTAGATACTGTGATCTTCTAGGCAGCCCTACAATCAAGCAGCACTAGCCATCAATATGCACATTTAGTGCAGTGATATTTCCTGAGAGCTAAAGCTAACTCCCCAGTGAGCCCAGGGAGTGCCCTTGTCTCGGAGCTGTGTGTACCTCAGTCCTACCACACAGCCAGCAGAGCATCTTCTCTCTTCCTCTCCTTCTGCCTTTTCACTAATCTAATCCGTGCAGTGACTGCCCTGGATGAAGAGAATGAATAGATTTTGTAATGGAAAAGGAACTTCTGAAAGATTAGCGACTAGTAGGAAGAGTAAGTGCTGGTCAAATGCAGTTTTGGCAAATGATAGATTTCACGCCGCTCTGATGCGGCAGTTGTGAGAGTCATAACACCCTTCTAAAATAATTGGGTCTCTAAAGTGGTTCCAAAAGATTTTTGCTTGACATAAATTCTCTAAATTTCCGGGCTTTCTGGATAAAATAGTTGACTGCAATGCCATCCTTAACGTGCTCTGCTCTGTACTGGAGAAGATCCATCAGGAGCGTCGGAGCACTGCAGACAGAGGGAAGCTCAGGTGAGCCGAGACAACAAGATAAAGAGGCAGGGGTGCTGTCGGAGGAATAGTTAATTCTGAGCTTCTTGCCTGGGGCACTTCTGAGTTACACATTTAAACACCTAGCAATCCTAATTTACTCCAGCATTTCCCACTGCATCACAAGACAGAGTGCTGAATCTTTATTTCTTACTCAGCTCCCATGCATGAGTGGCATCACTTGATTACTTATTTTTTCATAAGAAGGAGTTGTCTGCAGAAATTACTACTTTTTGTAAAAACAAACAGCCACCATTAGATGGTCCTGTATCCTCTTCTTAGGAATATCTGCTACAGCATAGGGAGACTGCACACTGGTCCCTGGCTTACAAGCTTTGTTTTCACACAAGAAAGGGCACCGAGTCTCTGACTTACAATTCTATGTGAAGTAGGACTCAACTCTATGCAGAAGACATTTGTGCTCACATGAGTCTCCACAGGTTTGGCACAGAGCAATTGTGAGCAACAGTGCTCACAACTGTTAAAAACTTGACTCCACTACACACATGTGTCCTGCCTCTCTTGGGTCTGAGGATGGTATGCAGGGCCTTACATATCCCCGGTAAGTGTTCTCCCACTCAGCCACATCCCGGACGGAGTTTTCCCTTTATAATAGGGCAGTTCAGGCCAGGTGTATGTTGCTTTAAGAAAGCTAGACATAAAACATTAGAACTGACACCAATACAGACAAACTGTGCAATTACAAAAAGAGTTCCTGGCTTTATGTTGAGCTTCACCACGGGGTTCCTCTAAATGCTGCTCTTCCCTGGTGCATTCCCATCTCACAGTCAATGAACACTTCTGTTTACAGAATTTTAAATTTGTTCTCCCATTAGGGTTCTAATAAGCAACATGGTACAAATAAAAAGAGTATGGGGTTTGAGGTCAAAGAAGCCTGGGCTCTAATTTAGGTTTGCCATTTACTTGCTGTAGAAATCTGGGTAACTAGCTTCCCAGAGTAAGGCAAAGTAAGGCCTGGAAGGTTCTGATTATACAGCTCCCAATGCCACAGAGTGCCGTGTTTCCCTGTCTCTTCATTTTTCTGACATGGTATTTGTAAAACACCCCCCAGCCCCACCTCCATCCCCAGTGCTTGTGCAACTTAAGTGTGGTGGTACCTGTAAGTCCACAAAGACACATGGGGCAAGAGCTCTCAGCTCCCTGCCCCCACAAAAGATCCTGCATCTGCAAAGACCAACTCCTTCCTGTCACAAATGCCCCTACGACACCCCTGATAAATAGCACATTCACTTATATTCAACTTTCTGAGCATGTCTGGCATGAATGTGAGGCCTTCTGTGACTGAGGACACAGACTCTGACATTGCCCTCTCCCTTGCTGAGGTCATTGGCAGACGTGGAACTATCAGAGTGTCATCCTCTGGACTTCCTTCCCTACTAATTCCCCATCTCTGTGTCCTTTCCTCTCTTTGAGCCTTGGTGTATCTCACAATGACTGTGAGTTTGGATTTCATTCTAGACGCAGATAGTTGTCCTCAAAGGATTTGGAGCAGCTATGATCACATTCACAGTTTACAAGGTGTCTCTGGTGGTCATGTATACCACAGGCTGGAAGTGCTAAGAGCAGTGGCAGGGGAGCCAATCAGGGGCTCGTGCAGTGTTCCAGATGAAAAGTCACAGTGATAGGACAGAGTCGAGACATGTTCCATAGGTGAAACTCACCTGTCTCACTAATGTCACGGCATGGAGAGCTTGGTGCTGAAGTATGGCTCTGAGACTAGGTGCATGGTGGTGCTGGTGACTGTGTGTGCACCTGTTGTATGTCTCTTAGGGTTGATCTTCCTGTAGTTTCTGTTAAGTCAGTCAAGCAGCAGAGTATACTAGAATGTTCTTTTCACAGAGATTGCCCTCCCTACTCAAGTCTTCATGGTATTCACATGAAGGTCTCTGCTCAAACGTCTATTTCTTAGGAAAGGGGAATTTCCTGAGCACCCTTCCTGTGTGGTGTAGTCATCTCCTCTGCCTGTGTTCTTTTTACTCTCTACCCCTTATGTCTCCCTTCCCTCTAGAGTATAAAGGTATCCTTGGCAAGTGTCTTGTTGTGCCACTGTCTCCTTGTACTCAGGCCGGGTCTAACGAACAGGGGAAGTGTGATGAATAGACGCATATATAATACAGCTACCAGTGCACTCTGGGGCAGCATCCAAGCTATACATGAATAAACATTCATGGGGAACTCAAGACCCAGTCATCTGTCTGTCACATGGAATCCCCTGCAAGGTCCATGGCTGCTGCTTACATCCACCACCACTGTCCCCTCCCAGCGCATGCACGGCAGGGAAGGCTGCTTGAGAAGCAGTGAGTGAAACACTGAGAACTATTGGGCATGCACTGCCTCTGGCTCTCAGCAAAGAGGCCAAGGAGGAGACACACTTCTCTAGGTGAAATCTTCTCAGACAAGCAGAAGGAAACATCAAAAGGCCATTAATACTATAAAAACTTATATATATATAAAAAAAAAACCCTTCAAACTAAAAAAGTATGTCTACATTTTAAAATGCAACAAAGAGGTCGTTAAGGAAAAGTCAGCATGCTTTTCTTTTCTGTTCCTTTCAGCAGATAACAGAAAAACTGCCTTATTCTAAGTGGGGATGCCTACAGAATCAGAGTCACACAGACCTCTACTCTGCTGGCCAAACTCTACTCCTAGTCTTCCTCTTATGGATTGGAAGCACTTATGTGTCTGTGTCAGAGTGGATGTGAAATGATGTGCTTCCGATTCTCAGCATCTCCTTCCTCCGTCACACCAGCATGCTGCAGGAGGCTGTTGACAGCGGTGGACAGCAGTGTTAAGGCCACAACAAGAGGAAACAAAACAGTAACAAGCTCAAGGTCACAGTCATCAGGGAGAGCCTGACAAAGGGAGAAATTGCCTCCGGCCTTTACTCACTAAAAGACAAGTTAGACTTTACTGACTAAATCCCTGGATCTGATAGGATCTATCTTCACTGTGTCAGAGCTCTCCCATTTAAATGTTAGAACTGAGTGAGCTTTGTCTACTGTTTGCTTTAGCCCTGTGCACTTGCCACCGAGGCAAGTCCAGACCTCAAGGAGGTCAGTGATAATATGAAACACTAGAAACTTTAAAGAGACATTTAACACTAGGATTTAAACACATCCTCCCAGAGACCTGACTAGAACACACACCATGAAGAGAGGTCTACAGGTAAGGACATGAATATTAACAGGAACCCCTGCAGGGTTCATCAATAGTTATGACTTGATGAAATGATGAAATAATGGCAAACAATGAGAGTCTAGACTTTACAGAAGTAAAGACTGGTTATGATAGCCTATCCTAAAAAGCAAATTTTACTTGAACGTCCCAAAGGTTTCCTTTAACAAAGCCATATATTTAAACTGAGGTTTTGTGTTTTATTTCCTCACTACCTAATTTTTTTCTTTAAAAAAAAAAAAAAAGAAAGGAAGGAAGAAAAAAAGAAAGAACTAAGTAAGTAGCAGAGGAAGGACAAGAGTATGAGGTATCTGGAGTGTCATCAGGTTCACAACTTGATTTAACAATCAGATCACTCAAATTCTCCACTTGCTGTTATTAAATGAAGCATACGGTCAGGCTAGAGAAAGCTGAGGGATTCTAGGTGTGTGGGGAAGGAACTGAAGGGCTCCTCAGGCCTTGTTCTGGACTAGCCTCTACTGGTAAACAACTGGGGAAACACAGATGTCCCACAGTGCTCACGTTGCTCAGTCTCACGTGCCAGTTCTCACTTGAGCTCAAGTGGGATCCACCAGGCTAAGGCTGTCTGAGGGGAGAGCTAAGCATGCAAACCCTGCCCTAGACACTGGGCACACAAACCCAGGCCCAGTCACAGGGTGCACCCAGAGTTCTTGTAAAGCCTGAGCAGGTCACTGGGCCAGAGCTTAGCATGTACACAGTATTCTAACTTAGCATGTATACAGTATTCTAACTTAGCATGTGCACAGTATTCTAACTTAGCATGTG
>JANHMN010000002.1:107757561-107788078 GCA_030674055.1 Rhabdomys pumilio | reverse complement strand
ACAGTATTCTAACTTAGCATGTGCACAGTATTCTAACTTAGCATGTGCACAGTATTCTAACTTAGCATATACACAGTATTCTAACTTAGCATGTACACAGTATTCTATCTTGACATTTTCCCATCAAGGTCACAACCAAGTTCCTGGGCTAATGGGAAAAGTTAAGTATCTCATAACTACATGTGGGCAACCATGGTTTTCACTAAGTAAATACACTTCCCCCCTATGTTAAAGAGGATTTTTCTTCTTTTCCTTAGTCAGCCTTAAAAAGCAGCTCATTCCCTAGTACAAAGTTCACGATACAACATGAACACCACCTCTTCTGTGCTAACCCTAAACAAATCTTTGCCAAGCTGGTGACTCTTCTATTTCTGAGACCAGACTCTTAAAGCAACTAAAAAGGTCTATTTTAAAATGCTTCTCGACTTAAAAAGACGGACAGAAATACATGTAAATATCAATCTCAACTGGCTTCAGGAGTACGAATAGGAATAAATAATCTACATTACTGTGTTCTGGACAGCATCCCAAGCTTGTGCCAAGGAGACAGTGAAGACTGATGAAAATGGCAGGGCAGATATACAAAGGTGGGCATAAGGAAGCACACGCCAGTGTGTGTGCATGCCTGGGATGGTGATTAACGTGGATGCTGGAGACAGACACAGATAAACAAACAAGACTGGACAGAGATGACTGCAGACAGAAGGAAGGACACTGGCTCAGCTGTATCCCCGTAAGTTTGTTGGGATTTCACTGTCTAATAAAAAACAAAAGAATTCACTGACAGCACAATTTCTATTGAGAAGGTTTAAAAACAGTTCCACCTCATTCCTAGACAACTCAAAAAAGGCATTTTTAGAATATAGAGAATTGTATTACAAAACTCACTACTATATAAACAATTAGAGAATGAAGATCCCTGATTCTGCAGAGTGAATGCTCATTAAATACCCTTGAGTATCTGAAGCTATTTAAAAGCTATTAGATTGGCACCTGGAACCCCCAAACATCTACTCTCCCCTGGGATAGAGAGGCTGTGCCTCTTCAATCATCCCCTAAATGCAAAGAGGTTTGACCCCCATGCAATAGATAAAAGTCACCCAAAAAATGAACAAAAGAGGTGTTTGGAGAAGCCGAGCACCATTCATCCCGGCTAACGACTTGTTCATTATGAGTGATGATGGATAAAGACTTCTCACGCTGAGATGAAATCAAGATTTATATGCATTGTTTCCTCTCCCAACTTGTGGGAGGATCATCATCATTTAATTCTATCTCTGCGGCCAGTGATGGGCATCCAGAGAGCTGGTTATCACACGGCGCAGTCAGCTGGCAAAAGCCGAAACGTGCAGTTGGCACATCTGGACGGAGCCGCCACAGCCGAGGGTGAACAATGACTCCTGGCAAGCATCCAAATTGCTTGCAGACGCTAGCAGGTCTCATCTACAACCGCCCCTACCAGCATCTCTCTCTCTCTCCCTCTCTTTTATGAGAATCAGATTTTCATTGCTCCATTCAATTGCTCTCCTCTGCCATTTTTTACAGCTCTTATCGTTCCCCTGGAATATGGCCTTGAGACAGCTCATCCGTGTCCTTCACTGTGTTATCTCTTCTAACTTTTATTAAAACTTCAGCTTTCATCTGAAGATAGCTAATTAAATCTGGAACAGATTATATGCCTCCCCTTAAAAAGAGAACACAACTATCTTCTTCAAGCTGAGCAATGCCCTCTTCCCTTCCAAAAGGTGAGCTCAAAGGTATTTAAGAAGTCTCTTGACTTACAAAGCTATGACGCTTGACTTGCCATATACAGGCTGACTTTTAGTAGAGTAGTCTGTTATAGATAAATCTTTATATTATTTTTGAAAATAACTTTCTTAATATTAGTAATATTTGTATTCTAAGTCCTTTAAATATCATATCTAATAGCATAAGCCTATTTTCTACAAGAAAGCTGGATAATGGGGAGTCAGAGATTAATAGCTACATGGGTACATCAAACAATTTATCTTTTTAAGACCATCTTTGTAAAATCACCCTCATTTAGCAAAAATGAAGAGAATGTCCTCCTACCCCCATATCCTGAAGCTAAGCAATTGAAAATAGTCCCATGTAAATTGTGTGAAAACATGAAATTAGAAGCAGTGGTTCAAGTTTAAGGTTTTGTTTTAATTTCTGTGGTACTGGGGAAGGAAGCCAGAACCATACACACGCTAGGTAAACATTCTGCCACTAAGCTATGTCTCTAACTCCTTGGTTTGGATTTTAAGGCAGGTTCACATTAACTAATGGTAAACACAAATAGCTCTGTCTTAATTTACCACAAACTATTAATGATGAACTGCCCATAACTGACTTGAACATGCTTGTCTGACATGTCTGACATATGCCATTGACCCAGTTCTTTCTGAGGCCCAGAGGAAGTTTTAAACTATAGGCTTGCTAATCATGAAAACAATGTAGCCAGACCTACCCACCACACCCCATGCGCGTTTTAACTAAATGTTTTAACTAAATGTTAAGCCTCTATGGCCGTGGTATAATTTAACTAACACACCTGAAATTTTCTGGGATCCTTTTCTTCTTTTCACTGCCTTGAGCAAGATCTCCTTCATGGTGACCTTCGTGTTGTCCACTTGGATAAGGGAGAATCCGTGAGCAGCATTTCTGTTGGAAAAGACAAGAACAAGAGTTATCACTACAGCTGCACTCCACTGGGAAAAGTTCAAAACAATGTTACGGAAAATGCTGGTGAATATTTTGGAGAACTCTGCCAGGCAGTGGTGGTACACATCTTTTATCTCAGCAACCAGGCAGCCTGGTCTACAGAGTGAGTCCCAGGGCAGCCAGGCTACACAGAGAAACCCTGTCTTGGTAAAAAACAAAACAAAACAAAACACCTATTCCAGGCATTTGTGAGGGCATTCTAATAGAAGTAGCTCGGCGTGAACCAAGGCCAGGGTTGCTGCAGGCTTCTCTAATTCACTGTAGATTGAACCTGGTCACTTGCATCAGAAAAGCCAGATTCCCAGTTTTGGCTTGGAAGCCAAATCCTGCAGCAAAGACTGACAACTGACAGAGTGTGATTTATGTCGGTCCATGTTACTACAGGCAGAGACTACTGTCACAATAAGCCCCTCAGTGCACAGAGAAAAAGAAAAGGCTCTTTTTAACTGTCCAGTAGAACACTGGTCTGCCCATCCATCTTTTGTTCTTAGTTTATTTTGAGACAGGGTCTCACTATATAGAGGAGGCTGGCCTCAAACTTCGAGAGTTCTACCTGCCTCTGCCTCCCTCCTGGGATTAAAGCTGTGCTCCACCATGCCCATCCTACCCAGCTTTTAATATACAACCTGTGTATACGTCACTATAAATGATTTCTTTACCTAGTCCTACAAAATCAAACAAAATATTAGTTTAAGCAAAATAAATGAAAGTCAAAACACTAACACTGCTTTCAGGCTTCTAGTCAAATTAGGTTGGAGAAGAATTAATTTAGAAAAAGGAAAAAGAAAAGAAAAACAGCAAAGATACAAACAAATAAACAAGCAAATGGATGCTAAACCCAAACCAAAAAAAAACAAAACAAAAAAAAAAACAAAAAAAACCCAAAAAACAAATGACAAAAGCAACAACAAAAACCTATCCAAAACCAAAACAAAATATAAACACCCAGTAGCCTATCATCTGGGGGAGCTGTCACTTCACGGAGACTGTTAATTGTAGTGACAAGTGTCACAAAAATATGCCCACGCCCCACTTTGGGCACTGGAACAAGACACTCCAATTCCGAGTAACTCGTGTAAAAAAATGGGACCCTAGTTTCCAACTATGGAACATGAAAATTGCTCCAAGGAGTTTGGTCACATTCCCATTTCCCCACAAGAATCTCAAAGGGGAACAAGGCCAAAATCGTGGCAAAGCTTAATGCTGACAAGAAATCTGAAAGAAAAGCCAAGCCCTGGAAAAGCTTTCCAATGGCAGAAGAGGCTGGGATGGGGCCTAGAGCTCAGGTTAGACCCATCCAGGTGGCTGGTTCGCCACAGGGGCTATGGGCTGAGCTCAAAACCAAGGACCCAATTTGTTTCCCTAACACAGAGACATGTCCACAGCACTCTTCTCCATACAGCTTGTGTTTAATCCCTGACGTTCCATTTGTTAAAAAGCACAAAGCTGATGCTGCTCTGGCCAGCACAGCCATCCATTTTAGCTTGGTGAAGGTTCTTGCTATCGAACAGCAGGCCTGAGAACTGTCAAGCTAATTTTACTGAACACTTTGTTACTGAATCATGCCTGAGCTCCAGCCATTCTTTACCTCAGAAGCTGGACCCCATCCCAGAACAATCTTTAAAAGTTTATTTTACTGATCAAAGCAAAATAAGAAATAGTTCTTAAAAAAAAAAAAAAAAAAAAACCCTCTATTTTGGGAGAGCTGCTGTAAGTGATACTTTGGCAAGGGAACTGATATGTAAAGAGCCTTGTGCATTTAAAAACTTGCGGGTGTTTGCTCTGGCACTAGGCCAGTGAGTACTGGAACAAATGCCAATCAACCATACTCAGATCTGCCTTCCCCGGCTTTCTCCTCAGAAGTCAGTATGTCCTCCATCTGTGACAATATGTTGGGTGACAGATGAGTAGGGCCAAAAGGAAACACAAGTTCTCGGGGATTTGCAAACTAGTACTGGCCTAGGCCTTATGAACTCTCATCCACCTGGGAGCTATCTAAACAATGGTAAAGGTTGCCTGTTTATAAACTGCTACACTGGCTTCCGTTCTGTGGCCGGCTGGTAGCATCATTCCAAGCCAATATGCTCAACTTTTTTCAGCAAAGAACAGAGTAAAAGCTTAACCAGCAGTCTCACATCTGGACGAACTTTCATAAATTCAAAGTGTCCTTTTAAAAGGTTTGAAGCAAAGGAAAATCCCCAGTCTGTATTTTTCTGTCATTTTACCAAAACATACCTGGGTGACAAGGTTAAAGCAAGCAGAGGAAATCCCTGGCCCTTCCCTCCACAGGCCTTACTGATAAATTGTGTAGCGGAGGAATAAAGGATCACCTTCTGTATTTTTTCATTACACTTTTCTTTTGTTACAGAATACATAAATCCATTGTGGCACAATGTAATATGTATCACCATGCTACACCTGCGGACGCTTCTGCGTGGCTGCCATGTCTGTGCAGTCAGGAATGATAAGTGAACCACCCGTGAATGTTAACGATAGTGATCATTCTGGGGTAACTCGGCTCTCCATCTTCCTTTACAGCCTCCGAGCTGAAGCCAGGGGAGCAGGGTTCATGAGAGGAAAATGAAAACAATGGCGAAGGAAGGAAGAGAGGAAGAAAGGAAGGAAGGAAAGAAGAAAGGAAGGAAGAAAGGGAAGTAGGGCAGCATGGGATGCGGATGTGCAACCACGAGTGTATGCTGTTGTATTCTGGGCTCAGGACAGGGCATGCTGGGGATGCAAGCCGAGATGACGACCACCTTTGCACCTCTGTGGGATTCGTATGTGGGTCTAACACGAAACTCCACGGCAGAGAGCTGACTTATTGCTGCCAGCGGTACTTCAGTCAACGCAAAGCTGGGTCCTATCAAATCTGCTAAGCCGCTGAAGAACACATGCATGGGCAGGCATTTAAAAGAAGGTGGCTCACTCAAGGAGCTCAGCTCAGTGCCTGTGAAAGTCATGTAGTCACCAAAGAGGCTTCTGGGAGAGGGGAGGGAGCCAGAGACATAGTCTGGCAATGTAGCCCAGACTGGCAATGAACCTGAGACCTTTCTACCTCAGTCTCCAAAGCACTGGGATTTTAGAGTTATGTGGCAGATTCAGACTTACCACAGAGTTCTGACACTAGCATTAGTCCTGGAGAGTGAGTATTTTTCTAAGAAGTAAACCAAAGGTGACAGAAGACCCGGAAATAAGGACACCACAGGTCCTCATACTAAAGCATAACTCTCTGGACAGGAGCAGGGCAGAAGCTGGACATCAAGGGAGAGGGCAGTTTATTGGGGAGGGAAGCACACAGGCTGCAAGTGATGTGCCCTGTGAGTGTGATGCTGTAATACACAAGTGTGTGCATGTAATGCTGCAATGAGGTCCTTCCCTTCAGAATCGTCACAAAATGGATGCCAGGCTCCTGGCACTGGGGTTGCCAAACAGTGGGAGGTGTTTCCTAATGCAGGCCCAAGTCACACCCCAAAAGAAGAGGCCTCACGCAGCCCCTCTCTGCTCTAGCTCCAATAAAGACTGTTTACTGGGAGGGATTGAATGGATCTCAGCATCCACTGCAGCTTGGGGGCAGTAACCTGTGTGATGAGCTTCTTGGTGGCATCATTTAAGGGCACTGTCAGCGAATAGCTTTTGATCCAAGCATCAAAACCTCCCTGAAGGTCAGCATTCTGGGTTCAATGTTCAAAGCTTTCCAATTGACAGAGTAAAAAATGTCAGAAGCAGTGTAACTTAATGGCTTTGAGAGACAGCAGGCAATAAAAACTCAGTCACATTGTGGGGAAAATTCAGTGAGAATTAAAGAGTTTTTAAATCTGTATAATATACACTCACCATTTAACAATCACAAAAGTAACAGTAGCAACTACTGCTTACTGAACAGTCACTATGTGACCAGTACTATTTTAATCTGTTAAGAAACCTGCATTCAATCATTTAATCCTAAAAGAGCAGAATACAATTTCATAGAAACAAGGCTGGAGGCATCAGGAAAGTCTCCTGAAACGAAACTTACACTCATCCTATTTTGGACTGAGAACTTAACAAAATGGTCCCTAACATATGTACAGTCTGTGGTAGAGAAGGCCAAAGAAGCTTACAGATGACTGATTTCTATACAGACAAAAGGGACACAACATACCTTGAAACGGAAACTGTACTCTTAGATTTTTACTCAAGACTAATTTTAATAATGGTTCTTAAATGCTTTTCCTCCCTTCTAGCTCATCACTCACCAGAGGCAGTGGGAAAGAAAGGTTTAGGATATGGGGAAGCGGACCTGTTCAGAAAGGTTCTTTGGAGCAAATCCTATCTGTGTTGTTAAGAAACTAGCAGTTCAGCTCCCAGGTCAGCAGCAGCAGCAGCTTGATCCACCTGAAAACACTTCACAAACAGACCAGCAGTCCAGTTCAGTAGTGTTGGGATAGCAAACATGAATCAGCAATGGTGGCACAACCTAGCAGAGACAGGCAGCTAGGCTTCAGCCAAATCAGCAGGAGGTACCAGGACCACCAGGGATGGCAGAAGTTCTTTGCCATGCTCCTCTCAATGAAGCAAAGATTAGTGAAGACGTGAGACCAAGAAGCCTTGCAAAGCTAGCTATGCAAGCAAGCCCCTCTCACAGTCTGCTGAGTCCTATTTATACTCCTCCAAACATCATGTGTCTTGCCTCATCATGTATCTTGCCTTGGCACTTGAGTCTGTATTAGCTGACATCATTCTGCCAATCAGCCTGAGTCCGCAGAAGTAGCAAGAAACCACTAGCACACCACTAGAAGTTTTTGGTGCATTTCTCTGTATGGAGTCCTGACAAACAGTGACCAATAAACAATGGCAAGGCATACTAATACAATCCAGCATCATCCACTGTCTGTTGGGTCCTTCTTAACGTCATGCATTCTTTCATCTGTGTCTGCTTCAGCAAAACATCCTTTCACTTGTGTCTGCTTCAGTGAACATTCTTTGACACGACAAACTTACCAAAGAAACCATACGTTTCCTGTGTCTGCCAAGTAGACTGGACTGCAGCTGCTGATTCGTGTTTGGTGTGTGCTAGTGAACTGGACTGAGAACAACAAAGATTGGAATCTCCCCAAAGAACTATTTCTAAACAGGTCCACTTCTCTGTATCCTAATAACCTTTCTTTTCCACTACCTTTGGTAGGTGGTAGGCTAGAGGGGAGGTTGAACCCTTATTAAAGTATGTTGAGAAAAATATATGCCTATAATACCTAACTCAGCACACCCAGGAGAAGAGTCAGAGGAGCTCTCTCAGGAGAGATGTCTCAGCTCCATATCACATCAGTGGAGAGGCAGCAATACCTAAGGGCAGCAGAGCACACAGAGCTGTAGGATATAATAATGGCTGCTTTGAAGTAAACCACATAGTTACTCTGACTCTATTTCCTCACAGGCAAAATAGAATGATAATAATTCTTGGACACAAAAGTGTTTATAGAAACATCTGTCAAATAATACTTAATAGGTAATGACTAACATACTAGCCATTGACTGGTCTTTATTTAAAGTGATATATAATGTTCAGGTACAGTAGCAAACATCTATAACTCAGCACTTGGGGTGGGGGTGGGGTTAAGGATCTTCAAGTTTCGGGCCAACTTGGGCTACCTAGTGAGATCCGGTCTCAAAAAACCAGAGAAACAAAGGAGTAACATATAACGAGAACAATAGTTCTGAGCTCTTACTTGTTCCCATAATCCCTTCCCCATAGAAAGGCAGTGCTACTTTACAATAAGAAACTGACTGACAGGCTAAGACCAGTGCCTGGAAATACACATTAAGTTAATAAGTTCTATAGCTAGTAACAAGTCTTGCAGGAGCCACAATTTAACCCTAGATGGACCTTACACCTCCTAAACTCCAAAGCCTGTGTTTTTAACCCTTCTGTTGCTTAGATTGGAGGCTGGGGGACTCAGGGCAAGAAGAAACTTCTAAAAAGCAGTACATTTCCCAGATGGGAACCAATGACCAACCTGTGGAAAAGTTTTACAAATACTCTGGCTCTCAGATCCTTTCTAAAGATACCCTGGAAGATGCTGTGTTTTCATGACCCATGGGTTCAGTTTCCAGAGGTGGGATAAAGCTGCCAAGAGCAGTGCTCTGTTCTCTGGTCCTGACCAGTTCACAACAGCAATGGAGATGCACTGCTCTGGCTGCCACCTGCTCTGGCCCCCTTCCATGTGATCATTCCCCAGCACTTCAAGGTAGAAAATGAAAATATATGAGCAAGAAAAAGCCTTGCAATAATTGCAGGAGGCCCCGGGTATCACTTCATCCACAAAGGGGGCTGACGCTAGTATGAACGCCACAGTTTGCTTCCCCTTGCACTGACTGCATTTTTTGAAAGATCAAAGCACATTGTGCAAGCATGCAATATTTGACATTGGACAAAGTACTTTTTTTTCAAAATAGACATTTTCCAAAAACATAACTCGCTAGACTAATGGGCAGTGAGAAGCCAAAATGACTGCCCTCCGCCTTCTCCTTGTGTATCTTTGCCAGAGTCCTTGGGACTTGCCAAATCTGGTCATGCCTGCTTAGCTTGCTCGACTGATTGTGCCAGAAAAGAAAATAAGACACAGATGTATTTGAGCTCTTTGAGATGCCAGTAAGAGAGACAGCTAATGGCTTCATTTCGACCCTCCCCTTCCAGCTGGGCACAGGTGGGGATAATGAGGTCCCTCTCCCTAATCAAACTCAATTATTTACTACTCTATATAACCACAAAGACATTCACATTCCGTTCAGAATATAAAACACACTGTGGGCTACTTCCAACCACTGCCACTGGGTATTTATAACAAACTCAAGTGCCTAACAGTTTGCCTTGGCAGGAGTTTAAGTGTGTAAAGTTTTGCAAACTGTTTCTGTTCGAATATGTCCTGCTGAAATGGGGTCCCAGGCGGGGTTCCATAACTGTCAGGTCAGTGAACTGTGTAACATGTGAGAACGTATTCACCATGCAGTGCAGACAGGATCTGGAAATCAAATGCTTCGTTCCACTGCAACCTTCTGAAGCATCACGGTTGTTTCAGCAGCAAGACTGACACTGTATTAATAAACATTACGAGTCACTAGCCTGACATGTACACAGCAGCGGCTGACAGACTCCACCGTAAGCTGAGGGAGAGCAGAGGAAATCAAAATGAGACCCAAGAACTGAACACAGCTCAGGGGGGCTGCAGCATGAAATAAACTGTATTAACTCAGAATGTGAGTCCCAAACTTTTAGGATGCAAAGTCACTACAGCAACAGCTGGCATGATTTTTGGATACTGAAGGAAATTGATGGCTATTTAAAATATGTGTTTCAGTTGTATAAATAAGGCATGCCCTGGCACACTTTCTACAGGCGGACATTCTAGTGAACAAAGCATACATACTTGGTTTGCCTGACCTTTAAATTCTTAGAAATATGTAATTAATTCTTTCCATCTTTATTAATTGTTCCAGTATTTCTGTCACTATAAACAGACACAAAGAAAAATCTTTTCTTTCCTCCAGACAATAGCCTTTGCCAAAAAGGAAATCAAGTCAGATTTACAAATACAAAATTAAACAGGCTGCATATGTTCCATTTCCATATATGAGGACAATCTGGACAATGAGAATGTTTGCTAACACAACAGAATGGGAAGAAACAACACGCAGTTGGCCCCGGTAATTCATTCCCAGATTGCCAGGCCTGATCACAGAATACACATCTTGCTTTTATTTGCTTTACCCTTCCCAAACTCTTTGCTCTCACTCTGACCTTCAGCTTAAAGGTTTTAAAAATGAATGGCTTGCAAGAAATAAAGGCAGAAATTAAATAAATGAAAAGTGTTTGCCTTTTCTCCTCCTCCTCCGCTCTCTATTTTATAGACCACAAGGCAACCCGCTTAAGAGCAGGAGAGGCTTCTAGTCAATGATGCCCTAGTCAATGATCGGTCATTTGGGGTATATTTTGAAGATATCGTCAGATAGGCAAGTTAAAAATTACAGGCTTTTTAAAGGTCCTCACGTAAATCAAGATGAGGGAACCCTGGCTATGCCTCTTTAAAAAGCTGCTCACCATTCCTTTTGGGCAGAGTCTAGGCAGCCTTAGGGGACCCTCTGGGCCATGCTCTCTGTTCAAGGCAGTCCAGCTTCTTACCTTCTACCCGGCGACTCTTCAACTACACAGCAGAACTGTAGCTAGACTCCATTAGCTTGCAATCTTCTATCCCTTTATTGTATTAAACATTGTAAGGAAAACACAAAGGAAGGTAATGTTAAGTGCTCTGATTGACAGGGTCTGACCTGGGTTCTGTCTGTTTCATTAGCCTAGATGTTTGTTCCCTTGGAGTCCTCATTCCAGAGCAAGGTCTGTTTGGCCACTGCCATTTGTGAGCTCAGTTCTCTCCACCAGTTCTGGATGAATGAGCACAGTGCTGGAGGAGGGAAGAAGCAGGCAGACGAGGCAGGTCCCTTTCTTGTACCAACACCTGGCTTGGTTACTGCTAGCAAGGAGCACTTCTTCAGATGCTGGGTACCAGCTGAGATCCAGCTCTTCACCTGGCTTTGGACATCACTCAAAAAGCATCCTGGGGCTACATTTTCAGCTAGTTGTGTGCCCAGCAGGCACACAACTCTGGGGTTGATATCTAGCACTATACAAACCAGGCATGTGGGTCAGGAGTTCAAAGTGCCTTTGGCTGCTTACCAAGTTCCAGGCCAGCCTTATATAAAAAAGAACCCATCTCAAGAAACAATGAGCCTCTCCTGCTCTTTGTACCCACTTTCTCTCTCCTTCCCATCCACTACTTCTTCCCACAGTTCCAATATGTCCACTCATCCTCACAGCTGGTTCAAAGCAGTGAAGGTAAGCGGCTCAGGCAGCACACCCAATCTGTCTAAAGTCAATCAGAAGCAACAGGCAGTTTAGAAAGTGATCCACCCCTGGGCTGGGAAAGAAAGGGGTTCCTTAGCAGTTTCTAATTTTCAAATTAGTAGAGAACTCCAGTCTCCCTCAAACAGCAGTTCTATGTCCTGGGATTTCCTAAGGCTTATGGGATCTGGGGAGACCTAGGCTTGACTTACAAGGCGTCTTAGAAGGCACCCAACTCCACATTCATTTCCATACAACATTTTTTCCAGAAGGGATTTACTGGTTTTTTTCCCCCTTCAAATAAATGAAGTCTATTTTACTACTGACAGTCTCTGGCTTACTGCAATAGGTTTATTTCTTTTCACTTCTGTCTGATGAGGGAAGAAAATGATAAAAATAGAATGCAAATTATTATATAAATCTAATAATTCATAATCTTTGCAGAATAACATGAAAGGAATTTAAAATTCAGTCTCCCTTCCCCCTAACATTCATCTGCATGGTATCATTTTCTTAGGTGCATAGCCCCCTTCTTCCAGGAGTAACTATTAAATTTATAAGCTGAGCTTTAAAACTTAAACATTTTATTTTAGCTCAATGAAAATCATACACATATAAAAAAACCATATACATATATATGGAGACCTATATGTGGTTAGATTAAAAGGAAAATGTATAAATAAATATATTCATGTTGCTCTATACACAATACTATATACATATATACATATATATGTATGTATATACACACACATATATTGTAAATATGCATATACTTAGATCATCATCAATTCTCGTTCAATGGTTCTCTCACTCTACCCAGCTGGCCCAGAAGTGAAAGGAAATCAGACTGTTAGAAAGAACCAGCAGCTGACAAACAAACCCCAGCCATGTCTACTACCTCTGCATTGCCCATGGCAACCATCACACTGTAATGGAGCGTTGCTACAGAAACCATATGACACACAGCCTTCACAGGAGGTCTGGCAGTGTTTGGGATAAACTGGTGAGATGTGGGGCTTCACATTCCATCATCTAGAGCTATTTAACACTAATGGAGTAGAAAGGTCAAATTCATCACTGGACGCAGATACAAACTTTGCTAAACAGAAAGATGGTGTAAGAACTCAGAGCACACAAGGTGCTTTACTGGAGCTGGCTAATCCCTAAAACATGTGTGTTCTTTGGTGTTGGAATCATGGGTTCCAATGTATCACTCAGAAGGATAGCCCACCCCTGTGTAGCCCAAACAGCAAAGGCAGGAACCATAGCTACCCTGGCTTATGGGGTGGGAGAAGGTAACGGAGGGAAGAGCTCTGCTCTGAATACAGGACTTTCACTTTTACAGTAGCAAAGCCCTGGGCAGAACAGCACTTCTGCTAGCAACAAGTATGACAGGACAAAGGCAAATAAGGATTTTCTAGTAGAGAACATTTACATTTGGAGGATACATTATAAATCAATTAAAAAATAAAAATCCCATTCATTCTTTAAAATGAAAATACTATGGCAATGACCTTTCCATGAAAGTGAAAATCAAGAATCAAGTTGACAAGGAAAACAACTAAACTCTCACCAAACCCAACGTCAATTTATTTTTAGCAAAACACTGGTATCAAGATTGTAAAATTTACCTCAAAGCCCTGTCTCCACAGTGACACACCTCCTCCAACAAGGCCACACCTCCAACAGTGCCACTTCCTGGGCCAAGCATATTCAAACCACCACACTATCATTTACTTGTATTTAGTGTCATACTTTAGGTTGTATAAAAATGAGACATTTATAGCTAACACATTATAGAATTTTATAGCCAAACTTTTATATTTGTATGCATTCAAGTAGCATTATATTAAACACTAATTCGGAGAAAGAGTAAGGCTTAACAATGAGCCTAAGTTTATGAAAATTTATTACTTATGTTTAAGATTATTTCTGTTGTCTGGATTTAATAGGAGATAAATTAAGATAAGCAAAGTTGCCAAAGTCACATAGCAAGTTACTAGTGAGACTTGAACTCAGGTTTGCCAGGGTTTAAAGCCTGTGTTAGATTTCACTGGGAGGCAAAAGCGAGCTTCCTGTACTCAAAGTGCAGTATAGTCATGAGGGTTAAGTAAGATGGGACATAGCGCTTGCCACTGGTCCCCTCCCTGGCAGCCACAGACCTGAAGATACCTTCTCCACAAAATCCTCCACTGGGTGCTGAGGGCACAGAAACTTGTTTTTCTGTCCAGCCTTCAGGGGCTTATATAAGGTGTCATATATGTTACCTTTACATTCCCCTATCTAATGATATTGCTATTGTTCCAGTCTGCTTTATACAGCCATTTCTAAGAGAGACTATTCCACAGTAGATTTCCTGGTATTCTGGCTCTTGCTGTTTCTCTTCCACAATGTTTCTTGAGCCATCTCTAAGGAAGTCTACTCCTATGAAGTCTAATCTGAAATTCTCCCATGCCTCAATGTCCGTCCACTACTTGCCCACATCCAGTGACATTTACTTCCATTAGGCCTTTTTAGTCAGTATAACACTAAATAGGGGGCAGGGAGGCGGGAAAATGTAGCTGTAGTAAACTAGGCAAGTCAAGAACAATCCAGGGGCTGTGTGGGTACCAGAGGTCCAGAGGATCCAGCTATCCCTCTCTAAGGGTTGTTTTAATACATCACAACAGTAACAGCAGCTAGCACAAAAGGTCACACTTACCCACTCCAGACACAGTTCCAAGCTTTCCATTTAATACCTACAACTGACCTGTGAGGTTGATAGCATTTATCACCATTTAACTAAGCAAGAAGAAGTTATAGAATCCACCAGGATCAAACCCATCAGTAAGGACAAAGTCAGGCTGGGCAACAGACAGGCTTCAAGGCCTCGATGATCTTTCCTGGACTCAGTACTGTTTTGAGGGTCAGCCCTCGGAGAATGGGATCTACCTGACAGAAGAGACCACCAGCAGCCCTCCTTTACCCTCACCTTTCATAGGATACAGGGTCAAGTGCAGGCTTGGGAGTAATGCTGTGCAGCCTTAGTTCTCACAGCTCCAGAGTGGGCATACTCAAAATAGGGCAATTTTGATAAACAAGGAAGCATTTCCACAGTTGGCTCCTTAGTTTACTACTCACTGTCAAGCCTACTTTCCTAACACCTTCAGTTCTCAGGGTCTTTTCTTGCTAGAGGAAACAGAGGTGGGAGGAGGAAAGGGAGGAGATGAAGAGGAGGAGCTAAGCTCTCCTCCCTTTGCTGATACAAATAAGGCATGTCTCTAGACTAAAGGTTTCCCAGGCTTAGAACATGAACCAGATAAGCAGGTGGGCGGCTACTCAGCCCAACACACACACGCGCACACACACACACACACACACACACACACACACACACTCTCTCTCTCTCTCTCACGAGTGAGTAGTCTGCACTATTTTATCAGACAACTGGTAAAAGAGGCAGTTTCTTGATGCTTTTCTTCTAAACTGGTACATCTTTCAGAAGGCTGCTTGAAAATGAAATCAGAATTTGGACTGAGGTGTAAGTCAGTGGTGGAGCATTCACCTTGCATATTGTTCTGAGTTCAAGTCTCAGCATAAATACAAATTTCTACTCTCTGACTAACAACCCTGCTTACTTGAAGGAAATGACTCTAAGAAGTGCTTCAACAGGGCACAGGGATCCAGAAGACTGCCATTACTTAGAAAAATCCAAACCCAGCACAGCCTAGCACTTTGTGCCCCTCATGCGTTCAAGCTGCTTACACGTTTATGGTTTTGGTTTAGTTTTTTTTTTGTTTGTTTGTTTGTTTGTTTTGTTTTTTTTTTTTGACAAGTGTGTTCTCATTAGGTAGTAATCTTCACGAGAAAAGAAGATTGTTCTCTGTCTGTAAGATGTCTCCATCTAGATTTCTGGCACAAAGTAACAATAGATTATAGGAATTAAGAGTATTGAAATATTCTATCACAGTGTTAAACAAATATACTGTAACACACAAATAATGAAACTGTAATTGCTATACCCTTGGAAACGATTATATGGATCAGACACAAGCTGAGGAGATGCTGATGTGTAAAGTGCCGGCTGATGGACACAGTGGTGCACATCTGGGGCAGGGCTAAGGGACAGACTGACAGAGGCACATCCTGGGAGCTCTCTGGCCAGCCTACCTAGACAAAACAGTGAGCACCAGGTTTTCTGAGATATTGTCTAAACCTAAGGTGGAAAAGCAACTGAAGAAGGCACTGGCCTCTGGCTTCACTTGTGTGTGTACGCATGGGTCCAAATGTGTGGGTAGCCCAGTTTTATTAGGGAGGCAGAATCACTGCATAACTTTTTAATTATTTTAAAAACTTTATAATTTAAAATTATTTTAGGTGTTCTGTAAAGCTGTCATTTTCATACTTCAGAAATGAAAGTGTGAGAGAAAATATGCTCTTTTGTAGATCAAATCTGACTTGAGAGTAGAGGTGAGGCAGCCACTGGAGAGGCAGCTCCCAGCTCACCCCTGGCACCTGATGTCTGTCCTTGCTCAAGGGGAGAAAGACCTAGAATGCTCACACACCACATGCTGCAGAATCCCATTTTCCTATGTCTCAAACAAAGGAATCTGTTTTAAAGGGAAAGGAGAAGCTCCTTCAAAGCAATCCCTCAGTAGGACCATGAATTTGCTGGTTTCAAACAGCAGGGGGTGCCAAAGGGATCACTATTAATCCCAGGAGATAGCCAGGAGAGGGAGATTGGAGACGCAGGTTAGACACAAACCTGTGTATGGGCTCACCCCTAGCTATGGGACTCAGCAGCAGTGTGGACCCTAATGGACACATGGTCATTTCCACCTGCAGTCCTTAGCATTTCCTCAGATGGAAAGTGGAGGCGACAACTGACAGCAGGATGAGCCACGCTAGTGCAGATCGTGAGCAGACATCTTAGCTAACACCACTGTTTGCTACAAATGGTGCAGACTCCTGAAGCAGCATCTAGACTCATCACGCGCTCTGAATCAACAGGCCTAAAGAGCCATGGTTAGAACTCCTCTGGGTCTTGTTAGGTGATCTATTAATAAAGCTAGATGTATCACTACATAGAGAGTTGTTTAATCATCTGTTGACTTTCAATATAAGAGTCTTTTTATATTCCAATGAATTTTATTTTATGTATATACAAATACTTTTCTGAGAGTGGTTTCTTTAAGGCTTTACCAGACTGACAGAAGCATAGAGCAAGCATAGTCTAAAGGAAGGCAACCGAGGAAAAACAAATAGAATTTGAATCAGTTGGAAAGAAAAGCATTTTAAGTCACAATAGAAAAATGGCCATAATACACATTTTCATTTAGGTTGGTGTCCTTGACTGGAAAGAGGCAAACCCAGATACTGCTTCCCAGGATCCTAGTCACGACTGCTCCCAGAGGTCATCTGTAGACATGCTGTTCCTAGATCTATCTTACAGTCTACTAGTGTTCAACAGGCTGCACGTGTCCTAGGTACAGATGCGTGAAACAGCAATGCACATGTTCCCAAATTGTTTTGCAAGTAACCGTGTGAGCAGATGTTCCAGTGACATACATAATTCACCTGATAAACAAGGCCCGCAGGTCGGGGTGACAAACTGAGGAAGTAACAGGGAGTACTCACATGCGAACAAAGAGCGACTCTTTGGAGGTCAGACCAGGAGAGGAGTACTTTTCAACCAGAGCCAAAGTACTGAAGCCAAACTTATGAATGGGCTCATTGGAATCCAGGGGCGGGAAATCCGTGTCGACCTCCCCATCGTCCTCAGCAATATGCAGGCAGTAGGCACTGACATTGTCACTGAAAGCAAAACCATAAAGGCAAGTGAGTGCTACATGAAAGGGACATGTGGCCAGACAGTATGGCCCAGCCAGCACACCAACCTTGCTGCTCGCCACCCTCAGCCCAGGATAACGTGTAAGCAAGACGAAGGAGTCTTCACATTGTGTCATTTCTCCCACATTTACTGGACACTTAGTAGAGATAAGACCTAGAACTCAGTCCCTGAGATAAAAAGTGAGATTTAATGTCGGCATAAAAGGAAGGCCAGAACACAGTGAGGGAAGTAAGTACAACAGTACTTCAGAATCTACTCACAAACAAAGGGAAAAGTACTGCTGGAGAGCCCCTGCTGCACATCACACACAGGTTAGCCTGGTGACTAAGACCAGCTGCACACTTCTTTCCTTAAAAAGTAGCTGCCTCTTTGGGTAGGATCTGATTCCAAACACCACAGAATCTTAGCTGAATAGAAGCAAATAGTCTGATTTACCTTGGTGCTCATACCAAGTTCAAGGCTATCCTTGGTCACATAGCTAGCAGGCCTGGGATACACAAGACCTTGACAATACATTAGTGAATGTGTAAATAAATGAATGCTGAAACCACTGGAGTGCTCCAGGGCAGGCTGGAAAATCTCAAACCTGCTAGCATGTAGGCAGGCTTGCTTTAGAACATAATCTAATAGTTGAGAAGGCAGGAGAACTCTAAATTCTGCAGCTCAAATTTGGAATTTTAATTATGTGATTGATGCTTTAATTAATTAATTCCAAAGTGTATGCTAATTGTTTAATTGGTTGCTTGATCTATATAGATCATTTTTTGAATTAAATGAGTTGATTTACAAAGTTTATTGATTGGATGTGACAATGAATTATTACGCTGACTACCTGATTTGCAATTTTCCCAGTTAATTCACAATCTATAGCTGCAACTCCGTGTACTGAGAGAGCCTAATTCAGGGAATCTACACTCACTGTGTCTCTCAAGGCTGCAAAGTATTTATTGTATAAAACAGGTAACAGGGACAGATGAAAATTAATGGAAACATAAATCTGCTAAGTAGATTGGTAACTTTACATTACATGTGTTTGCAATGTTGGTAAGAAATACAAAGTTCTTGTCTGGGTGGTGAGAACTTCTCAATCTTTACAGCAAGCTGTCCACACCCAATGCATGCAGAAACAGATGCTTTTTAGAGGCGGAAATGGCATGGGAGACCCAAGTTAAATTCTCAGCTCCATGGCTCTTGGGCTGTATGAGTCCAGAATAAACTTCATCAATAGTCCTGTTTTCTATTTCCACACCCATAACAAAGTCTTAATGTCCTAATTCAGGATTGAATTTAGTGATGTCTATAGAGCTTAGCACATAGAATCTAAAGATGAGGTGACTATAGTAAGGTCAGATGGGAGCCAGCTTGAAGAGTTCTATTAGTCCTTAAATTATGAGCGAACAGAGAAGCAGTAGGGCAGGAGGGTCTCTGAGTTTAATGGGGCAGCTGTGTTGCAGCCTTGGGTCTGCTGTACCTCTAGGGTTTTATGAGCAGGGCAGGCAGGATGGGACAATCAAAAGACAGCACAGATTATTTTTTGCCATGCAAATCAATCTGAGAGATGTCTGTGATTCCCCAATACCACAGAGGTTTGAGGGCAAATAATAAGCCTATTATTGATCGAAGCAGAAAGCCCAATACTGATATCAGAAGAATCCTGCTTTTGATTGTCATGGGACACTCCAGAGTCCTCATAAAAACAAACTCAACAAATACCGTAAGTTCAGATCTGAGAGTAAAGCAAAGGGGTATGTGTTAACCAGAAGGGGGTAGAGCTATCAGTTGACCTGGTTGGGAGCTCTGGGCATTATACACATCAGAGATTGCAGCATCAAATAAGAAAGCAGCAGAAGTCAAGGTGAAAGGGTTTTTTTTTTTTTTTTCTTCAGGCAGAGGCTCATACAGCCCAGGCTGGCCTTATATTTTCCATATAGCTAAAGCTGGCCTTAAGCTCCCAACTCTCCGGCTTCCACTGGAAGCCATCAGAGTGCAAACACATGTACCACCACACATGGCTTCTTAAAGGGGCAGGGGAGGTGTGCCACTAAGCATGGATCCTTAAGTAGGGGAGGGCACTTCAAGATATGAGTACCGACATCCCATTTTTTGATAGATTAAAAACAGTAAGAAATGATTGCAACTATATAAAGAATTGAGTTGTTTTCAAAGACTATAAACTGTACAAAGGTTTTTCAAAGGCTATGGAAACATTTGTCACATTGAGTCTTTCTTTCTACCTCCTGTACTTTCCAAATGTCCTGTTTTCATTTTCATTTCCTTATAAGAGAGTTAGGAAAAATCTGCAGCAAGTTAACCTTCCTAACCCCTGAACTCCCAGTGCTGCGGCCATGTGTGTGGTTACTTATTTCTTAACACAGCCGCAGGTTCCAAGCATTCACTGTACTATGGAACTCTGGAGTTACAGAGGAAATAATCCTATCTGCTGCACAAGGGTCTTATAAAGATTAAATTACTTTATTCATTGCAGTGTCTAGCATGAAAAAGGATTCTCATTTTGCAAGATTTCTTCAACAAGTCTTCATCTTCTGGTTACAGCAAGGCACAGAGAGCATGAGGCTGGCTGACTGGTATCTGATGATCCAGACTAACAAGCAGGAAGAGAGAGACAAGAGGCTGAGTCTTAATGATAGAGGAGAGACGACCAAACTACAAGAGGATGGGGCTTTGAATACTGAGCAGGAGTGAAAATGGAGCCTGTGGTCAGAGCCTTCGGGCAGAAGAGATGGAGACATGCAAGCAAATCCTCAGTGAATATAGCAACTTGGTTTCACTTATCTATGTAGTAATAACTGACATCAATTTTTTTTCCATTGGGAAGATGTATTTCACTAGGTTGACCAATATTCATTTTCTGTACAAAGGCTAGTTTGGCTTTTACGAAGTGACAGAAGCCTGAAGCCTATATACAGATAACATTTAGTTCATACATGAAAATGCAGGAGTGTTTCAGGAAGCATCCCAGATTTTTCCTCATTTTATCTGGCATGCTCATAAAAATTCACCCTTCTTTGGAAATGCAGGGAAAAATCCTTTGCAGTGTGATGACCACAGACAAATTCTTACTGTGCAGTTTTGCTTTTACACATTATTCTGAAATGTCCAGAGCTCTCGGTACCAGGGTCCTGGTGGTTATTGTGATGGCCAATCGATATTAAGAGTTTGCTGGGCATTGGTAAGGGGGAAGCAGGAGGTTACTGAGAGGACTGTAACTCAGAAGTTGATCTCTGAAGTCAGAGGAAAAAATTAAGACTGTCAAAGTTTCTACTTCTCCAAAACCCACATAAAATGAATGGTAAGAATGCTAAATATTATTGCAAGGTTCAAAGCAGAGCAACCTCACACAGAAGTGGCTCTAAGTTCCCCCAGCATAGCAGCTCCAGAGAGAAAACACCTGCTAGCTGCTAGCTGCTAGCTGCCCTCAGCTCTGGGAGCTTCTGTCTCTTCAAACCCAAGGGTCTCGAGGGTCCCCATTCTTGTTTTCATACCATATCATGTTCCTGTACAGAGCTGTGTTGTCTTGCATATGTTTATAATTGTATTAACATTCTTATTTGCTAATTTTATCATTTCTGTACACAGAAGTCCTGTGTATTATTCTGAATTAGACAGTCTTCCAAATAAATTTACAGAAATAGCATGATTATGAATTTCACAAATGCATACTCTATTATAAAATTTTCCTGTAGATATTTTTTCAATCCCACTACCAGCAGGACATTTCAGAAACATAAATGTGGAATTGTCACATCCTGCATAAGGCCTTTCCCTACCTTTAGAACCTGGCTTCTACAAGAAGACATCTTCCACTGTGCTCTACTGCATCCTTCCCAGAGCACTACCCTGGGCTTAGCCAGACTCTCTGCTAGCAGTTCTCTCCCCAGGTGATACGTCAGTCTCATCCGTGTGGGCTACCAGTCTGGAGGCACCATGTTCTTAGAGAGTCAAGCCTCAGTACTGCAGGAAAGGCTTCCCTGACTGACTCCTACCCCAGTGCAGTACAGGGCTCTAGAGAAAACTAGAAAGGCTTATTCCCGTGTCCCTAGAACTCTCTGGATGTTCATTGTTCTGCAAGTCTCAATGATACAAAGTGAGCGTGTATGATCTGATATCTGTCTGAATCTACAACCTGACCCTTGAGAACACAGACTTTGATTATTTGTACCCCAATGCCCAGCACAGTGCTTCGGATGGCATCAATAGCATGCAATGTTGAGGGAAGGTAGGCAGGCAGGGTCTCTGCTATGAGCTGGGGCTATGGCACCTGTCTTAGGGTTTCTATTGTTAAGACAAAACATCATGACAAAAAAGCAAGTTGGGTTTATACTTACTGGTTTGCTTCCCCTAGCTTACTCAGTCTGTCCACTCCTCTTTTAAAATTTATTTATTCTTTTTACTTTACATCCCAATATTGGCATCCCAACTCCTCTCGGTATTCCTTCACATACATCCTCCCTCCATTTCCCCCCATCCTCTGAGAATGGGGAGTTCCCCCCACACACACCTATCAAATACCACCTTCAAACCACCTCTATCTCCCCAACCCCCCTGACACATAAGTCACTACAGGTTTAGGCAAATCCTCTCCCACTGACACCAGACAAGGTGACCCAGTCAGGGGAACACAATCTACATCAGCCTGCCTTCTTATAGAACCCAGGACCACGAGCCCAGGAACGGCACCACCCACAACGGGCTGGGACCTCCCAAACTGACCACTAATTGAGACAGTGTCTTACAGCTGGAACTCATGGAGGCATTTCCTCAACTGAGGCTCCTCCCTCCCTGATCACTCTAGCTTGTGTCAAGTGGATACAAAACCAGCAGTACAGCATCTGTTCATGATGCTGCTTATAAGAACTTCATAGCTAAGCAGGGTGGCGCAAGCCTTTAATCCAGCACTCAGGAGGCAGACAGATCTCTGTGAACTAAAGGCCAGCCTGGTCTAAGAGTGAGTTCCATAATAGCCATGGCTGTTATGAATTGTGGAAAGAAATGCTCCCCTCCCCTTTAGACAAAAGGAAGGAGGAGGAGGAAGAGAGCAACTTAACTTCTTTGTACAGAACAGTTAAGGAAATAGTACAGGAGAGAGATGGCTCAGCTGATAAAGGCTAGGCTCACAACCACAACACTAAAGCACAGGAGACAAGCAGCTCTAGTTCACACCTTGACTGACAACTGCACCCTGCTCATTCCCGCCTGTACCATGCAGACTTCAGCTCACACCTGTGCTGCAGCTCTTCAGACTTCTCTGAGATGCTCCTTGAGTAAGCCAAGCCTCATTTGCCCCAGCTCTGAACCTCTTTGTTTTCTGACAGGTCCTCAGTGGCCACATTGAAGGCTTTCTTCTTCTCACTAACCAGAGGCTTCAGTAAACATCTGTACACAGAAGTCTCCCAGATTCACACTCCTGGTTTGTCTCCCTCTCCTCTGAACTCCAGCAACCAAATACAAAAGATCACCAAATTAACAGGCAGAAGACTAAACTTACAGACTAGACTAAACCAAGTGTGAAAGCCAAGCAAGACTACTGGAAGGTCCCCTATCTCATCACAGGGCCCACAGCACATAGGCCAAGTCTGAAATCTAGGCCATCACCTGGGACATTGCTTCTCTCCCAGATTCCCCATGCTGGAATTGTACCTCAGCTACTTTAGAAGCTGCCCGCTCCTCTTAGTCTAATGGCCCTTGTTTCAAGCTGTCTCTCTCCGTGCTGCAGACACAGCAGCCCACTGCTTCCTCCTGCCTTGGCTGTGCTGCCACACCACTCTATTGTAGGCCTCTCTCAATGCAGAGGCCTCTGCTGCCCCTCCCAGGGCATCCCTCCCTGACTCAGCTTGGGCACCCAGTAATGGCATCCTTTTCTTATAGCACTGAGCTCCATTATGAGGAAAAAAATTCAGCAAATGCCCCAGACACAGCAAACACTCACTGAATGCTGGAGAGATGCATGGATGCACACAAGAGAGAAGTGAAATGAGCCAGATACAAGTGCCATTATACTTGGTAATCTCTTTTAACCAACACACTCCAAATTTCTGAGTAAAGGGACAACATTCCTCTCGCTCCCTCCCCATTTTACCCTTCCTCTATATCTAGGGCCTACGGTTCCAAAAACATCTGATGAAGGAATGGAAGGTGGTAAAGTCTTTCAGTATCAGTGGCTGCCAAAGACGAGCAGAAGAGATATATAGGTGATCCACAGGGCTCTGGAGATTAAGCAGGATATCAAGAGATGAAAGCAGAAAGGCATATCTGACTAGAGAATAGTACACACAAGGAACTGTTGCCAGTTTAAATGGGAAGCCTTAACATGCATAGAAATGCATGGGAGGGCAAAGGGGGAAGGGCTAGTGAAGCTAATCGAATATTTAAGCAAAGTCTCTTAGAGATGACCAAGGAACATAGAGTGGAGGCAGTGATCTAGAAAGGCAAGGAGAGCAGACTGAGGTGTGAACTCAGAGGAGACAGATAAGAGGTGTAACCTGCCTAATAGGCCATACACTCATGAGATATCAGAGTACCACACATGATGCAATCACTTGTAATAACAGAGTGCTAACTCACAGTCCTGCGTGAATGACTACTGGAAAATTGTAGGCTATGGATTTTCTCAGCTTTTTTTTTTTTTTTTTTTTAAAAAAAACGACTGTTATTGTATACACTACATTTTACACACAAGAACACTATACTGTTTGAAACCTAAGTAACACATACAAGATCGGCCTGCTGTAGTAACACCAGATTTAAAAACAAGGCCATGGCTCTGTATTTTAAACTTGTTTTTTAAAAGAGTTTTTTTTTTTTTTTTTTTTTTTTAAAATTTGAGTACACTGTCACTCTCTTCAGACACACCAACAGAGAGCATCAGATCCCATTACAGATGGTTATGAGCCACCATGTGGTTGCTGGGAATTGAACTCAGGACCTCTGTAAGAGCACTCAGTGCTCTTAATCCCTGAGCCATCTCTCCAGCCCTGTATTTTATACTTTTAACTACTATATTAAACTCTGACAAAGAGAAGAGACAAAGATGCTAATATGTTTCACAGTATATATGGAAAAGATGAGGATGTTTGATGCTTAATGAGATAAGGTCTTTAACTATACAAAATCACCAACACTCCTCAAGGGCTGCAGATAACTGACATTGAGACTAGTAACATAAGTCTACCATAGGATGGGAATCTGCACTGCCTGGCTAGACTTGCTTGGTATGTTCAGCACTGTTCAATTACAAGCTGTAAATGGCTACTATGCATTTCTCAAATGGCATGTCTGAGTGGATATTAAACTGCAAATAGACACCACATATTAAGAATTTACAACCACAACAAGATTTATAAGTGTGTTGTATGTGTAAACATTTTTATAATGGTGACAGATTTTGTGTTTTGTGTGTGTGTGTGTGTGTGGTGTAGTTGTCTTTTTAAAGACAGGGTGCCAGGTAGCTTGGTCTGCAACTCCGTATGACATCAAGAATGACTGAACTGATCCAACTCTTCTACCTCCCATAGGCCACGATCACAGGCTTGTGCCCTCACGCCCTGTTTTATGGCTGCTAGAGTTGATCCTCAGGGCTCCCTGCATGTTAGGCAAGCATGCTTCCAATAGAGACAAACCTCTACACTCCCATCCCAACACTGAAATGATTCTATTTTGAACAAAATAAAATACATTACACAAAATTTAAGTTCATCTTTTGCTAATTTTAAAAATGTGATGACCAGAAAATTTGAAATTACAAACATGCCTTCTGCTTTCAGCTTCATTTTTACTTCTGAACAGTGTGACTCTGCAGCCTGGCGCCTGCCTCCACTACTGAGCATGGTGGTAATCTGCAAAGGCACTGCCCAGGGCTATAGGAACTCTTCAGGTTTTAGCAGCTCGCCTGCCTATCAGCAGTCTGATAAACACCAGCAGTAGGTGGGAGAGTAGAGAAATGGAAAGGAAAAGGCAGCAGTGGGAGGAGTGCTCCAGTGTACACGAGAGTTTATTCACAGACGACGGCAATAATCAAAAATTACCCTTGAAGAAGCCCTTAAATTATCTATACAGCAGAGTAAATTTGGCTCTGTGTGAAGAGAAGGTGTATATCTCTAGTTCCTGACAGGGTAAAACCTCACTGAGTTTTCTTTTTCTCCCACAAATGGGATATTGTCCCATTCCTGAATTTAATGGAGAAAAACACACTAAGGAACATTTTAGCAAATCTTATAGGCCAGAAACAGTTGGTTGGTCATCAGCAAAGGGGCAAAGGCAGTTTAATGGAGAAGAACAGCCACTTTACAAATGGTGCTGGAATAACAAAGGTATCCACATATAAACCAGGCATCCAAACAGAACCCTTTCCCCCAGGCTGAACGAAAGGTATATTCTTTTCTTTGCTGCCTTCTTGTAGCACTGGGGATTGAACCCTCACTCCTTGTGCATGTTAGGCAAGAACTCTACCACTCAGAGACACCCCAAGTTCAGGTTCACAGATCTAAATATAAAGCACACAATCACACAACTTCTAGAAGGAAATATTTCTAGGAGAAAAATTTACGTGACCCTGAGTATAATGAGGACCTTTTAGATACAACTCCAGGACCAGCCAGATAGCTCAGCAGGTGAGGGTGCTCTCCATCATGACACATGTACACAGGCACATACACATACCCAAATGCAAAAAATTAAACAAAATGGATATAACATCAAAAGCATCATCTATGAAAAAATAGAGTTGGTAAGCTGAAGTCCATTAATATCTAGGACATCTACTGGCTAAGAGATACTATTAAAAGAATGGAAAGGCAAATACACATTGGGGGGAAAGTCTCTGCAAAGCACCTGAAAAGGAACTGTATCTAGAAATTATATCTAAAAATACAAATTCTTAAAACTCGCTCAGCACCATCCATTAGGGACTGCAAATCGGCACCAGATGACCACTGAATGCCCTAAGAATAGTTAAAGTCCAAATGCCAACTGCACTGAATGCTGGGGGGACGTAGGCAACACAACTCTAGCTGCTCACCGATAGGAAGGCTGAAGGCCAGAAGCCTTCCAAGAGACAGCTAGCTGACCGGATCTTACCACACAGGCTTACCTGACCATGCAACCCAGGCACTGCGCTCCTAAGTACTTGCCCAAATGAGATGAAAACTCACATGCACACAAAACTGGCATGGGAACATGTAAAACAGCTTTCTACATAATGGTCAAAAAATTCAGAAGGAAGAGATAATCTTCAATGGAAACACAAAAGAGGAAAACCAGTGTATTCTGCTGTAAAAAGAAATGAGACAGCTGGGCATGGCAAACACCAGTGGTCTCAGCACGCAGGAGACTGAGGCTTGAGGGAATGCTTTAGCCCACCTACAAAGAATAAAGAGATCCTGGAGAGGAGCTGTAATCTGTGTCTCTTAATCCATAAACCAAATAGTCAAAACCCAAGGCAACTTGGAGAGATTTTTTTTTTCCCCTCAAAATGATGGACTACATATAAAGAAATTACAGTAAGGCCCCCCGAATCTAAACAAAACTTTGTAAGACACAAAATTCAATAAATGTGAATAATGAAGTTTAAATTGTTCAATCTGGTCTTATAGACAGACTTCAGTAATTTCAGTTAGTGTCTTCCCAGTGTTTCTCTCAGGATCAGTCTATCAAAATCAGGAGGAAATCAGGCTAAATACCATAGTCAGATCTTACCCAACAGTTAACATGAGAAAGAATAAAAAAGCCAAGAACCCCAGCCAACTTCGCCATTCCTTTCCTGGGGCAAGTTGGATGCTGCAGTTTTCATAGCGCAGGGCACTTGAACAATACTAGTGTATAAATGGTTTTCTTGACAATCAAACCAAAATTGGAGGAAGGTTCTTACAAGCATCTAGCAATTTGGTCCCTGTGAATGAAGCGCTCTTCCACAGACCGGCCCAGTGGGAAAGACCAAATCAGGATCTAATCCAGAGCATCAACACTAACAGGCTAAAGAAAATCCTTCCCACCCCACCCCACAGGAAGGGATTTCTGAGATTTATTTTACAAACTGGCTTACATCAAAAAGGACTAAGGCTGGGCAATGGTGGCGCACGCCTTTAGTTCCAGCATTTGGGGGGCAGAGGCAGGCAGATTTCTGAGTTTGAGGCTAGCCTGGTCTACAGAGTGAGTTCCAGGACAAGCCAGGGCTACAGAGAGAAACCCTGTCTCGAAAAACCAAACAACAACAACAACAACAACAACAACAAAAGACTAAGAATCTAGATGAGATGCAAACCTCTGAAAGACCTGTGGCTTAATTCGGTAGTTCAAAATGCACTAGGGGTGGGGGTAGGGATGGGGGTGAGGGTGATGCAGTGTGTGACTACTGAAATGTCAGCAAGCCAAGCTCAACCACGGACATTGACAAAAAGCTGATCATCTATTTGACCCTTCAGCTCAGGTTTCTTTATTTAAAAAAAAAAATTGTTTAGTTTTCATTTTGGGGGAAAAAAAAAGGAGCCTCTTCTTATCAACTATGAAAAAAAAATAAAGATGCTAAATCATTTTAGATTACCAAATGAAATATATATAACTTAAAATATGAAAAAATTAATTAAGTGTATTTTATCACAATTCTCTAAATATGCATGCGAGAAAGAGGTTTTCAGGAATGCTAGCCTGGATGACCAGTTTTTGAAATTTGTTCAAATTAAAGTTTGAATTTAAAAAGTTTTTCTTTTAATTTGTGGTAAGACAAACAGACATTTTAAAGTTCTCTTATTTGAGCGTGTTGCATCAGTATGAAACCTCAGTGTGTGGCCACATGTTATTTAATCAGTGAATTGAGGGGCTGCTAAAAGTGCATGTTTGGGGCTGGAGAGATGGCTCAGCAGTTAAGAACACCAACTGCTCTTCCAAAGGTCCTGAGTTCAATTCCCAGCAACCACATGGTGGCTCACAACCATCTGTAATGGGATCTGACGCCCTCTTCTGGTGTGTCTGAGGATAGAGACAGTGTGCTCATAAAAGTCTTTAAAAGAAAAAAAAGGTAGAGGCTTTTAAGTCTAGTGCTCTGTAGAGTTAATAGCTTCAATATACCAAGTATTCTGATCCTGTGTATTGTTTCAGTACATTTTCTGTTTTTTTTTTTTCCTTAAATATCATATTGTGACTTCTTATGTACTTCAAACTATCTCTACCAGCTCCTCCTGATTGTCCTTACAAACTTTCCCTGGTCCATAGTATTCTTTCTCTTCCTTTTCCTCCTCCTCCTCTTTCTCTTCCTCCTATTCTTCCTCTTCCTCTTCCTCCTCCTCCTCCTCTTCTTCTTCTTCCTCTTCCTTCTTCTTCTTCTTCTTCTTCTTCTTCTTCTTCTTCTTCTTCTTCTTCTTCTTCTTCTTCTTCTTCTTCTTTTGTTTTTCTTCTGTTTTGTATTTTTTGTTTTTTTGAGACAGGGTTTCTCTGTATAGCCTTGGCTACCCTAGAACTCACTCTGACTAGTATTCTTTCATTTAATGCTTTTATTTTACATTTTAAAATCAGTATATAAACCAGTGGATTTCTCTATGCACGTTCACAATACTTTGTTCTGCTGATCCTCTTGTCTGGCCCCTTCCCTGGCTGACAGGTTCTGGCAGGAGCTGTACTGAAGTGGCCTATTTCAGAAGGGCATCATCAAGGCCATGGTGTTTTCTTTCTTTGTTGCATGATGCTAGGTAAACACAGTAAGAATTATTACATTACCTAGTTGGGTTATTCCTCATTTTGGTATGAGTTTGAGGGTAGCCTGGTCTACATAGAAAGTTCCAGGACAACAATGGATGTTACACAGAGAAACTGTCTGAAAAAAACAAAAAGAAAAAGAAAGCCCTTCTACTGTCTGACTCATCTCTGGCACCTGTGGGTGGGAAGGAACAAGTAGAAGGAGTGCAGGACAGATTTGGGATTCAGAAGGAAAAGGAGGAAAATCTAAACTTCATGCCACTTTATATTAGAGAGAGCATCATAACATTAAAAACTTACTTTAAATCTAATTTCATATAGTGTGTATGTGTGTGTGTGTATGTGTAAAATAGGTGAGTCTCTGTTGGCATTACCCTGATTAACAATACATCTGAATAAACTTATCCTTTTTGTGTATGTTTTTGAGACAGGGCCTGACACTAAGGCCTTACTATGTAGTCCAGGCTAGCCTGAAGTTTGAAATGATTCTCCTGCCATTCTTGCCAGAAGCCAGGAGCATGTGCACCACCACACCAGGCCCTTTGCTTCTTTATTTCCTTTTTTGTGCTTTGTCTACCTGATACGTTTAACTTTCTGACTATTTAGAAGATTGTAGGTACTTTTCTGTGTTTAGTGGCATTTATTTGTGTGCATGTATGTGTGCTGTACTTGTGGAGGACAGAGGTCAACATCTGGTATCTTCCTCTACAACTCTACCTTGTGGGGGCCTCCCAGTGAACTGACTAGGCTGACTAGCCAGCAAGACTCTGAGCTTTCTGTTTCTAGCATCTAGCACCCAGGAAAAAGCTGGGTACAGTAGTACGTGCATGAAAGCCCAGCTCTGGGTAGGCAGAGTCAAACAAAGACGTCTGAGGCTTGCTGGCCAATCGGCCTAGACTAATCGGTGAACTCTAGGCTAATAAGATACAGTTTCAAAATACATGCTGGACAACTCTAGCTTCCACATTTGCTTGTGTATGAGCGCATGATGCACACACATACACATATACCGCAATTTCACCTAATGTTCTTCAAGAAGAACCATTAATAAAAAATAATGTATTCTAACATGTAATATATTTATATTTTAAAATTGAAAAATGTTTCAAATGTGTCCAAGTTAGAGTTAGTTCTACTATAGAAAATACTGATAGATATAACATAAATGAATTTTTGATATCCTCTATAGTTTTTAAAAGAAAAGGTTCAAAGTATAGAGATCAAAAAGTCAAAGCCCCAACTGTCTGAAGTGGAGGGATGTGCACGGTGTGGTAGATGGTCTCTGTCAACTGTCTAAAGTGAAGGGATGTGCACGGTGTGGTAGACGGTCTCTGTCAACTGAAGTGGAGGGATGTGCACGGTGTGGTAGACGGTCTCTGTCAACT
>JANHMN010000002.1:107736880-107757551 GCA_030674055.1 Rhabdomys pumilio | reverse complement strand
GTCTCTGTCAACTGTCTGAAGTGGAGGGATGTGCACGGTGTGGTAGATGGTCTCTGTCACAGGATGAAGTAGGTAATCAGGAAGCTGGGTTCGCAGCTGTTCCTCAGCACTCTGGAGGTAGAGCAAGGTCTCCTGGCACCTGCTGCAATGTTGGTTGTGCGTGCACCCGTACTTGCTATACAGAAGGCTGGGTGCCTTCTTTGCAACTTTGCAGTTCTTACGTTTCCTATACCCATGCTGCCCTCCAACATGGCAGCAATATGTGCTGGCATCAGTGAACATCTATTTCTGTTGCCTGACACATTGAAAGTGGATTTTTGCTGCTGTTATGCTTTTTTAAAAAGCACTGTTCTTTATAATCATTTAAAATTTTCATTTTTAAATGATTATAAACTCACAAGAGGGAAAAACATTTCCTCTGAATTTTTTATGTAGTATTCTCCACTCATGTAATTATAGTCTAATATCAAGACCAAGGAAATTGACATGTGCATAACACTTGTAACAAGACTACAAATCTCACTCAGTGTCTGTCAGCATGTGTGTGTGTGTGTGTGTGTGTGTATGTGTGTGTGTGTGTCTGGTTGTGTGCGGATAACAAAGGTCTTTTATACCATTTCCTCCCAAATACTGTCTCCATCTTCTGAATGTGCTGTCTCTGTTCTTTTGTCACTTTGAATATGTGACATAAGGAAATCACATGAGATGCAACCTTCCCAAAGTGACTTAGAGCTATCAGTGGACTTGTGTGCATCAATGGCCTGTTCCTCTCTTAGCACTGAGCAATGTCATGCCGTTCGGGTGTTTAATGATGCACCTTGTGGAGACTACGCCAGTTACTTCTAGCTTTCACTATGATTGTATCATTAATTCATACAGAAAAATATAATAATAACAAGTTATCAACCACTGGGTGGTGGTGGCACACGCCTTTAATCCCAGCACTTGGGAGGCAGAGGCAGGCGGATTTCTGAGTTTGAGGCCAGCCTGGTCTACAGAGTGAGTTCCAGGACAGCCAGGACTACACAGAGAAAACCTGTCTCGAAAAACAAACAAAACAAAACAAAACAACAACAACAACAACAACAAAACAAGTTATCAACCAGCAAGAGAGTAGTGGTATGGACTGAACTGTACTCCTGAGAAAATAAGTCAAACTTCCACCCTCTGGTACCTGCAAATGTGTCAGTACACTGCTCTGCACCTGAGTAGGGCATAAGTATAAATCTATACTTCTCTTGAACATACTCTCTTCTCTGCCGACCGATATAACTTTTCCTACCGTCCCTCCATGTTTCACCTTGGCTGTCCCAGGATCAAAGGAGCTGGACCCCACATTAACTCTGAAACACATACCTGGATCTTCTCAAAGCATCTGCTTTTACATGCCAATGGTGCTTTACCTTGGGCCGCACAGCCCCTGACAGCAGAAGCTGTTCTCCTCTCCTCTATTTTCAGATCCGGCACACAGTTCCACCATAGTGTGTGTGGAAGGAAAGAACTGGGCACTGGCAGAGATCACTGGGTTAAAACTTCAATCCTGCCATGTGCTGTTTAAAAAAGCCTGAGTTTAGTTTCTATACCTATAAAAGAGTCACAGTTCAGCTCCTGTTTGTTACTCCACAGTCATGTAACCTGGACCAGTTGAATCATGTCTGTCAGCTTCAGTGGCCATATCAGACAATATCTTCAAGGTTTCAGGTCAGGTACCTTCCTTGTTCCTCATTTCTCCTTCATATTAAGAAGGGTCTACATCTCAGCACCTTCTGAGGAATAGCTAAGGCTCCCTAACCTTGGTCTAAGCCTAGTGAGTATCTCAGCTGGAATAGCTCTCTATTGCTACAAGAGTAATGGAGGTGATCTTTACATCCAAACTTACTCAGGGAATCAGAAGGCAGTGTCAGAAAGAGCTCAAAAGTCACTAGGCATGTGGTGCACATCTGTAATCCCAGCACTCAGGAGGATTTGGCAGAAAAATCCTGAGTTTGAGGCTGGCCTATTCTTTTTTCATCCCAATATTTATTTATTTTTATGTATATGAGTGATCTGTCTTCACATACACTGGAATAGGGAATCAGATCCTATTACTGATGGTTTTGAGACACCATGTGCGTGCTGGGATTTGAATTTGGGTCCCCTGGAAGAACAGTCAGTACTCTTAACTATTGAGCCATCTCTTCAGCCCCTTTCATGTCACTCTTATCCCCATGAATTCATTTTCTTGTGTCCATATCTGGAAACCTATACATTTTTTTTCTGCAAGTAGGACCCCAGGGAGGACTCTAAGCTAGATTAGTGTGAAAGTCTGGTCCTCCAGCTAGTGCCTAGAGAGACTGACATGCCAAGAGTGCAGCTTTGGTGGCTAGGAAACGACTAGGAACTAGAGCAAGCGAGCAAAAAAAGGATTACTTGAGCTTTGGTTCCCGTCCTTCACTCGTGTACTGCCAACAGATGAGCCCGATGAGGTCCTGCACTCTGGCACTGGCCATGGTCACCACAGTCATTGGCAGTAGTCTGTCCTGGCTGGAGTGCAACGGGAGGTAGACGTCGATCTTCTTAGTTGCAGTTGTACCCACATGACCCTGTGAACAGAGCACACACATCCGAGTAAAACACACAGCTGTGCTCTTGCAGGCAGTAAGGATGCTAGCACAGCCATTTCTCACACAGACCTGCTCTGAGCCTCGACAGTCTCGAGGGCATCAAAGTCTATGTTCAGGAAGGCGAATGGGCGTTCCTAGAAGAACAAGTATGAGTGTGAGCAGAGTTGGTGTTTGGTGTTGGTCTGGGTTTATTATCAACTCTCTATCCTTGGAGGTACTAACAGATCCTGCCATCAGCTGCCTTCCCTGGTAACAGCCATGTCTCTCCTGGAGAGGTTGAAGAGAAGGCACTCACACTGAGACAAGAGCTTGTCTATGTACCTCAGAGATTTCAGGAACTAATTCCATTGGGCGGAGCACCTGCTTACTCAGTGCCACACAGTTCAAGAGTGCTTGGTCGGCTACCACTGCTCACTCTACATTACTCCATGCACTCCCAGTTCAGCCATCTTCTCTGCACTCTCCTTTCTGCATTCTGGAGCGCTAGCACTACACAACACGTCCAAGCTGCTCTGTAAACATTCTACTTCTGAGCCTTTGAGCAAAAGCTGCTGTCTGAGGAGGGCAGGCCTTCTCTACCATTCTCTTAAAACAGGACTGCTTTGTTATTTTTAACTCTTCCTTCCCCTAGGTTCTCCTTCTCCCTATTTCTCATCTCTTTCCTCTCTAACTCCCAAGTTGCTCTGCTGCCTACAGTGGCTTCCAATTCATGATCCTCGCACCTAAGCTGCAGCACAAGCACACACCGCCATGTCTGGCTCTTCAGTCATTGTTTTCATAATCCCCAGATCCTCAAGGTGTCAGGAGGCCAAGTAGGTAGTGTTGTCCCCACTAACATTTCCAAACTTTTACTTCTTCTTTTCCTCAAAACTTCCTGTTCCAGTGAGTTCCAAACCATCCAACTCTAGCTCTGGTATCCCCTCCTGTTCTGGTTTATGGGGCTCTAGGCCACTGTAGCTTTGTCTTTTCCCTTTAGCTACTTTGTGTGGGTTCTGCACACAAAATAAAACACACTACAAGCCATCCCCCTTTCTCAGCAGAGACTAGACTTTGGTCTTTCTGGCCTGCAGTCTGACTCACTCACAAACATGTCCAGAACATCACAAGGAGAAGCAAGCACACACAGTTCCGTTTATATTGGTGCCCTTAACTGCCTCACGTCACCCCCTATCCCAAGTCACGGCAGCAAGTGGCACCAGCACTGCACCAGCTGCTCATGTCCCAGATCCTTTTTCTTTCTACTGTCTAGTTGCTAGCAAGTTCAAGGACATGTACTGTAAAACTGTGTTTCAGTGGAAGAACGGTCTTTGAAGCAAATGGCAATAGGATGGCCAGAGAGCAGCATGCAGAAGAACGGACCTGCATTCCTACCTCACAGCACATACAAACATAAACTATAAGAGTAAAACCATAACACTCATAGTAGGATACGTCTTCATGACCTTGAATTAAGCACTGATTTCTTTAAATGACACAAAGTTAAGCAACAAAAAAATAAATCAATTTATCAATATTTTAAAAATGTGTTCTCCAAAGAATATTGTTAAAAAGGTGATACACAGAAGGATAAGGAAGGGTTTACCATCAAGAACATGCTGAGAACGCTCACGATGAAACAGAAAAGATAATCCTATTAAGATATTGGCAAAGGATTTGAGTAGACATTTCTTTGAAGAAAAAAAACCAAGTGACCAATAAATACATGAAAGGATACTCCACACCAACTATCATAATGCAAGTCCCAGCCACACAGAAGGTGCTAAGTTGTCACTGTGCAAAGGTTGTTACGATACCATTGCATGTGCATGTAAGCATGTACGCACACTTCCCCCGCATGCACACTAATAGAGTGTCCCTCTTCTCTAAGCATATCCTGGATTGGTTTGCAGTATGAGGGAGGGACACGACACTAAAAGCCATCATATTACAAGCCTCTTCCCATTTCTCTAGTGAGTGAATAACAATAAATAAAGTCCAAACTCACACAACACTGTGTGATTGATCTGGTACCTACCTACCTCTCATCATCACCCAATGCCAACTCGCCTGGCTGCCCATCAGGGTTTAGCTACCTTGGCCTGAAAGTGCTCCTGGGGTGTGTGTCTGGGCACACATCTGTGGATACCCTGTCTGCATCTCTTGCTTTGAAGACCCCACTGGGCACTACTCAGTAGATCTAGACAGCTCTTCTTCATCACCTGTCATCCTTTAATGTTAGCTCTTGGCCATGACACTAAGTTGCTCTGGGCTTCTGTTCCTCACATGTAAAATGATAATGATAAGACTCTCTTGATGACTGATGCTGAAGCCTCGGCTCCTGGCTCCTCCTCACAGCTCCTTCACTGATAACATGAAAGAAAAAAGTCCTTCTCAGTTACTCTCTCACAGGTACTCTGCTCGTTCCCTTTGTACCCCTTAACAATTTAGGATTATGCCTTTATTTCTGTTCATCTTTAACACACACTCTTCTCACCAAACTGGTAATAGTGTCTCTTTGCTTCTTGTTCCATACACCATGCCTAGCAGTGTGCCTGGCAGACTGAAGACCCCCTCCTCAAAAAAGAATCTGAGAGCCAAGGCATGCTGTCTTGTTGACCCAGCTAATTGATTGGATTCTTAAGCCCAAGAATTTGAGGTCTACCTGGCTGGCATGGCGGAACTTTATCCTTACACTAAATGCCAAATGAACAAATAAAACACCGTTGAATGTCCTAAATGCATACTTTTTGAGGAACTCAATAAATCTTCATTTCTTTTCTTCCTCTTGCCTTTTTTACATGGGTCTGTTTCTGATCATACCGGCAAACATAGAGATTTAGCCAATCACCTGGTTTCACTTTATAATTCTGGCATTCTAAGAGTCCAAACCTGAATAAGGTAGGTAAGATAAAGTTGGTTTCAAAAGTACTTTACGTAAATGTTACTTCTCTCTCAATCCAATAACTAACATTAGGCCAAGTGATGGTCCCCAAGTCTAAAGGTATCAAGTGAGGAAGAAAGTCAATTTTCTACAATATTCCTGTCTTTTTCATAGGCACAGCTCTGAATGTTTTTGTATGCTTTTTGCAAAGAAATAATAACATCAGTAGTTATTATTGCTGGCTTCTCCAGCAAGCATATTGACACTAAGACAGGCCGAGGGTGAACTAATCACAGAGGAACCTCCCTAGAGAGCTGTGATAGCTAGTCTTGGTTGTCAACTTAACTGCAGCTGGAACCTCAAGCTAAACCCCAAACTGCCTGGTATACCTTTCAGGGACTTTTTTTCTGATTTGTTTTTGAGACAGAGTTTCTCTTTGTAGCCCTGCTGTCTTAGAACTAGTGAGTGCTGGGATAAAGTGTGTACTACCAGAGTCTGGCTGAAGGATTCTTCTTAGTTGAATTCTGAGGTGGGAAGACTCACCTTAAACCTGGGCTATTGCAGGTGGCAGTCCACATAAAAGGCATGGAAAATAGAAGCCTTGCTCTTGGCCAGTTTGCTCTCATTCCTGCTGGCAAGTCTATCCCCTCATTGCAGAGCCAGACTACAAAGAAGACTGAAAACAAGCCACTCTCCAGGAAGCCTCCTAGGCTCAACCAGCAGGCTGGGACTGCTGAGACATCCAGTGTCATGGACTGAACAACAACTAGATTCGTGGCTTTTCCACTGGGACAAGGCCACTGTTGACTGTCCTGACCACAGCCTATAAGCCACTCTAATAAATCCCTTTACACACGCACGCACGCACACTCTTCTCTTTCGCCTACTGCTTTCCTTTTTTACCCTCACTTATTCCTGCTGCTACTGCTGTGGAATAGTAGCCGAGAGGTCACAGACAGGGCTGACATAGCAAGACATGGAAACCTCGGGGAAAGGCAATGAGAATCTGCTTCACAAACTGTAATGTGCTTCCTAAGTGCAGAGCAGCTTACTAGATGCTTCTGATTTCGGATCCACTCTGATCTCATGAACATGGGGCCTAAAGGGATAGCACACAAGCTCTAAAGAGAACACTGACAATTCTAGTAGAGCAGACATTTGTTTAGCGCTTTGGCTCTCACTTATTTCTCAGCTTAACTCTACCTTTATATTCCAGTGGAGAGAACTAAGGCTTCCAACAACACAGTGTCCCACTCACTCTTCCAAAGCCACATGGAAGAACCACAACAGCTCAACCTGAGCCACGGTGAGATGACTCCAAAACCACTGTTCTGAATATCCAACTCCTTCACCCTCTTAGTCAGTCCAAGTGCCACTAAACCCCACTCTCTGCAGCTCACCTTCTCTCTCCCTTTGTCCTCATAAACACAACAAAAGATTCATGCTGAGCAGCCTCCTACAGAAAGATCTAGATCTGAGGGAAGAGAATATAAATACACAGACTCCCAGGACCTCCTCTGATCCTAACTGCAGGACAGTCACTGTTAGGAGACCCTGGCAGGTGTTAATGGTATATCCTATGGTCTCTTAACCCTGCTCATTTCATATGAAATCAGAAAAAAGCACAGAGATGCTTAGTAAATGAGTGAAGCCCTTTATCATTTCAATTTTCTACTTCCATCTTGGGAAAGTGCCTTACAGACCCTGAAATTATCTACTCTAATGAGAAGCTCTTCTGAGAAGCTCCAGGTGGTGGCAGTCACTTGATCTGAGAGTCCCTGGGTTGCAAGATGTAGAGAAAATCATCTAAAACATAAAACAATCCATCAACATAATAGAAAGTAATTAACTTATAAAAAATAAGGTGACCAAAGGATTAAAAGTATTCATCACATGTGAAGAAAGCAATATTCCAGAGGCCTAACATCCAAGTATTAAAAAGCAACTAACAATAAACAAAGATCGTGTCACACAGCTTTACTGCACAGCAATTTATATGCTTCGCAATACAGGGTTTGGGAGATAAAGCCATAATTAGAGCACAAGAGAGGGCTTCACGGGGACCAGGTTCAGCTGTATCTTTCTCCCCTCTCACGCATTCAACAAATACCCACTGTACCACCACGCTGGGACCTGAAGATCAAGTCTAACAGGCAAGGTGTGGAGCAGACCCTCAGCAGTCTCCTGGCCTGCTAGGGAGTGCACACTAAGAAGAAAAAGATAAAGGCTGCCAAGAAAGCCCAGAGGCGGTTCTCACACTGGAAGGGGTTGAAGAGGCATCTTGGGAAAGCCTTCATGCTCCCTGACAGAGAACCATGCGGCCAGAGAAGCTGCTCACTCCACTTACAATCAGCACAACAGAGGCAGGGCAGTGGTTCCTTCTGAGACATGGTGATTTTATGAGTGATTTAATATTTTGCTTTGTATTTTCTATAATGAATACTATGTTTCCAATTAGGAACAAAAGATTGTAATTATAAACACTAACACCAACAACAAGGAGATGAAGAGAGCAAGGGTAACTACCACTCAAGGCTTACCGCCCTTAGGTAGAGAAAGCAGCTCCATGTTGGAAATGCAGCTCATGTTCATGTCAAGGCACCAAGCACACATAGCACGTGAGCTGGGACTACAGCGCCCTGGTAGCACTTCCCCAGCATAGGGAAGGCCCAGAGTTAAGTAACTTTCATTAAAGAAAAATAAAAAGCAACAAATCCAGCAGGTGAGACACCTCAGCAGGTAAAGCATTTGCTGCCAGACCCGAGGATCCACGGCCCACAGAACAGAGTGGATTCCCTGCAAGTGTCCAGGTAAGACCTAAATATCGAACTTAACTTAATTCTAAATGATGACTTACAGTCAGTCAGCACATGTGAAGCTAGCCACAGACCAGTGTCCTCTGGATCAGCTCCTATCACCTGTACCAACTACTGGCCCTGCCTGACATGTCTCTCAAACCTTTCTCCTGTCCTGTGGCCCTGGCCCAGATGAGGCCAATCATCCTCTCAGTCACACTGGAACATCAGTGTTCAGACTGTCAGAAAACAGACCACACCCGTCAGAAACCTGCTCCCATCACTGGGTTTTAACATTTCTGCCTCGGCATGGCAGCTAACAACCTGGACAACCAGCACCAATGCCTCACTGCTACTCAATACACAGAACAGAGCACAGACTTGCAGTCATCTGCATCCAGATTTGAATCCTGGCTCTGACAGCTGCCCTTAGACACTGAGCAAGTAATTGCACCTCTCAGAACTTCCACTTTCTTACTGGGATAGGCAAATACAAGGTGTCTATCTCATACACATCACACCCACACATACTCACTGACCGAGGAAGGCAGGCTTTCCTCTGCCCTTCAATTCAAACGTCTCTTTTTCCAAGAAGGAGAAAGCCCAAAACCACTGCTTCGCCCCTACTTCCCAGCACCTTGCTTCTCACAACCTTACAGTTCACTGTTTTCTATCTCTCCCTTCCTCTTCTCTCATTTACAGTGAATTACAGAACACAACAACCATGTCCCATCCATTTGTGGATGCTCCTTGGGCCTGAAGTACAGCAGAGGTTTAGGGTTAGCTTTGCCAAGCCAAAAAACCTCCTCAGGTCTCTCACTCCTTTCTTATCCTCGTAACTGACTGCCTCTGTTACTGTAGGCCACTCTCTTCTCTGAAATGCCTCCTGCACATGTGACACAGGACCTGACATACAGCAAGTAAGGAATAATGATTTAAAACACTTCATTACCCTGCAACTTACACAGCTGAACATTTTTAACATCCCACTATTGTAAGCTGTATTCTCTGAAGCATTCTTTGATATAAATATGTACACATTCTACATGTATATTACTGGGTCAAGGGATATGAGTCTTTGTAGCTTATGGAAATGTGTTTTCAAGCCTATCAAGAGACTATCAACATTATGAACCATATGCCATCTAATTTATAATCTAACAATTAGCTTTTCCAATCTAAAAATATAAAGCTTAAAAACAATTTATCACACAGAATGTAAATAGGAACTAACTGAAACGTACAGCAGTGGACATGATAATGGATTTGTCCATTTAGACAATGTGACTCATTAACTAAAACAATATGGAACCTAGATACATACATATATAGCTTACATTATCTACTGCCTAAATAAAACCACTTTAAAGTTTCCAAAATAGAGGAAGCAGAAAGAACAGATGCTGCTCAATTTCAAATAATCATTTTTTAAAAATAATTTTATATTAAACTAGGTATGCACACGTGTTTAATTCCAGCACTAAGGAGGCAGAGGCAGGCAGATGGCTTCAAGCTCAAAGCCAGCCTGCTCTACAGAGAGAACCTGCTTCAAAAACAAAAACAAACAAAAAACCCAAAACAAAAGAAGACAACAAAACCCTGTGTGCGTGCGTGCGTGCGTGTGTGTATGTTTCTGCCTGTATGTATATCTGTGCACCACATGTGTGCCTAATGTCTGAGGTGAAGAAGGTATTGGATCCCCTCAAACTGGAGTTAGAAACAATTGTGAGCCACCATGTGGGTACCTGGAATCAAACCTAGGTCTTCTGGGAGATTAGCCAGTGTTCTTAACTGCTAAGCCATCTTTCAAAGCCTGCCCCTGACCCTCTTTGGACAGGGTCTGACTTTATAGTCCTGGCTGGCCAGGAACCTGCTATGTAGGTCTTGCTGGCCTCAAATGTGTGATCTTCCTATTTTTGCTTCCTGCATGCTGCTGGGATTGCAACCTACATGGCCTGCTTAAAATGGTCTTCATTTAGGAACTACCCTCATCAAGTGAGTCAACTGAACTAAGACTTATGAACTAAGGCTCCATTTGCAGGGCTACTTAACATCAACACTTCCAATAATAAATTGAATAGCAGATCTCCAAACTGTTGCTAAGTGTTCAATTTCTCTGCCAAAGGAAGGAAACAGAAAGGACAGACAGCTTGGCTTCTGCAATTAAAGAGACAAAAAGCAGGGAACATTATTCCATTAGTCACAACTGCACAAGCAGATCATTATATGTAATTTTAATGCAGAAATAAATGCATCAGTGTATCCAGACAATGTAATAATGCAAATTGATAAAAGGTTTATTTGTAGACTTTGAAAGGAAACATTGTGTTTAAGCAATGGCTGCTTTGCCTTTTTATTGACACCTTTCTCCCTATCCTCCTCAACAGGGACAAAAGGATGCTGGGCTCAATATACTGTGTTCTATATACAGTCCTCTATAGGTGCCACAGGATGCTGGGCTCAATATACTGTGTTCTATATACAGTCCTCTATAGGTGCCACAGGGGTGATAGCAAGGCAAGAGCTGTACACTTAAATGCTCACTTCTCCGAGAATATTTAATGGCTTCTATTTGAAAAGACATAATATTTCTAAATACAATCCAGCATAAACCAGATTATCTAATTGTAAGAAGTAAAGAGGCTCTATATAACAGAGAAAAAACTTCTAAACACTACAATCTTATGGGCTCAGGAAATGAACTCACTTTTTTACATTCAAAATAGTAGCAATGAATGTGCATAGATTTTATATAAAACTATATGACAAATCCATTCAGAGCTATAGAGTTGGCTTTGTACTGCTATCTTAACCCTCAATAAATCTAGACTGCTTAAAGGCTATTAAATTAACATTTCCCTGATCTGGCACCTGTAGTCAAGTTAATTTGTCAAAAACATTTCTACAGTTTGTCACTGGACACTGTATTTTCTGACAAGCTTAAAATAAAATTGACAAAATCTCATTAATTCCCTCTGAATCACCAACCTTGGTTACATTAAGCTTTTATTATCAAGAACGTCAAGTGTCACTCCTTCTTTAAGGAGGTCAAGTTCTGATCTGGGTGCTTCTCGGATCCTTCCGTCCTCACAGAAGCTGGGGCAGCACAGTGCGGTGATGAAGAGCACAGGCTGGACTCAGTCCTGCACACCACACCAACACAGGCTGACCTGTACTGGTCAGCAACTTAAGGTCATGATGTCCTCATCCATGAAGAATGAGGGCCCGAGTTTGGATCCCCAGAACCCATATAAGATGCTAGTTACTAGACCAGGTGTAGCAGCACACAGCTTTAATCCCAGCACTTGGAAGACAGAGACAGGCAGATTCTGTGAGTTCGAGGCCAATCTAGTCTACAAGCAAGCTCCAGGTCAGCCAAAGCTACACAGCGCAATCTGTTGTAAATGAACAACAGGGCAGAGTGACATGGTACTATATAGTCAGCTAATCTAGCCATTAGTGAGCTCCAAGTTTAGTGAGAAACCCTGTCTCAAGAAAATAATAAACAAAAAGTAAGTAAATAAAATGAGAAGCAGCAAAGCAAGGAAACAAAGTCAACCTCTGACCCCCACACACGCAGGAGAACACACACTATGTACACACAGGATTTCAAAAGCATGGAGAATAGCAGTCCTCCCTCACGGGTTGTAGAGAGGACTTGAAAAGATTCCATGTAGAAGCATCCATTTCTCTGATCCACAGTAACGGATCATGAAATGCTCTTGGCCACTATGCTTGCTATATGTAGATATAATAATCTTACTTTATAATCAAGACTTAAAAGGTTTTATTGACAGCCATAGACTTGATATTCTTAAGACACCTTCTGGGCATCTCCTTTAAAACACCATCAGAATGTGGCATACAGCAGCCTCTCCTGAAGCCCTAAACTGATGTGGCTCTGTTATCAGCTAAAAACAAAACAAAAAGCAAGCAAGCAAACAAACAAACAAACAACAAAAAATAAGCCCTCTGCCTCACTCCCAGGAACAGTCTTGACAATTAAATGTTTCTTCCTATTGGGTAAAATCTTCCTGCAGAGTTTGCCCACTGATCTTAGTTCTAGCCTAATGACATCTGAACAAGTCTGCTGCTTTACAGCACTTCCCTCCCAGCCTCCTTTATACAACTATGACCAAAACTCAAAACACACAAAACCGAGCCAAACAAAAAACCCAACGCCACCTGGGCTGGTAGGTACTGTGGAGTACACCAGACCTTTTTAAGAGGATAGCACAGAAAAACTGAAACGTCATAGCAAATGTACATATAGCTCTACACAGGTACCAGGAAGTTGTTGCTCTCAAGAAAACTATTCTCTATTTAAAATTTTTGCTGCTCTGATCCTTGGGGGTGGGGTGGGGAGCCTAGCACCTCTGTTTTAAAAGCATTGAGTTGTTCTATGTGGTTTGAACAATAAATTCAAATAACTCTTTAAGTTAGCGAATGAGGGCCAATGAGAATATTCAACAGGAACAGTTGCTTGCTCAATAAGCCTGATTCTTGGATCTTGGAAACCATGATTGACGGAGAGAACTGATTCCTGAAAGTTGTCCTCCAACCTCCACACACACACTGTGACACTGACAAGCTCCCCACAACATGCATATAATAATAATAATACATTTTTTTTCTAGACAAAGTCTTATTATGTAACCCTAGCTATCCTTGAACTAGCTATGTAGACCAGCTAGTCTCAAACTCACAGAGACAGAGAGATTGGCCTGCCTCTGCCTCTGTCTCTGCCTCTGAAGTCCTGAGATTAAAGGCATGCACCATCATGCCCAGCCAGTAAAATAAAAATTTAAAAATATATATCAACTGGAAAAAGTTGTTCATTTTAAAATTTATGTTAAGCAGTAAACAAAGAATAAGGGAAGCATGAGGGGAAAACTAAAAGCCTGAACAGACTGCTTTAAAAGCCATCTTTACAGGATAAAAAGTGTCCATTTTGAATTTTCATAGCCATTGTGGCATCATTAAATGCTACACAGCACTTTGCATTTAATTATACAAACAATGCCTTCCATAATGATGATAATATCAGAGAAAGGTAATTTACATGAACTAAGCCCCATCACCTAGCATAAGTTTAGAGACCTCTTTACTATTAAATCATTTATATAATAAAATCAATATGCTTTAAAAGTAAAAATAGGGGTTTTTTAAAGACCATAAAAAAGAGTTAAATGTTTTAAACACTATCAATTTTCATGGTATAATGAGTCTTTTTTAAGATTTAATACCAACTTTCAACATTAAACTCAACGGAGAACTCATGCTTGGTTTCATTACTAGTTGGTGGAGCTCTGGCAGAGGTCACACAGTTGGCCATCACCACAGTCCTCAACTACAGGGAACTTTGGCACAACCCTCCCAATTACCCCACAGACAACTGAACTTCAGAGAATGAAACATTTCTGAGCAGAGCTGCAAAAACAGTGAAGATCCAGACACAGATTTTCTTGTAAAGTTTCATTTGATTAAACAGTAACATAAATATTCACCTTAAAATTCGTTTCCCTGATTTGCTGGTCTTTGAGCCTCATACACTCCTGTGCAGCAGGCTCACGCCCTTTATCACTTTAAGACTTGATGTTCTTCAATGACAGAATTCAAACGTTCCACCGAATCATCATTTAGTAAGTCCTAAAAACCTTTTAGAATTAATCTTTCATGCACATACAGCTTATCCAAAGTTGGGCTATAATTAGACAGCCCTGGCATAAATGAGCTTACTACTTTATTTGCTCAATCAGTGTATGTCTCTTCAGTAATTATAATTAATTCAAGTCCCTGATGCACCTCCTAACAAACAATGTAAAAACATCAGGCAAAATGGAAATAAATAGCCTTACATTTCTCCAATTATGATATTCACTTTCATCCTCAAAATACATATGTGAGATCTGGGGTGAGTCTGCTCTATATTAAAAAAAAAAAAAAAAAACACTCAAAGAACCTACAACTCAAAGACCAAAACACACCATGCTTTTCCCATAGGAAAACACAGACACAAATAATCAACTGAAGATTTTCATTTAGCAGTTTGTAAATGCACAAAAACAGAATAAGCAAGAAAAGGAGAAAGCAAATCATTATTGTGTACCTAGAATAACCCTGAGAGAATGGCTTGGAGTTATACATGAAATTTATAATTCTACCAAGCCTTCACCAGTCTCCTGGGCAGAAACTCAGGGAAAAGAAGCAAGAAGAAGGAAGCTTCACTTTTTAAATGAGGGTAAAGTAGAGTCCGTGAGCACTGAGGACAGTTAGTACTGAGCACCAGAAAGACACTCAAGTGTGGTAGGGAAGCAGAAGCAGCAGGATCACTGCAAGTCTGAGGCCAGCCTGGCCTCCACTGGGAGTTCCAGGCTGCCTAGACTCACAGTGAGATCACCCTGTCTCCACAAAGCAAAACAAAAAATGATCAGTAAGATATGCTGCTTGTCTGTTACTCTGTGAAATCAGACTGCATGGAGTATACAGCACAAACTGAGCCAACCACTAGGCTGGCAGTAAGGATGGGGACCTTACTATGTACTCCCATGTAGCTCTCTACCGCTGCTTGACACCACTTGTTGGGCATTTCTCCAGAATCCCATGGCAAACCCCATCCCTGGGTGAATTTCAGACCTGAAGCACTCACTATCTAGCAAGGGGCACAAATGCTGTAACCACAACTTCAAAACTAGGGGTTGCCATTGGAAAGAGAGGAAGAGGGACAGAGGAAGGGCTGCCTCAGTTATTCAGGAAGTGGACAGGCTTGCAGGTAGGCACTGTGGAGCTTGGTAATCCTTCGTTTTGGGGGTAAAAATGCAAAAGAACATAAGAGCCCTTAAAAGGCTGGTAGCAACCGCTTCAGTTGTCGAGAGCAGCAGTCGATACTATCTCACAGGTCATAAGGATAGCCATTCTTATGAGATTAGAGACACATCTGTAATTGCAAGGTCTTTCTGTTAGTAAATCTGGTACCCAGGTGGCAGTACTCCAGTGTGCTTTCATCCAGGGAGGAAAATAACAATTTGGCCCCTGGAGGGAAGGGTCAGCAGCATATGGTATCAACCTTCATCCCGGGCTTGAGGTGGTCACAGTGCTTCTCCAGTTACAACCCTCTGCAGGAAGGGGCAGTCCAGACTTGCTGGCTTGCAGAAACAGAAGAGTCACTGGTGCACCTGGATCCCCAGGGTGTCTATCTCAGCCCCCTGACATTTCTTCATGCTCATCCTGAGGCTCAGTCAGTCTGATCTCCTTGGAGGTCCTAACTAAACCAGACACAGGCAGAGTCGGATTTTTATCTTATTAAAATAGATATGGCTAATTTGTCTTTTCAAATTCATTTTAAATTAAATTGGATTTCCTGGGAAGGCTGCTGGGTCAGTCCCCTGCTGGAAGGCAGGACAGAGGTTAATTGCACGCCCTTCAGCAGCTCTTCTGCTCTCCTGGGCAGACTCTGATAACCTGCCCCAGAGGTGGGGAAGGCCTTGGTTTATTGGGCAATAATGCTGCCATTAGAACCATCTACCATCATGCCAGGAAACCTTTTTTTAAAAAAAAAATTAAAATAAAATAAAACAAAACAAAACTGACTACAGTAACAGGAAAGAAATGTAATGGTGTTACCAGGTCGAAGTTAGTTCTTTTAAAACATGAAATCAACTGCTAACACCTCAACTCTTTGCTTCCTTGAAGGGTTCGAACTGATGAAACAGTGCACACCCTTCTGGGGCAAATTGTTCACTGATTTCAATGGAAAATTCTACTAATGCTTTCACTTAATTTATCTCATTTTAGACTGTCTATGTTCATGGAAATTTAACCCAGTAACTCCCTGTTATACAAAGCATAACAAAGTATGAATACTTAAATACAGTGTAAATAAAACACTTTATCAATTATATTTTTGTATTCTAAATGAGTGACTTCACTTAGCATGTCTGCCTTACACAGCACCACACTATTTTTCAATTAAAAGTCCAGATGTTTCAAAGGCTCCAGTAGGCACTAGCAGTTATGAGAGATGCTTTCTCTGCATTGTAATCATCACCAGCACAGCAGCTCTGGGCTGCATTAACATATCATGTTTTATTCCAGTCCCCTCCTCACAGAGCAGGGACTCATGCAGCACAGCAGAGAGCTAGACCGACAGCTCCCTTTACAAACATCCCCTGAGCTGCGTGTTCTCACAGGACTTTAGAGAGCAGAGCTCACTGTAAGCTAGCTTGCTTCTTAGCAAGAACAATGACCGATTTGATTGTCCTCAATGGTGCTGGAGACTGAGCCCATGGCCCAGAAATGCTGCATGCCATTCGAAACCGAACTGCTTCAATAATCCGTGTGTATGAATGGGACAGAAGCACTGCACAGACAGACTCCTGCAGAGGTTCAAATACCATGCAATGTGTGGTGTACTTGCTTGTGTCTAGTTGATCCTAAAAATCAACTAGAACTTGGGAGTCTATAAAAGCCACCCATAGTTTGTTACAATTAAAGTCATTTATCCTCATTTTTAATGGCCGTTTCATCTCTTGAACAACAATTCACCTAAACTGAGATCAAACAAGTACAATTACCCTTTCTCCCATCAACAGAAAACAATACTAGAGCCAAACAATGCAGTTCTAACAGCTGCAACGAAAATGTTTTTGCATTTAGTATTCTGTTAATTAAATGGCCTCTTTACCCATTAACAGAGCAAAAGACCTATATTATAAGAGATATTCCTATGCTTGATCATACAGTAATTTGTAGAAAATTATAGGCCCTTATCATTAACAGAAACACTACAAAATTAAGTTCAATCCTAATTCTTGAGTTACTTTACAAAATTCTTCCATTTGGAATATTCTGGGAGGAGCTATTCTAATTCAGACACCATTCCAAAGGTAAATGCTGTTAGCAACATCTGAACCTCAGAAGGGTAAATCCTGGCAGGCCCATCTCAGCATCTGAAACAGACAGCTTCTGCTCCTTCCTGAAGGAGTCTTAGGTGGAACATTTTTAATACATCACAATGTCACTTTTTAATGTGCTCCAATCTATTAACCACATGGCAAAGTAACAGGGATTTTTAAAATATGGGTTTTACAGCTTTGTGCTGGTGATTAATTAAATAAATAGCCACCATTTCACAAATCATCCCACTGATTAGTCTAAAGCAGACACTTTGCATTCAGTGGTATTCCTACCATCTGAAGCTCACAGGCGGACAGGAGCTGTGCGGCATGGCCACATTTCTGCACTTTGGTGCCCACTGTTGTGACTCACGGCTGCCATCCCACCCTGCAATCCAGAGGCCCGGGAGCCATCTTTGCAGGTGCTGTAGTCAGCTGGAATTTGGCTCCAGCTGCTCAGAAAAGATGTTCCTCTTAATTACTCTCTTACCCTAAAGGAAACAATGGAACAACAAAGAACTCAGTGCAGCCTCCAGCTGCAAACACTAGAGGCTTCACCACCAAGGGGGGGGGGGGGGGAGCCGGACCACACAGACCTTCAATACTGCTAGGTCAAGGCAGCTCTTCTCAAAACATGCTATGTCATTATCTTGAATTCAGGCATTAAGCAATTACTTCCGACTGCCTTTTAAGGACTGAGGTCATTCTCTTTTGAGATTGACTAGAATTCAACCATAGCTATTTTAGTAGCATATTTTCAAAGATAATAATTCCTCTGAAAGCGAATTAAATCTAGAAATACTTTTTAGTGCCAGAAAAAAAAAATCAAACAGGAATGTACCAAGAATATGATTTCTTTCAGGAAATATACCGAAAGGCTTCCAGTCTTAAAATTCATTACAGAGATATGAAGGTGCCTTCACTAGGAAAAGCACACTGCTGTCCTGAAAGGGCTCCCTCCTCCTCAGCTTTATCAGCATTTCTAAAAATGAGGAGACCTGGGCTCTGAACCAAGGCAGATGCAGAAGAGGCTAAGCCTTTAACTGAGTCGGACAACCCATCCACCCTCAGCTTCCTCCCCTGTACAGGAGTCTGCATCTATCCTCAGTAATTCCAAGGAAACTGAGACACAGTCCCAGTACATTCTTGCAGAGCAGATGCTAAAAAGAGCATATGAGTCAGTGAGAACCAGCTTGAAGAAAGAGCCGAGCGACTAAACCTACCCCTGCAGGTGCTGTGCTTCAGACAGGGAGACAAACCCAGGTCGTCTGCAGCAGAGACGGAAGAAGCAAGTGCCGAGCTCCGGACATCACTTGTGGGACTCCCCATGAGACAGAAGTTTGGAGAGACACTGACTGAGCTTGGGACTCAACAGACTTGAATTAGAGTTCTGGCACTTTCCTAATCCTCAGATTTCCTATTCCCAAATGGTGTGACTAACAGTGCATCCTGCACAGGAATGCTAGTAAGAGAGAGAAAAGCACAAATACATTCTAGCAGGCAGAAGACACTCAACAGACTATGAAGGAGAATCACACGAAACTGCTGGCATTCAATCATTTATCACCTACAAAGACTGTAATTTCATATGGCAATATTATAGAGACTAAGACACTAAGTATTATGAGTGAGCTGGAGAAATGAGTGAAAATTTCAGAAAATTTCAGAAGCAGAATGAATTTCACTCTTATGCAAGGAAGATAACCAAGAGACAAAGGTGTTCGTAAAAAGCCTAGCTCTGATGCCAATGCTACACTAGCTGATGTTTATACTACTGTGGGTCCCACTGTGCTGGGAATGCCATACACGGTGACTATGTACAATCTCACAGCAGCTCTGTGAGGGACAGTCATCCGTTCTTCCTACTTTGCAAGGAAGTGACCTGCCTGAGGTAACAGATGGTAAGGTGGGGTACAAGCCTGGCCCTAACTCCAGAGCCTGCGTTTTCAGCCAACTTAAACTGCCTCCCCCAGTACAACATTACTTATTTTGTATTTAATAAAGCTGTGTGAAGACAAACCGCAAATGACTTACAAATCAATCTTTGGCCCTTGTGAGTAGCGGAGGTATCAGTGGGCCTCAGGAAGGGCAAGGTTTCAGACAGCACCTGCAGCGAGTGAGAGAACAACACAGCGAGTCCCACTGAGCTGGGTTACTTGAGCACACTGCTCCTCTCTGGCCACAGTGCTACTAGGGGAAAAAAATTTTTCTTTCCCCAAGAAAAAGCCTAAAGTTTTCATCAAAGAGCTGCTGTGCTACCGGATGCTACAGGCAACCCTTTTGGCCAAGACAATGGCAGCAAAGTTTCTTGTCTGCCTTTTCATTTGTCTGTCTGTTTTCCTCTTACTTCCTGAATCCTTCTATGTAAAGAGTAAACAGAGAAGAAAATGGCACTAACAGTGGGAAGCTAGGTGTGGTGGAACAACCTTTAAACCAACACTTAGGAGTTTAAGGCTAATCTGCTCTACATAATGAGTTCCAAACAAGCCATAACTATATAGTGAGACCCTGTCCAAAACATGGGAACAGTAAGAATTCAAGTCAGACAAAACCCAAATACTATGCTTTCAAAGCCAATATAAAATACTAAAAGGCAAACATACTCGCATTTAAGGCTTCTTGGGCTGCCTCTGAGGTACCTTAAAGGCGATGTCTGCTCTGCTGGAAAGCAGAGACACTGCATGCAAACCATTCCTTCTGCTCTCCAGACAGCACCTGATAAAGCATCTGCAGTGCTAGCATCTCATAGCCCCAGCTCTTCGGAAGCCCTGCTCAGGGGCTTCCCTAGGGTTTCCTTTGCAACAACTGCAGCAGAGACTCTGGGAGGAGCCCAAGTGAGCTGTTTTAACCTTCCCATAAACTGGTATCTCCATAGAGGATTAAAACAAACGTTTCAAATAAGCCGATTTCCTCTACTGAAAACCAAAGTGACAACAGTGGTGCGGAGAAGCACAAGGGCAGTGATGAAGGCGCACCTCTTCTCTCTACACATTCGAAAACAGAGAGCAAAAGGCTAGACGGAGGCAGGCAATGTAAGCCCCCATTCCTAGTAAGATGCCCAACTAAGCAGTTATAGAAAATTAGATTTTGGTGAGTTACAGCAAAGCACAGGGGGAAAGCCTCAGCTTTACTTTCTAACCAATGCCAGCAGTCTTGTATCTCTGTATCCCTGTTGACTGCATGTGTGCCTCTTTTTGAGGCATGGTACTTCCGGAACTCTGGTTACTTTTTGAACTGGGGACAATGCAAATACCTATCTACCTATCTATCCTTGTAGTCCCTGTGGAAGGGGACAAACATCCTTGGACATAGGAAGAAGGAACCCTTTTTGACCCAAAGGAGCAGGGATGCCATGCTCAACTCCATACATAGTACTCCAAACCAGCCAAAGCTGAAAATATCCTTAAGGAACACCACTCCCGAAAAGCTCAGAGAAGCAGACAGCACCTGGCTTTGTCTAGACTACTTTGCACACCTTGTCTCTGTGCCCACGGTGCTGTGCATCCTTCTCTAGACTCA
>JANHMN010000002.1:107719001-107736870 GCA_030674055.1 Rhabdomys pumilio | reverse complement strand
TCTAGACTCACTCAGCACCTTGTCTCTCTGCCCACGGTGCTGTGCATATTCTCACTGTGTTGCAGCAGAGATTTAAGGGTGAATATTTGCTTGTCTTGTGGGTTCTAGGAAATTAGTGAACTAACAAGTGATCTTAGGGACTCATTTTACTTCAGCTACTGTCTGCACTGGCCTCCCAGTGCTGCTGGCACATGGGCAAACAATATCATCCAAGGTAACAAGGAGAGGCTGTCTGTGAGCTACCAACATGTTCTCTCTTCACAGCTAATGCTGTCATTTCCCACTATCAAATGTTTGCTCTTCCAGTAACAGAAACCAATACTGATTCCCCAATACCGTACAGTTTGAGTATTACTGTCAGAGAGGTATATCAGTATTTGAATATGTATAGGTCTCTGCCCAAACTCATCAGTGGGGATGGGATCTAGCACCATCAACTTGTCACCAATGACTGGTTGATCTACCTGAGAGATGGTCCAGTACAGTGCTCTCTTGGGAAACCAAGAGAGTGATTGAACAACCCTTTGAAGATAAAGGTATGACACTAGCTCAGAGACAACAGCCTGTGAGGCCAGGTGGCAACATGTAAGACTAAAAACCAGTAATTACATCCTATGTCCCCAAGAGACAGAATATGTGGCTCTAGGAACTAAGGGAAAAGTAGGAATAGTCTCACTCATTATCACTCCCTGGAACCCACTTGAGGCATCTGTGCTTCTTGTCCCTACACCCTGAAGCCCTTCTTACTGCAGGACCTGGTCTCCAAGGGGATAAAAAGTTTCCACTAGGAAACAAAGCAAGAGCTCCAATAAACATTAAAGTAAGTACAGCTGCCCAGGCCCTTTACGACAAGGGACCACGGGCAAATGAGAAACTACTGTCCTGACTGGAGCAAACACCTCTGAAGAAAACACAGGACTCCCTCCCAATACACAAAAGGAGGCAGAAAGGTACACACCCATCAGTACACTTGAAGAAGGGCATGTTTATCACCCTTCACTAGTTACGATGCTAAATGTGCAAACAAGGCAGCCATAGACAGAGTAAGGCAAATGAGCTTACAGATCAAGGAAGAGGACAGAAGGAAGGTCATTTTGCTGCAAGACCATCCGGGATCTGCAAAAGTGCTGTCAAGGTTACAAGGACCAGAGCAGACTCTTGAAGAGAGATGAGTATCAGCTGTGCCCTCAAGCTCAGCTGCAGAAATGGAAACTGCTGTTTTCTCTACTAGATTTATTTGTAAGTTTCACATGTACCCCAAAATAAGGCCTGATACACAGTGTGGTCTATGAATACATAAGAAAAGTAAACTCAAGCAGTATTTAAGAGCACACAGGCATAGCTGCTGTTATCCCGTCCAGATCTACTCTTTTAGAGTAAGTCACGTCTCCTAACTGCTGGGAAGGGGGCTGCCTGATGGCTGCTAGTCCTTTCCTAGAACTGAGCTGGCTAACAAAGGCTTACCTCTTCTTAGTGTATAACCCCCCAAGTTAGGTCAGACACAAAACACAGAGGCCAGGCTCCCTCACCTAAGCTGCATACTGCTCCCAGGAAACCTTCTTGTGACTGCACCATGGTCCAATTCCCCCTACCCAAAGATTCTGCTTGTTTCTTCCCTTCAATTCCCCCTCTTCCTCCTTTCCTTTGAGACAAGGCTCCCTGTGTAGCCTCAGGCTGGTTTCAATTCCTCAGTTCAAGGGCTCCTCCTAGCTCAGCCTTTATGTAGCTGTTAACTACAGTTGCATGCCAACATAGCTGGCTCAAACCTAAGAGGACAAATAATTATAGGTCAAATTGTCTTGAGAACAAAGAACTTAAGTTCTAAAGAACACACTGGTGACCCATCCCCTTATTCTGAAGACTGAGTGAAGCAGGGTATTGCAAGCTTGAGGACAGCTGAGCTACAAACCAAGACCTGGCAAACCAAACCCACATTATATAAAACTAGAATTACTTGATGACCAAAGCTCAGTTTATCTCACCAATTACACTGCTATTTTAAAACAAGAAAATAAAATAATAAATAATATAATCAATCATATTAAGAAAATTAAAAAGCCTATAGTATATAGCCTACATAAATGCTAGGAAATCACTCAGCACATGCAACACTCACTCAGGACTTTAAAAGTAACTATGACTGGGTAAACTAGATGAGCCATCTACCAGAACAGCAAACACTGACGTTAATAACTAAACACGCAGCGGACTCTTCTCGGTGCAGCTTGGGAGGCTCAGTCAGCTCTGAGAGGCATGGAAAAATAAAAGAGCACAAGAATGGCTCGGGGGAGAGGCTATCATCTGAAAAAGTAGAATTCAAAGAATTAAAGAATGTGTATTAAGATCCTCGAAGTTAAATCAATGTGAAAATATCAACTGTATTTCTATACATTAGCAACAAACAGGAAGTTACTACTGTGTATAAAGATATTAAGAGAATAAAATACTACTACGCTGAGCGTGGTGTCCTTCACCTATAACCTCAGCACTCAGGAGGCTGGAGCTGGAGGCTCCTGAGTTCCAGGCCGTCCTAGCCCACCTAGCAAACCCCATCTCAAAAGCAGTATTTATATCACGTCTATGTGTGGGTGGGTGGTATATATAATTATATCATGTCTATGTGTGGGTGGGTGGTATATATAATCAAGGAAACGATATATTAAGACTTCCATGAAGAAAATCATATTATGACTTTATGGATTCCTTAATTGGAGAAATGCAGTACATTCAATCTGATAAAGATAATTATCTTTTAAAAACTATAAATTAAACAAAAATTTAAGAAATTTACTTATTTGCATGTGTTTGGATGTTTGATGTGCACACACATTTGTGCACAACACATCTGCAATGTCTGAAGATACACAGCACCAGTGCACACAGTGGAGGTGAATGGACAGCTGTGGACTCCGCTGTCTAGTTCTCTCCTTCTCGTACATGGGCTCCAGGTATCAAACTCAAGTCCTAAGGCTTGAGGATAAATGTTTTTCCTTACTGTGCCATTGTGGCTGCCCCACCAGCAATTTTTAAATAAAAGATTAACAAATTTTAAAACTCAGTGTGTATTCCCAATTGATAAAGGTATATATTCTTTTTTTAAATTTTTGTTTTTCCATTATTACATACATGCACATATTATACAAAATACTAAAATAGGATATCAAATCTATTTTTCATGTCACTTTGTGGTCAAAATGTTTGTAAGTGTCTGCTTTCCCTAACTCTTACACATGCGACACGTCTATAAGCAGCTTTGTTTCCAGGAGCTATTAGCTGGAAACAGCCCAGGTGTCCAACAGTGAGATGCACAAATATCCTGCAGTATGTTCAGACAACAGAGCCTCCTTGCCAATGAAAATGAATGAACTACAGCGATGCATGTGGATCTCTGGGCCATCACACTGCCAGAGGAAAGCTCTGCGAGCAAGCTCCCAGCATAACTCCTTTAGGCAACGCTGGATAGACACTGCTCAGGGATACAAATACCTAGTATAAAAGCATGAGCAGCAAGGGAGTTAAAGACACTCTGTGACTGGGAGGGGAGCCAGAAGACCTTTAAAAAAAAGTCCTTCCTCTCAAAGTGAGCAAAGACAGATGGGGGATTGCTGTAGGACTGAGTCTACTCTGTGTAGTTTTAAAGTATGTTTTAGTAGACATTTAATACTTACTCTTAAAAATTTTTAAACAAAAATATTTACAAGTGAATCATTTCCTCGTTTATGAGTGTGAAGCAACCCTGCAAGCTTATTCCGAGGAAGTCCCGATAATTCCAGGCAACCAATTTTACTTAAGGACTTGAGGGAGAAGTACAGTAAGTCAACTTCTTTCAAATTCTGCAAGTTCCTGCTAAGTTCACGAACCACTGTCCTGGGCTGGAAGGAGGTTCACGCTTTACAGGGCTTGTCTAGTCTGTACCAAGACCCAGAAGGAGGGGAAGGAAGCAGATGAAAGAAACAACAAACGGATAACCCTACACTTAACTGAAGTCCTGGAAACCCCGAAACTGATTTCTATTGATAATTAGAACGCTAATCTATATTAAATCAAAGGCAACTTTGTTTATGGCAGAAAACAAATGCATAGACTTCTGTTTACTGTCAAGCATGAGCTGCCTCCACAGAAGCAAACAAGAGTACCAAGTGATTTCAAAGGTAAATAAATCCAGGCACTTGAAGCACAAATTCCATGTAATGTTTTCAACAATGGCCTTGTAAGACAGCAACAAACAACTATTTCATACAGCTGCTCCCGAGCACTGTGGAGAGCACCACTCAGAAGGCCCTGTCTTCAGTTTCCACTCATTAGAACCTGCACAAAGCTCTTGGCTTGACATAGCACTGGCTACTCAGTGGAGACTACTCACATGCTGTAACTTAGAAAGAGACCTAATACTGACTCCATGCCCACTGTAGCTCACAGCCGCACACCATAGCCATGGAAGCTCAGAAGCAGCGACAAGCAGGGTCAACATTAGAAGGAGCAGTAGGCACAGGGACACAGATGAATGCAAAGAGGCAAAGTCACTGCTTTCTTCTGCTGCATGCTGACTGTATTCCTATACATGCTACATAAAAAAATCCCACAAAAACAAATTTTTAAAAATATTATAGAAAACTTCATTAAGAAAAATGAACACACACAAAAATCTAACAGAAAGTGAGCCTAATTTTAACAGCAGAAACTATATAATATTAAATAAGCAAGACATTTGATAAACCTTTCACATTAATTAACACAAAATATAGAAACTATACAAAAATGATATATTTTAGTACAAAAAGTATGTAATGTGTGTAATGGCTCGAAAAATAAATCCATGAGCAAAAATTCAATACACTTAACTAATCTGTCTCATATATAAAGAATATCTAGAGAAAAGAAAACCCTTAAGAACCCTTAGAAATCTAGAAAGTTCAAAAATTTGTCAAGGTTCTTAAACTAAAAGGAGGCCAACCTTACTATAACAAAATGTAAATATAAATTACATAAAATCATTTTTCATCTGTTAAATTGGCAAAATTACAAACACTTGATAAATTCTGTAGCAAAGCTATAAAGATCAGGCCCCCCAAACACCCACTGTAGATAACTGACACTGTAGATAGCAATTTGGTAATGCTTACAAAAGTGACGAATGCAAATCAGCTCTAGCCCCACAATTCTGATTCTTGAACTTTACCTTACATTTATAATTGTACGTGCACAAGAAGTCTAAGATTATTCACCATAGCACTGTTTGTAATGGCAAAAGACTAGAAACAGCTGAAGCCTGAATCAATAGGGAACTGGTTAAATAAATGACATTGCCTGGACACAATGGAATACTATGTAGCTGTGAAAATGGGTAAGAAGTTCTCTGGGTGCTAACTCAGGCTTCTTCCCAAATTCGACATGGGGTTGCAGCTTTGGAACAGAGCATGCACTTACTATTACCATACACAAGGACCTGAGATCCACCCTAGCATCAAACACAACTGTATAGACACTGATACAACATTTTGCATAAAGAGAGAAATACATAATCACAGGATACAGAGTGAGACTTTCTGATGCTTAATAACTTTTTCTATTCTTGAGCCATAAAAATGTCCTATCAGGCTGATGAGGTGGCTCCAAAGGTAAAGGCACTTGCTACATAAGCCCGGCAACCTGGGTTAAAGCCTAAAGCCAATGCAAAGGTGGAAGGAGAGAGCATACATACACACCACTAACAGTAAAAATAAATACTGGGGGGAGTGGGGTGGGGTGGGGAGATGGCTTAGTAGTTAAAAGCACCTTGCTGCTTTTCTAGAGGACCCAAATTCAGTTCTCAGCACCCTTGTTGGGTGACTCAGAACCACTAGTAATTTCAATTCCACAGAGTCTTGGAGCTTCTGATCTCTGCAGGTACAGGTACACACACACACACACACACACACACACACACACACACACACACTCCTTTAAAAATCATTAAATTTAAAAATGTATTTGTACTGAAAACCTGAAACCAAAAATAGACAGCAATACAGCACAATAATCTACTCATTTCAACATGGGTATGATTCTCACTCAACCCATATGAACACAGCCAAGGAGGTTAATAGTAACCCCAACATACAAGAGAGGAAAGTGAGGTCTCGAGCTGTATCAAAGGTATGTGAGGATAATGGAAATAATGTATCTAAAAAACTCAGGGCAATGCCTTCCAAAATCAGAACTATTTTCAAGGACATTTCAATCAGTTGAATCAAATAAAGTTTAGTACTTTGTTTGGTTCTGATTAGCAGTGCTTGATCCTCACAACATAAGTTGCAGGGTCTGAATATGGCTGCTTAGACTCCATGAGTATGGAGAGCCTTTTAAACAGTTGTCTGACACTTGATGAGAAAGACAGCAACTGGTAAGTCAGGAGGTATAAATACCATTTATTCTTAGAAAAAAAGAGGCTATAACTTTTAAAATTCCAAAATGAAGGCTGTTGCTCGCAGATACTGCCGCTTCAGTTCTCTCCACGTTTCCCATGTTCGCTTTGTTTAGCAGTGTTGCTGTCATGCAACACTTGCTGCAGTCTGGGCTAAGTTTCAAAGGTGCATCAACTTGATTCTCCACAAACACAGGCCACCTAGACTGTGCCTAGTATTTAATGCTGCTTAAAAGACAACGAAGGAAGAGGAGACACACTGTAAGGTAGCAGCTGGCTCTTCATAAGCTGACCCCAGACTCATGCCTGAACTGTTGCCTCAAAAAGGAGGCAAGAGGGAAACAGGACAAAGGCTTGGGAACATCCTTCCTTTGGCATGCTAGCCTCAAACTCCCCCTTTCCCACTTAGCATCCTGACTTCTGGCTAAAATATTTCAGCAGAGTTTTAAGTTTTGTCTTTTATGAATCTAAAAAACACGCAATGTGGCACATCCAACAACATGGAAAACACAGGCAAGTTTCATCACCAAGGACTGAAAACTGAAATTTTACTTTCAGGCAAATGCGTATTAGTTACTACACAGGATAGAGAACCGGTGCTTCTAGGCCCAGACTTCCAAGTATTAGCCATAAAATGAATAAAAATGAGACTCCTTGTTCTTCTAGGAATGCTGGAAGGAGTGGTACCAGGAAGAATTAGTAGCCTGGCACGGCTCACCTGTCCCAGCCCTTAGAAGTGCCTCTTCAGCAGCTGCTTCTGCATGCTCAGCACAGTGGGGTCAGCACCTCGGTTACCTTCAAGAAGCAGGTCTGGGGGTTCAGTTCTCTCTGACCCCATTACTGGCATGGGAAAAGTAAAAGACAGTATCTCTAGCTAAGTCTGTCTCCTCTGCAAAGCTAGTCTTCCCTAGCTGAGTCAGGTCTGTGTCTACACCTGCACTATCCAAGACTTTGGTGCTAAGACATGTTACCTATATACATCTGAAACATTTTATAAAAATTTGAAACTCAGTTCTATAATCACACTGGTCACAGCTCAATGGCTGAACAGTCTCATCTGGCTGATGGCTCCCACAGTGGACAGTTCCATCATCACAGAAAGTTCTAGCACAACTGCTAGTCTAGACTTAGTAGACAAGAATGTTATTAAGGAACAAGATTAGGTCTATAGGTCCTATTCATCGATGATAAAGTAGCTCTATCTACTTCCATTTTTCTGATTTCCCCATGTAACTTTCAGAGGAGGTCTGATTACTAGTTAGCATGGAATTCCTAATAGCAAGTGGCACATAGGGAATATTTATGGTGTGTCAGTCACTGCACAAGCACTTTTTAATTATCTATTTATATTCACAGGATAATCTTATAAAGGTGTTACCATGACATGCCCTTTACAATTTAACAACAACAACAACAAAAAGAACTATGAATGGCAAGATGGCTTAGTGGATAAAAGCACTTATTGTGGGCCTGACCTAAGTGTGGTCCCTGGAACCCACATGGTGGGAGGAGAGAAGCAGCTCCAACAGGCTGGCCTCTGCCTCCACATGCATGCCATGGTGCATATATATCACTCATAAATAAATAAATGTAATTTAAACTTTTTTTAGAAACAACAATTAAAACTTGGAGAAATAGGTGGGGGAACGGAAGCAAACAAACCTACAGAACATTCTTGAACTCCAGAAGCTGGGCTCATCCACCAAAGCCTCCTGTATCTGTTCCCAGAGTCCCAGAAAGTGGCCGCAATAACAGAAGCTGCTGCAGAGCCTCGAGACCAGCTTGAGCTACAGCTCCTTTTAATGAGTACCCGAGCTTCACACTCCCACAACGGTGGGCACTCTACGACTACCACAGCTGCCTCTGCGTGTTCCTAAATACAGTTATTGAGGCTTCACTTTTGTAAGCTGTCATATAAAAATTACCTTTTCATTTTCTTTACAAGATGAGGATGCTTTTTCAAAATACTATCATTCCTTCCTCAAACGTATACACTAGGCCCTGAGAACAGATCACCCTGTCTAATAATCTTCCCAGTTTCAGGGGAAGGAAGAGTAAAGCTACAGAAAGTATGGTGGGAATGCCTGCCCTTTAGAGGGACAAGTTGCCGGAGCCAGGACACAGTGGAGAAGCCTAGTCAGTGTGCTCTGCTTTACCGGACAGGATCGGCATAACTCCTTATCCTCACACAAACTGTGGACACAAAGGGTTGAAGATCTAATGGTACATGTTCTGAAAAGGAAGGCCTGGCCAACAAGCCCTGTGTGATTGGCATCCCTGCTAGAGTTGGAAGAGACTCTGGAGGGTCAATCCACAGCCTAATTTCATCACTGGGAAGACAGAAGATCAGCAGATTATATGTAAGACTGAGACTTCCTGCCTTCCATTACTTACAGTCTTCTAATCAATTCATAGACAACATTGGCCTGTTCGTCATTTAATTTTACTAAGTAGATACTGGGTAGCAGGATGGAGTGTGACTGCTGGGGTTATACAGACAAACTGGACAACATCCAGGTTTTCATTCATCCTGCTTTCCTTCTCAAAACTCAAAGATACATAAATAGCAGAGTGAGATGACCATGCCTCTAACCCTAGCACACAGGAGGCAGAGGCAGGCCAGTCTCTCTGAGTTCCAGGCCAGCCTGGGTTAAATAATGAGACCTTGTCTCAAAACAAAGCAAGCAAGCAAGCAAGCAAGCAAGCAGATAAACCCCCCCCCCCCAAAAAAAAAAAAGATATTCAAGTATATCATCACAATGGAGTGAGTGTTCAGGCATCAGGAGAGATCCTATGTACAATGGATCATAAAGGATGAACACATCAGCAAAGGAAAGCATTTTGGGTAGAGAACAATATATACAAAGCTATGACACAGACGGGGAAGACGGTGAGACAATATGGAGAAAAGGTCATTCTAAATAAAGCTTCACTATATAGATATCAAGAAAAGTCAAGCGACTATAGTAGGATATAAGTCTCAACATGGCATTATGCTCCATTATAAGGCACATAAGACAAGAATGTGTCTCATCAGCAAAATCATTCTGGGAACTAGATTATTAACATGTGAAAACTGAGGTTGGACCCTTATTTTAGATGATAAACAATAATTAACTCAAGAAGTATTAAAGGCCTTCATGTAAAATTAAAATTGTAAAATCCCTGGAGACAACCTAAGAGCTAAACTTCACAATGCTGGATAGACCATAAAAGCTCAGGCAACAAAACTGAAAACAGATAATGGGCTCCATCAAATCAAAGCTCCCTGTAGAAGCTGAGCGGTGGTGGGGCACACTTTTAAACCCTGCACTGAGGAGGCAGAGGCAGGTGAATTTTTGTGAGTTTGAGGCTAGTTTGATCTACAGAGTGAGTTCCAGGACAACAGAGGCTATGCAGAGAAACTCTGTCTCAAAACAACAACACAACAACAACAACAGACCTCCCGAGCTGGAGAAATGGCTCCGTGGTTAAGAGCACTGACTGCTCTTCCAGAGGTACTAAGTTCAATTCTCAGCAACCACATGGTGGCTCACAACCATCTGTAATAGGATCTGACGCCCTCCTCTGGTGTGTCTGAAGAGAGTAATAGTGTACTTATATACATAAAATAAATAAATCTTTTCAAGAAAGAAAGAGAGAGAGAGAGAGAGAGAGAGAGAGAGAGAGAGAAGGGAGGGAGGGAGGGAGGAAGGGAAAGAGGGAAGGAGGAAGGAAGGAAGGAAGGAAGGAAGGAAGGAAGGAAGGAAGGAAGGAAGGAGAAAAAGAAAGAAGGAAAAAGACTTCCTCCCTGTAGCAAAGGAAGAATCAAGAGAGGAAGATACAGCCTCTGTAACAGAAGCTGTTTCCAAACCACTAGGGGTTAATATCCGGAACATTTATAGAACAGCTACAACTCAAACAAACAAAGCAGGAAAACCCTTAACAGGACAAAGGACTTGAACAGACACCTCTGCAAAGATACACAGATGATAAGGACATGACATCAGAGTGCTGCAAATCAAACCCTTGTTAGCAAGGTCCAATAGAAGGAAAGCGAGCAAGCGAAGGATGGAGAGGGAGAAACAGAGTTGGTAAGGACACAAAGAAACTGAACTCTGTACTGCTGCTGGGAATGTACACCTGCGCTTGCAACAGAAAGTAATGCAGAGGCAACAAACATACAAACAAACAACAAAGGAAACCTACAGACTGAGTAAACACATAATCCAGAAACACTACTTCTGGTTACCTTTTATGTTATTGAACACCCATTACTCTCAGGAGTCAAGAGTACAAGCAACAAGTAAAATATCTACCTATGGAGAAATGGATAAGGAAACAAACACATGAATATCATTTTCTTTTTAAAAAGAGAAAGGTAATACAGCAATGTATTGGGATAACAAAGTGGGGTAAGTGGGAATTGCAGGGCCAAAGAAAATTAAGGTATAAATATGACCGAAATACAGTGTGTATGTGTATGTGTGTGTGTGTGTGTGTGTGTGTGTGTGTGTGTATGAAAATACAATAATGATCATATCATTCTGTGTAATTAGTGTATCCTAGTGAAAAATATGGAAATAAAAGCACAGTTCGCTCCCAGATCTTCACACTAACAGAAGTAAAGAGCTATCCATAATATAAAAACACTTTTAGATGTCTCTGGATTACGGTAAATGTTACTTTCACAACACACTTAATTCCTAAACTTTTCAAATAACATGGATTATCAAAATTAGTTTGTGAGCCTGAGCTGACAAAGTCTTTGTAGCAAAGTAGGGCAGAAGAGTGTCCCCTTCAGGGCACTGAACCTGGAGTGAATGAAGACACAGACACGGACATGGAGAAACAAGCACCAGTCAATGCCAGGCAGTAGTCAGGGGGCCCCGAGCTCTTGACTCTGTAGTAATGGGAGAGCTGTTCCAGGTCGGTGCCCTTCACAAACAATGTGGTTTATCATTTTACAGATGATGAACTCCTTTACCAAGTCAGCATAGCAGCCCTGGTACTGTGATGCCAACCTAGGTAATTAATGCTGCTCTCTGTGCTGCTCCCACAAGTAGCCACCAACTGAGTGCTAACTACTCAAAGGGTAGTAGGTACTGCAGCCTTGGTAGAGCTGCGCCGAGTTCCTCTGCCCGAGACACTGTCTTCCACTATGGAGCACTGCTTGGATCTAGCTGATCTCTTCTAGGCACATTCAGCTTTCACTTGTTTATGCTAACAGGGGTCTGTCTCCTCAAGGTTGTTTGTCTGTTTGTTTTAAATCAGCATTTCTTCTGCTTAAGAGCCTCTGGACAGTGTATACCCTCCTTTTCAACCTTCAAGACTAGACTTTGGGTCCACTGACTACATCTGGTTCCTCAATCCCTGAGAGTCAGTGATCTCTCGGGAGTTCAGCTTCACAACTGTCATCTGTCCTGACTTATCACATCTGATTATAATGCGGTTCCCTTAAAGATCACAAAGGTACTGTAACACAAGATACTGTTACAATCAGGACTGTATCCACCGCATTCAGCATGGTATCTTCAGCATTAACTACATCTGGCAGATGTGAAGGAACTCACTAAGTGTCTGAGAAACAAACCGATAGTCTACTTATAACCGTCTGGCTCTGCTAACAATAACTGGTTGTAACTTCCAACCTTCTCCTTTAAGTATTGGTGTTGGGTTAGGCTTCATCTTCCCCTCCCTTTCTCCATCACAACTTTCCACCAAAATGACTTGATAACCTAACTGCAAGGATCACTTTGGTTTGTTGTGCTACAAGCCCCTGGCTTTACCAATGTATATGCCTGCTATACTTCACCTACATTTCTACCTTCCACTGTGTGTTCAGCCTATCACCCATGCACTCATTCAAGTTGTTGACAGCAGTGAACAAACACTGCTTACAGCCTACCACAACAAATGGCTCTTGAGTTGGACACACATCTGTTAGCCAGCACTCCAGCTACTCACTAGCTAGCTGAGCGTCTACTTGACCAAAATGCTACTTTCCAACATTCTCCAGCTTAGCTACAAGAAAATTCCAAGTTTCTGCTAAAATAGTAATAAATACTTTATGAAGACTGCAAACATGATGACCAAAATGTCCTAGCACCCACCCCATCCAAGAAGGGACCCAAGTCATCCTGCCTTTCTAGCTCTGAATCAGTACATGTGGCTGCTGGTAATCATTACTTCTCTGTGAGATTACAAGCCCTGGTGTCTCAGTACTTGCTGTCTAAGCCTGAAGAGCTAAGTTCAAATAATTCCCAGCATCCATTATAAAAAAAAAAAAAACAAACCTGAGCATTGCTTGACGCATAATTGTAACTCCACTGCTCAGGGGCTGGGGGTTGGGCGAACATGGCATAAGGGTTGAGTGTGACACAGGAGACTTACTGGGGTTTACTGGCTGCCAATACGGCTCCAAGTTTGGTGATAAAGCCTATCTTAACAGACAGCAGAGAGTGACAAAAGACACCTAAGCTTTTCCTCTGACTTCCATGTACACCCAGGGACGTATACATAAGTATGCACCTCCCTCCAAAACACAACAGAAGCCCTTTGGTTGTTAAGTGGACAGCTGTAAAGGCAAGAACACAGGTTCTCAAAGCTGAAGAGAACCTATGAATGCAGGCTGGCTGCTGAGAGAGAGTTCATGAAAGAAGGTTAAGTTTTATGAGAGAATTCACAGACAGAGAGATGGCAGTAGACTGAGGGAGGATAATCAAGCCTCAATATGGATGAGACAGACAGCAAGCCATAAGGCCTGGTCCAAGGATGAGCAGAGAAAGTTCATTCTGCTAGGCTGCTTTCTTGATCAGAAAGGTCACCCACAGTTAGGGCCTGTCTGGATTCTCAGCATAAATGTAATAAAACACTTACCAGCTAAAGCAAGTGGAAAGTGACCCTTATGTAAAAGAGCTGTCAGAACAGCCAATCCAGTTTCTCTAAGGCACCCTGATGACAAATCCATGCTAGGAGTATGGGGTATGGGCAATTTTGCAAAGAACTACTGTGCAACATTTTCCTATTTCTCTTCCAGAAAAATGCAGAAGTAATTATGGACTCACAGCCAGTGTAGCAAATCAGTTAAATTAAACCTGTATTTCATCTAACTCATATAGGATATGAATAACATAACTAACTTTTCTAATTTCATACTCTAGTACTCTCAAGTAAACAAAAGGGGAAAAAAAGTAAAGTTTCCCCTACAAATAGAACCTGTCACTTCCTGGGATGTGCACTTTTCAGCTCATGCATCCTAAATGCATGTGGAGATATTATATGCACTTTCTATTTAGCAATTTAATTATATCTTTGCATTCAAAGAGTGGCAATGGTTTGCAGTAATAATCAGGTGAAAGCATTCTAACATTAATATGCTGGAATCCGATGTGTTAATTTGATGCAACTTTGCCTTGACAATATGTGATTAATTTGTTCTCAGGCTAGCCCTGCTCCCAGCTCTGACAGTTTAAAATGCTGGGTTTCTTTATCCATATCGCTATTTGACACGCCTTAGCCCACTGCTTTCCTAAGACCACTGTTAATTTGTAATGAACTTGCTTTTCAGGGGGGTGCCTTCATTTTTAATTCTGTCAGTGTCACCTCCTTGAGGAAAATTACAAGTTTCCATAGGTGTGATTACTGCCAAGTGCTGTTGATAAGGGGTTTGAGAAAACAGGGCTTTATAAAGAAGTCTGTATTTAATCTGCTGAAGCAGATTTATTGCCTCCAGACAGATAAATATAATACAAAGTTCTCTTACTTAAAAGTCATCCCCAAGTTCTCCCTCACCACCACCTCCTCCTCCTCCTAAACAAAAACACAGTTTCATTGCCAGGACTCAATAATGAGTCACTCAGGGAAAAGAGGTGAGCCTGTAATAAATTTAGAACAACGGTGATTCTTGCCATCAAATTAGACTTGCAAGGGAGTCTTAGAAAACATATGAATACACTTTTCACAAGGTAGGAAGAAGAAAAACCCCACAGAAGCCATTATGATCTCACCTCTTTTCTAACTAGGCAAATGCACATCACACAGAGCCGCCCTCCTGTTTTCTTTGGGTAGACTGAGTACTGACTGGTGAAGTTACGCCTGGTTTACATTTCTCCCTACGATGATCCTGATACTACCTGACACAAGAAGATAAGGAGTCGAAGCCTGAAAAGTCACAATGTCTAACAGTGCAGTGTCTAGCAGCCGGTGACCCCAGCAGGCTTTCCTGAGTGCTGTTCTCTATTGTACCTTTGCAATGGCCTAGCAGGAAGCCTTACTCACCTCACTGTTTCCAGGTAAGGAAAAAGAGCCTCCCAATGAATTTATCTGAGTGTTTATCAGCAAAAATCCAGAACAGGGGGATGGAATCTACATCTTTTGATGGAGAGTCTTCTGCTGTTCATGATCGCAACCTCTGTACCACATCCTTTCTTTGACTGGCACCTTTCTCTAAGTGCCCGATGACTGGTCCATCCCCCTGGCACCTTTCTCTGACTAAGTGCCCTGATGGCTGGTCCATCCCCCTGGCCCTGCCTCTTCCTCCTTCTCACTGATCTCCAGCAATACCACCTACTACTGCCACCAAGTTCTTCAGAACACTAACAGATACTCATATCTGTATCCATGGAGCTTGAGAGATTTTTCATTAAAGAAAAATGTTTACAAGGTACATCTGCATTCACTCAGTGAAAAGTTAGCCAGACTCCAGCTTGGCTTGGCACATATCTGACCTCCTGGCATCAGCTATAACTTTTATGGCAGGAACAGCTACTACTTTGAGATGCCTTCCCCTAAAAAACAAGCACTCGGGGGCAGAGGCCACATAGGAGCTATTCCCAAGTCTACCTCCTCTGATTTGTGAAAGAAGGAACCAAAGAAACGGCTGCTCGACAACAGGGCAGGAGATGAGCTCTGAGAACACCACAGCTCTGGGCCAGGCAGAGGCTGAAATACCAATCCTGCACCAGATGCCATGCCCACAGAGAAAGGCTATTGGAGAGGCATGTATGAAAGAACAAAAGCGAGAGAAGACAGAAAAAAACAAACTCTGTGAGTCTGAGGCCATCCTGGACTACATAATAAGTTGCAGGACAACCAGGGCTCAAAACAAACAAGCAAAACAACAACAACAACAACAACAATAACAAAAAGTGTACTGGAAAAGGTGTAGGGGGTGTGTGTGTCCATGTACATGCATATGCTTGTGTTCAGTGGGGAGGCTGTGGGGAATCTGGCCACTACAACATAGGACACACTAAATAAGCGGGGGAAGAGGCCGAGAGGTCAACGGGGAAGTTGCTACTGTAACGTAAGTGGGTGTGGAAAGTCCTAAAGGACATGAGGGACTGACGGTGAGTCTGGCAGATAATGCGATGATAACGTGCTGCAGGACAGAGTGACAGAAGGAAAGCACATTCTAGAAACAATCCTTCTTTGGATGTTACTGATTTCATACAAAGACCCTATTTGACACAGAAACCACACTTGAGTGTTTTTCTGCTTTTTCTACAAGCTCCAGTTATGTTTAAACACGGGTCTGTAAAGCACCCTCATCTTCTGTAAAGCACCCTCATCTTTCCAAGTAGAAGTTACTCTCACTCATGTCTCTCAATCACTCAGCAGAGGAAGCAGATATGTGCCCTTTAATGCTGCAGGACATAAAACATTGTCATGAGCAGAACAGCAGCACTCTGTCCCTAAGCACTTCACTGTCTCCTAAGTGGCTCTAGCTACAAATACTCCATCGCAAAAGGACTTCATGAAAACCTCAGGGCAGAAGGAACCATTACCACCTTTGTGGCTAAGCCCCTTGGGTAAAGTGGGAGCCACTTACAAACTGGCTGAGAATTAACCTTACAATAACAAGTGGAAGCCCTCTGGGAGCCTGCCACATAGTAAGTAGAACAGGTTAGGAACACTCCAAGGGCTACAGTGCAGAGATTCAAATGCTGACTCCTTCCTAACCACATAACCTCAGGCAAGCCTCAGTTTCCTCTCCCGTCACCAGGATTATCACAGTACCACCTCATAGGGCTACAGTGAACTTCACCTGATCCACGCTAGGCACACCAGGATATCAGTGTGTATTCCTTCATTTCTGTAAATCAGGTGAATTTCCCACCATCCCCTTGTTCCCTCCCAACTCCTACCAAGCACTGTGCTGAGTACCCTGTGATGGAGAAGAAAAGGAGAGGGACACAGAAATGGACAGATCTGTAATCTGAAAGGTGCAGGCATAGGCACTATGGAGTCAAGGAAGAAGCCACAGCTAGGTGACCAGAGGAAATGTTACAGGAAAAGTAACAGCTGAATTGGCTCTTGAAGAAAAAGTTCACATGGCAATAGGCATGGATAGCTGCAGCCATTGAAGAACTATATTATTAGGGTTTTAGCTAGTATCTCCTCGTCTCAGAAGCTGGGCTTGGGACTCAGGAACATCTCCAACTCAGACTCTGTCTTAGCTCAGCTCCTTTCTCTGAACTTACAGATCCTTCTGTCTTTGTTTACTGAGCCAGATTCTGAGCCGGGCCCTTGAGAACAGGGAGCATCCCTCAGCAGTGTCCCCTGAGACTGCTCACTCTACTTGAAACCAGCAAACAACAAACACCTGACGGATGAACACCCGCCCTGACTGCACTAGGATGTTTTGAAAAAGAACCTAAATGGCTATAGGTTTTCAAATACTCCTACAATATCTCAATATATATATATATATATATATAATTTTAATAATAGATCACACCTCGTGTTGCCATATGGTTTTAGCTTTTTAAAAGGATATAATGATGCATTCAAAATCACATAGAAAGCTAGGTTGAGGTTAGCCTGAGATACAAAGGAAGAAGAAGAAAGTGAATGACAATAACTAATAAAATTCAGGATTTTGACCGTGTGTGGTGGCAAACGCCTTTAATCTCACTGGGAGCCAGAGGCAGCTGGATATCTGTGAGTGCAAGGCCAGCTTGGTCTATATAAGTCCCAGGTCAGCCAGGGATATACAGTGGGACCCTGTCTCAAAAAATAAAATAAAATCCAGGGTTTATGAATCAAGTACTTTCCTAGAGCCGACGCAGAAAGGCCAAGTCTAGTAAGCTTCTCATGCTATAAGTCAGAAAAACTAAAGATTCTTACACCTCACCATTTGGTATATTTGACAAGAAAATAGCATTCATTGAAACAGTATTTTCCTTTTCTAATTTTTCTTTGTTTTGGACAGGGTCTCTATGCAGACTTGGCTGTCCTGGAACACTGTGTAGACCAGGCTGACCAAATGTTGGAACTAACTGTACAGATACTATATCCAGCTTTAAAAGGACTTCTCTTAAGACATGTAATTCTTCTTAAAACAGTATAAACTCCAAACATCATTATAGTCTGGAACCAAAGCTGTACCACAGCAGGTATGATTGGGAGGAAAACTGCTTAATTCATTTCCCCAGAGCTGGTCAATATCAACATGGGGTAAGAATGTCTAGATCACAGAACCAT
>JANHMN010000002.1:107666060-107713991 GCA_030674055.1 Rhabdomys pumilio | reverse complement strand
GGCTGGGGGTGTGGCTTCTAGGCTGGGGGTGTGGCTTCTAGGCTGGGAGTGTGGCGCAGTGGTTGAGCACTTGCCTAACATTTGAAAGTTCCTGAATTCAATCCCCTGAATGGGGGCTGGAGGAGGTTCTTCTACTCTTCAATCACTGGATTCACTATCTTCCAGTTCCTTCAAGGAGTTAACTACAGCTTATCTGCAAAGCTGGTATGCAATGTTTGATCCAGGGGGGCTGTTTAGCACCCCATTGGCTAAAATGGACAGGTAGGAGGTCAGAGAATAAGGGTGAGTCCACTCTGCACACAAGGAAGATCAATGGGAAGAGAGATATCCTGTGAGGCACACAGTGAAGCCTACATGAAAACATTCCCCCACACCCAGCCCCTATCTTCATGTTCCCTTTTACCTCTAAGGGGACTGAGACTTTCAAGAGACAATAACTTAATCCAACCACACAATTGATAATAAGACCCAAACTGCTCTATCAGGTTTCTAATCTATTGGCAAAGAAAAAACTTGTTTTTAAATTTTGAAAATCTTCAAGTATAAACCTTTTTTCCTCTTCATAACAATGAAGAAAAGAATACAGCAAAGACAGCTTTGGCACTGGGCCTGAAGAAAAAGAAGCTCTTTCCAACTCTGTTACCTACTAGTGAGGTACCCTTTCTCAGTCTTTGTCCTCATCTGTAAAATGAGGTAAAAAACCCTGGGCCACAACACACAATATGCACATGTACATACCAACTTTTCAAGAATTCAAAACTTTTCATTTACAACCCTCTATATGCTACTACTGTCCATTACCATGGAACTACAGCAATGAAAACACAGCGCTCACAGGTGAGAAACACCAAGTGAAGAGCCCAGAGAAAGAATGGCACAGTCATGGCTAACACATGGGAAGAGACTCTGTATCTGCGTTCCTATCAACACACGGTCTTCTAGCTCTACTTCTGTTAACATGAAAAACATTAAGAAAGAACATTAAGGAAATGGAAAGTGATGTGATGAGATTATAATCTCAAAAAATAAAAAACAATGTAAAGAATGAAAATTAATCAGGGTAGAGTAGTACATACCTAACCAACACTAAATAATGTGTGTGTAGAAGATGAGGACAGAAGTATCACCTGAGCTACCAAGTTCAAGACCAGCGGGACCACCAGGACAAAAGCAATGACTGAAATCTCCAGACTCGGCTCTGGTTGGAGACCTCAACATCAGTTTGTTCACATAAGTAACAAAAAGTAATTTGGGGCCTAGAGCTTTGAGAAACAAGAATATCTACTGCAATTCACGCTGAGCAAGGTGAGGTCAAAGACGCCACCATCAGCTGTTAGCAGTAGTAAGGGCTGTTTCCTAGGCTTTCCCTGGAACCACAGAGCTAAGAACACATTCCACCAGACTTCCTCCTACTAACCTGGGGTAACTAAGGAGAGGGAGTGCTTTAATAGTAACCCCATCCCAGCACCTGGGAGGCAGAGGCAGGCGGATTTCTGAGTTCGAGGCCAGCCCGGTCTACCAAGTGAGTTCCAGGACAGCCAGGACTACACAGAGAAACCCTGTCTCGAAAAAAACAAAACAAAACAAAACAAAACAAAACAAAACAAAACAAACAAACAAAAAAAAATAGTAACCCCACGAGACCAGAGACATAGTTCTTAGTTTGCTACCATCCAAGAATTACTATCAACTTATTTTCTTAAGTGACACTGCTCCATCTCTCTACACATCAACCATCGAGTCTAACCGTTTTTATATACTAGACATCACTTGAATGCATCTCCAATTCCATCACTGATTAAGCCCATTACCCCCTGCCCATCCATCTCTCACCAAGGTAAGACTTTCTTGATTGGTGTCTCTGTCCTTGCATACTCTATCTAGCAGACTCCCAGTGACCATCTGGATACACAAAACTATAGGGCTGTGGTAAAAGCTTAGTGGCACACTTCCTTAGCATGTGGGTTAACAACCCTCCCTCTTAAGACAGGCACACACACACTAGAGCATGCATCAGCTCACCTCAAGGCTCCATCTGAACTCGTTCAAGGCTTTCAGTACTTCTAGGTTAAAGAGAACACTTCTGCCTCAGCAGCCTCACTTGCCTCAACCTTGGGTTCTAATTATATAGCCGTTTCACTTCTTCCAGTTCCTCAGACCCTCCTCACTGGTGGCTGTGCTATCATTCAAGTGAGACAGTCCCACATCTATCCCCTGCCCCCAAGGGAAGAAGCCCACACATCAGAAGTCAGGTGGACGTCCTCACCACTATCCAGACTCAAGTGCTGCTACACACTTGGACCTCTACATAGAAAGTAAATGAATGTGAGGAAAGTAAACTACACATCTCTCAGCACGGGCCATGACCAGGCATTTTACCAAGCATACATCCTCTCCACTGGATGCTCACAATACCATATTTACCATTAACTATTTTATGAACATAAACACAAGCATGGGGGTTCATGCCTGTACATCCAGCACTTGGGAGGCTGAGGCATTAAGATGATAAAGGGAAAATATCTCATTGAAAGAATGACTATTGAGTTGGGTAGTGGTGGTACAAACCTTTAATCCCAGCACTTGGAAGGCAAAGGCAGGCGGATTTCTGAGTTCAAGGCCAGCCTGGTCTATAGAGTGAGTTCCAGGACAGCCAGGGTTACACAGAGAAACCCTGTCTCGAGAAAAAAAAAAAAAAAAAGGGGGGGGGCTCATTCCCATAATAATAGCAAAATTCCCAACTTCCGATGAGGAGCCCTTTATTCTATGGCTGCTTTTGTTTTTAATATTTATTATTATTTGATGTATATAGCTGTGCACCCCTGAAACTAGAGTTACAGACAGTTGTAAGCTGCCATATGGGTATTAAGAATGGAACCTGGGTCCTCAGGTCCTCTGCAAGAGCAGCCAGTGCTCTCCTAATCACTAACCATTAAGCCACCTGTCCAGCCCAGCTGTTTATTCAAAACATGGTTTCAATTCATTGACCTTTTCTAAGTGTATAGCATTTCTTTGTGACGTCATTCTTTTCTGTAAAAGTTTCAAGTGACTTTCTTTGAAGAGAGCTATTAAATGCCAATGATTATAGGAAACATTTGTTCATAATTACCCAGACATCCACTAGAACAATGCTGAAACAAGAGCAGCATGCAAAAATGTATTTAAGGACTATCATCCCAAAATGCTGCTAAAAGCTATTAACCAGTATGTGTTAATTGCCACGGCATTCATATTAATTTTCACTTCAGGCTCGACATTGTGGAATATTTCCCCTGATACATTTTAAACAAAGTTTAATTTAAGGAACTGCTTCTATCAACACTTATGAAAATTAACAGCCAAGCAATTAGCAGTTGTGAATTATCCCCTCCCCCACAGCCTGCAGTTTCCCGTTAAAACAGTTTCTAACTGAGAAGTGGCTACTTTCTAACAAGTTAATACAATCAAAGTCACAGCTGTTGGTGGGAACCAGCCCTCTTTTGCTTCTTTAAGCCTTTGTCTAGGCAAACAATGCACCTTCACATTTAGGGACTAGTATTTAGCTATGTCACAGTAGGTAGATACCTAATGTTTTATTACAACTGCCAAGCAATTACTAATGCACAACTATCTTTCCAACTGATTTTTAGCAGCCATTACCTTCCAAATAAATGAGAAGGAAGTAAGCAAATAAATAAATAATTGTCTCGTTCTTCCTATGCCTAAAGCATCATCAGAATGGTGCCTCTGCCTCCTGAGTGCTGAGATTTAAAGGAGTGTGCCACTACACCTGGCTTAAATCCATTCTCTAAACATAAAGTTGGGGCCAAGAATGCAGCCCTGTGGTTGAACATATGCTTAGCATGTGTGTGTAAGAAACCCTGGGTTCACCCTCTAACAACTCGATTGGGCATGACAAAGCATCTCCAGGACACTTAACCCAGGGCCTCCCCCAGAGCCAACCACCACCACCACCGCCGCCGCCGCCGCCGCCGCCACCACCACCACCACCACCACCACCACCACCACCACCACCACCACCACCACCACCACCACCACCACCACCAAGCATCTCTGAGCAGAGCTCACATCCCCTAAAGTGAAAACAAAAGTTTCTGACCTAAACCTACAGCAGAGGTTGTGTTTTATGAAGGTTTCACAGAGGTTGTCTCTAATAGTGGCCAGGGCAGTAGCTCAATGGCAGAGTACCTCTCCATCACACAAGAAGCCCACAGTCTATCCTCAGAAAACACCACTCCTCCCACTCCCACACGCCCAAAAACAAACAAAAATAGAATTCATTCACGCAGATGCTACGCTGAATTGTGTCTCAGCAGACCAAGTGTCATCCCTACAGCTCCTTAGAGCCTGCCTTGAACCTCTCTGAAATGCTCAGAAACAGACTCAATCTACAGATCCAAATCAAGTCACAGACACCATCATCTATTTACCAAAGACATAATATAAACATTGTAAGCCTGACATGTCCCTCCCTCCAAGCTGTCAAAAATCATAACTCAGTACAGACCCCCCAACTCTATGCTCTAAAAATATATTAGCCTCAAAATACTTTTTATAAATTATTAGCTAACTATAGGAATCAAAATTATTTGAAAATACTGTCATTTAAGAAAAATGCTGAGATTAGACTCACTAAACCAACAACTCAAGCCTGCAGCTGTTAGACACCAGCTATGCTTGCTTAGCTACTACAAACTCCACACCCGAAACAAATCCTTTCTTCAAAGCAGACACAGCAGCATCCTGAGGACACAGACTACACAGCCACTAGTCTCTTGAGGAAATACATAATTAAGTAGTTTTTTAGCATATTTAATTAGACCCCAAACTCTTCCTGTCCCCTTCTCTCCCCGATTATGTACCATTTGCCCAGGAGACCTAAGCTACTCAGTTAATTATGTAAATAAGGCAGGCACTATTCCCAAAGAGAGCATCATGAATATTTGTAAAAAGAAAACGAAACACTGTATATGTTTTAGTGGCTTTAAAAATTCTTTGCAAATACATATATATTTATATACAGGTAATTATACAAGATATTTATTTACATATACATATACAGTATTAAACACAAGAAAAACCGTTATATTTGAGGCAAAAACATGTAGTCCCAACAACAAGATGATGAATCGTTAAGAAAGATAAGAAAGAATACTCACTTCATTTCTTAAATATGAGCTGAATAAAAATAAAATAACTCTAAGTTACAACAGTAACAGAAATTTAGTACTGAATGTCAGATGATTTATGGGAAGAATCAATCTGGAAATGATTAAAACTGACTTGTACAGAAAGGCTTTATTATCCATGGGTTGACACGATCTCAACTCTGGAGGCAGCCATGGCGCTGTTAGCACGACTACAATCCCATTATTATGTAATCACGAAATGCTAATTTGATCTTTTTGAGGTGTTATTTGAATAGTCATTTTAATTTCTAGGTTACAAAAAGGCTTGACTCAAGTATAATTCTCTATTAATCACTGAGATGCCATTGACTATCATATTGATGCCTTTCACGAAGATAAAGACTGATTTAATATGTACAGTACAATATCCTTCAAATATTAGCCACTTTCATTACATATCTGCCAAATGCATCAATATTAAATAATAGATGAGAACAAGGGTTTAATTGTATTTTAGCACTGTAATATATGGGGTAATAATAAAAGAGCAGGCATTGTAAGATAGACTTATCGATATATAAATCCTTCTTAATCAATGCTCACTCTCTATAGAATACCAAAAGGCCTATGATGACAAACCATAGGGCAACTTAAAGATAAACACATCCAACAAAACTTCAAGTGTGATCGAGGAAATAACGTCTCCCTAGACTTCAGAAGTCAGCTGCCTGCACCACCCAATGCTCACAACTCTGACAAATCCAAACCTGGCTAATGGGAAGTGACAATCCTGGAATGCATTATTTTTGTGAAGTTTGAACTAGCTTGGGATGGAATTGAACTAGGTTGGCATGGAATCACACATTATTTATTCTATCTACTCTTCATCATCAAACAATGAAACTGTATCAGCTACGGGAACTCTCCTATCCCACCTCAGAAGAGCTTCTCACCCATCTAAATGCATCCTCAGCAGTGTAGCTGGAGACATTCCAGGATCCTGGGGAACCTTCTTTCCTTTTCCTACTTTCCACATCCCTGGGTAGCATGGGTCGACTAAATAGAAGGTCAGAGCAATGCAATCTAAAAAGACTGGATGTGCTCTTGGGTGCTTTCTGGAGGAGCTCTGAAGCACCTGAAGGCCTGAATGTTACTTATGTGCTTTGTTTCTAGTTCTTGTTCTCCACCCTCAGACAGCAACAGCCTTACTGCTGATGGCCATGTGCTGACTCCCACCTAGGGAAGAAGGTAAGATGTTTCAAAAGAAAAAGATCTCTTTGTTCAAAGATAATAACTGACAGAATTAGCAAGTGAATAAGAAAAATGCAAACATGAGCAAAGCACTGCCATTTATTAATTGCAATGGTGCTGAAATGAGATAAATCACATATGGACCCCTCCAGGGAGCAAGCTATCACTCAGCACCCCACACCACTGCCAGGCAGCAAACACAGTGGCAATAAATTTAAAACTCAACTGTCTCCTAAAAAGGGCCCCACTTAGTTCAGAACTGAGGCTCAGAACATCACCAGATTCCTCCTGAAACAGTGGCCATTTTTCTAGAAGGAAAATAAACATACTTTAATTTTATAACACCAAACTATTACTACAAAATGGGAGGGAAAAATAAAAGTCACCATCCCTGTCAGTATCCAAGAAGATCCCCCAAGAGTGAAAGACCAAAATGCAATGGCCTAGAATTCACTAGGAAAGACCTCACAGTTTCTGCAATTGTAGTCAGTGGACAGGACAATGCAAACCATCTCCAGACCCACTTCCAAGGCTTTCCAACACAGCTCGTCATCGGCCTACCCAGCCCGACCTCCCAAGTACATGGAGATGAAACAGGTAAAGAAATAGGGACACACAGCCCTCCCTTTGCTTCTACCCCTGTGTGTGTGTGGGGGGTGGGGTGGGTGGGATGGGTCAGAGGGGGTCATGTTTTAATTTGGCTTTAGAGTGCTTGTGATGTATATAAATAGCTCAGGCCAGCTTCTAACTGCTTTGGCGTACTGAGTGTTAGAATTCCGGGTATGTACCATCACATTTGGCTTTATATACATATATTTTTATTTACATGTGTGCAAAATATGCATCTTGGAAAATTAAAGCAGTTCTGGACTCTAAGTACAGAGAAGCAAAGAGGGAGCGTGCCAGACTTAGGCATAAACCTTTCTAAATATTACTCTGGAAACAATGAGCCCATACTCTTACCTTTTTACATCTATGGTCTTAAAAATATGGTGCTCTATAATAACTGAGGCAGTCTTAAACCTAAATCTAATAAAAATAATAATGCCAACAACAACTCCCTCAGTCTTAAAGGGATGAAGCCTTTTTATTTTTGAACTTACCTTGCCATCAAACTTGGAGTACTCATTAAAGGGGTTGTTGAGCTGCAGAGGGCACTGCTCCAGGCGTACAGACAATATGGACTGCTTGCCCGAACTTGGAGGCTTCTCTTTGAGGGATTTTTTTTCAAACAGTGACTTTAACTCCTGGGCTGTGATAGAAAAGGATAAAAACATCATTGTCACTATGTACATTAGACAGTCTGCCCACCCTTCCTGCATGTGGAGAGATGGGTTGGGGTCGATGTATGCAGAAAGCCTCCAACACACTTGGGGGTTGTGCACAGCAGGGGCAGCAAGCTCAAACCCGCACAGCCCGGAAATGAGAAGGGAAGAATTCTGCAGCAAAGCAGTCTTCCTCAGAAGAGTGTTCCCAGTGAGGCCTCCAGGCTTTAGAAGAAGCTGCTGTGTGACACTCAACACTTCACTCCACCTCTCTGGTGTGTCAATCCAGAAAACCTCACAGAGTTTTCTCATGGCCTACTACTATTTGATTTTAAATTTTTAGATCTTTAAGGTCAAGGTCCTTTCACATTTTCCAGCGGCACCCAGCACAAAATCTTGAGGACAAAAACAGAGACAAGGAAAAGTAGGAACAAAGATGTAGCGCGTCTTGTACACGTCAATGCAGCTTACCCTTCATAACAAGGCTGAGGTGGGTTGTTAGTACTGCCAGTTCTGTCAACGCAGAAACCAGCTTTGAGTATTCTGGTTAGGCCTGAATCATGCAGCTAGCTAACATGTGGATTCCAAAATCCACACCAATGGAGATGCTAATGAATATATCACAAACTCAGTAATGCTTGCTGCATGATGGAAGGGATTCAAATTAAATTATATCAAACTAATATTTTCAGCTCTTATTCATCACTGACTCAAGACAGTTCCACAATCTTCATGAAGATCATTTAGCTCTATAAATTCACCTAACCACCCACCAAGGTAACCAGTGACCAGTGTGGAAACAAGGCAAGTACACCATTCACCAAGGTAACCAGTGACCAGTGCGGTAACAAGGCAAGTACACAAAGACCAGAACACTTTTTCATTTCATAAACATTAAAAACTGTCTACACTTCAACTTTTATATAATTCAATCTCACATTTTAAATCTGAAATCAACAGCTTCAATCCCAGTCAACCCTTGAGCAATGTCAAATTAAATCAAGAAAAAACAACAGAGTTCTCCATGAGTTACTTTGCAACTTTTGAAAACTCCATCAGTTTATCAAAAGGCTGGCAAGGCAAATTCATCAAATGAATCTCTACAGAGTTAGTGCAATGAGCCAGATGACAAAGTACCCCCTTCACAGGGGACAGGTTCTAAGGCCCTAGGGAGAGCCAATCCCTGCAAACACGCTCATACTGCCTCTTCCAGCCAAAGACAAACTGCATGTGTGGTGCTGTCTCCATAAAATTGCACAAGCTAGTGGCATCATAACCATTTTGGCTTATGCCAGTCCTTCCTAGGCTTACACTCTCAACAACAAAACTGCCAGAGAGAATTCTGTGAATGTCTCTCAAATGGTTAGCTGATACATGGCCATATTGTTTTTCCTACACATACATAATGATGATAAACTTTCACTTATAAAATAGAAACAGCAAAAAATTACTGTTAATATTTTTTACAAATCATAACAACATCCTGTTATAGGTTATTTGAATCAACAAATTATTGATTCCTAAATTTTCTCCACTTAAAACTGTCAGAGCAGGTTTGGCCAGAAGTAACTAAAACCATGGGAAGCAAAACTGGGATTGGGGTCAGGGCTAGCAGATCAAACTCTTTTTAAACATATGATGCCTAAATCTTGGGCATTTAAACACACTGACTCTATTTGTGCCAGTCTTATTAGAATGGCCCCCATAATCTCATATGTTTGAATGTTTCGTTCCCAGTCAGTAAAAATTAAGAGGTATCGCCTTGCTAAAATATGTAACTGGGGGTGGGCTCTGGGATTTCAAAAGCCCACATCATTCCTAGTGTCTGTCTGTCCATTCATCCCCCTTCTTCCCATGGCTCCTCCCTCCCCTTCCACCTACTGTCTGGCTCAGGACGTAACATTCTCAGCTACTGCTCCAGCACCATGCCTGACAGCTTCCTACAAAGATGATCATGGACCAGTCCTCTTCAAACTGTAAGCCAGCTCCCAAGTAAATGGTTCTTTTCTAAGAGTTGCCTTAGTCAGGGTGCCTCTTCACAACAACAGAACAGTGACTAAGATACTATCAAATACACATCTGAAGAACTTACTGCAAGAAGATTAAAGTGGTATTTTCAATGTTACAGCTAACTTGCTACATGCAATCTTTAACAGTGTTTTAGCCACACCTGAAGAAGGAAAGGTCCCCTATGAACAGTGCTACGTGCTCTGTCCTCTTGAGCTTAAGAAATAGCTAGCTCCACAGAGCAACGGTCAGAGGAGGCAGGAGTGACTCCCTGAACGTATTTTCAGGAGGGTTATAGATGGGATGATGATACATTTATTAGCTCTTTCCATTCAGAACAATTTTCACTCCAGCTTGCTATCCCTTTCCTGTCTAGCTCTCTGCGTCCTGGAGAAATGGAGATAACCAAGGAGAAGTCTTGTTGCTCTCACCTGCACATATTCCTGTCTTTGCTCCTAATACCATGGAAGAACATCTCTCTCAGCCCAGTTCCTCTCCTACACACAAAGATCCTGCCCCGATGCTGAGCCAGAGGTATCACTCCTTCTTTCTTCCACTTTCCATTAGTCCCAGCAGTACATATAATACTGCTCATTTAAAAAAACAACAACAACAACAACAAAAAAAAAAAAACCCCAAATCCTTCTTCCTAGTTATTGCACCATTTCTCTCCTGCTCAAAGCCACTGCCTATATATATGCCTACTGTCTCGGCCTTCTCACCACTCAATCCCAAACACTCCAGCCACACCACTCCACCAAATTAACCTCCATGGAGATTACACAAAACAAAAACAAACAAACAAACAAAAACACCTCTCTCTGGACTCTCCTTAGATCCCCTGCAGTCTTTGGCATGGCTGGCATTTCCTTCCTCTTAAACACTGTTCTCACTGGCTTTCCGAGGACTCTACTTGATGTGACTTTTGTTCTCCCACAGGCCAGCACTCCTCACTGTGGATTCCCTTTGGCTCTCTAGGTCACTGGAATTCTTCCAAGTTTGCCTTTGGCCTCTTCTTTCTCCATCTACACTTACATCCTAAGTGACCTCTACTAGCCCTGTATTTTAAAATGCCATCTACAAGAGGTGAAACTAAACTGCAGTGATTTAAACTAAAACAACGTTTGCCTCTGAGGAAGGAGAACTCTGAGGAGCTACAGAATCCCTCTACATACGACTGTGGTGTTGATCTCATGTATATGTATTTGTTAAGTTGTCAAACTGCATGTTCAACATCTGTAAACGTCACTATATATAAAATCCTACCTTGGAAAAAAAAGGTAAACAGGGCTGGTAGGCAAGATGACTCCAAGGAAAAAGGCACTTCCCATGTTTACATCTAGAGACCTGAGTTAGAGCCCCAGATCCTACAGAAAGGTAGAAGAGAAGAACTGACTCCATGTTTTCCTCTGATCCTCACATGTGCTCTCCGTGAAGACCTAAACAAACATCCACTATATATGTTGGTAACTCCTAAGTAATTATTTGTGGTCCTGATATTACAGCCACACACACTAACTTTATATCTGACACCCTCACTTGGTTTATCAGTGACCATGCCCATAACCAAATTCTTATTCCTTTCCCAACTTAATTCCTTTACAGTCTTCTTCTCCAGTGGCAACTCAATCCCATGATGCTCCAAGCTTGGAAGCTGCCTGACTCTTCTCTCTCACATTTTGTATTCCACCCATCAACAGATCCTAAAAGATATCCAAACTCCTTCTATACCTACTAAATTAAAAGTGTAATCTATACAACCTAAAGAAAAGTGAAACAGAAGAGACTACATGCAATAATGAGTTGGTATTTTTTAATTTATAAAGAAATTATTTTTTTAATCACATAATAATGTGGCTATACATTTTATAACAGAAAATTTTCTATCCAGAACTCAAACTTTCAACATAAGGAGAAAAGACACATGAGCATAAAATCAAAACAACAAATGTCTAGGGAGGTGAGGGGCAACGCCTGTGGTGGGAGGATGGTGGATTCGAGAGCAATCTGGGCTACAGGAAGAATGGTGAGATCTTGTCAGAAACAAAAACAGTAACTACTCTACAATCATAAACTTACATTTCAGTTCAGGCACTGACTTACTGATCTATGTCTAGCCCAACAAAACTACAAGAAAAACTCTAATCTGTAAACAAAACTCTAATCTGTAAACAACATCAGCACTCAGGCTGTGGTCACTGAGTCCCTGCTGGCACTAAAAAGGACCAACATGCTCTGAAGAAACTGCTGACTCTAGATTGGGAAAGAAATGGTAGCCAAGAAGGATTAGCAGTATTATAAGACAAAGATATTGCTATTATGAAGGAATTCATTACAAAGGCTAACCTGTGCTAAATAAATAGCAAGACCCAGTCTCAAAACAAACAAACAAACAAACAAACTTACTTTAGTTTCAAATCTGAAGAAAGCAAAATCAAACATAAACTGTGAGATAATCAGACAAATGTTACAATAAATATTTGATATTAAAGAAAGGAACTTGCTATTGACAATGGAAATATAAACTCCAGAAATAACTTTATTAAGACTAATTAAACATAGAATATCTGCCAGGTGATGGTGGCATAAACCTTTAATGTCAGCACTCGGAAGGCAGAGGTAGATGGATCTGAGTCCAAGGTCAGCCTGGTCTACAGGGTGAATTCCAGGACAGCAGGGGCTTCAGAGAGAAACCCTGTTTCAAAAAACCAAAAAAGTGGAGACTCTACAGACATTACAACTGATAGACTTATGAGCTATTTGTGCACACAAATGATCATGTGATCAGCGTAAAATACAGGCACCTACACAAATAAAACGTGCAGTAAATACACAACAATCTCAACAATGGTTTTCCCTGTGTGAAACCATTAGCTTACAATTTTTCAGTTTCTTCTCTCTCACCCCTAAGTGACATAATTCTTGACACAGTAGACTGCTGATGACACTGTCCATATCTGTCTCTGAAGTCTGAGTCACAGGACATGCAGATGCTCTTACTCTCAACATTTGCCTACAAGATGTCATGTGGATTTGTGTCACTAGCCAAGTCTCCTTAACTCCTCTATGAAAAGGCCACACTGGGGCCAGTCAGAGGTTCAGAGGTTAAAGCTGACAAATCTATTGACCTGACTTTGTTCCTAGAAAAGAAACAACTCTTTAGTTTCCTTCTGACCTTCATACAGACACCACAGCACATGTGTAGTCACACATGCATGCACACGCATGCACCAAATCAGGGGAAAAAAGAACATTCTGGGGGAGCTCATGATAATTACACTGATTCTTCTAATGAAAAATGAAATAAAAGACAGATGAAGATCTTTCTCCAGCAGGAAAAGGACTGCTGCATAGACAGCAGAGGTGCTCGGCTCACAATATATGTTATTTATTTATAGACTTAAGATTTGAAAGTGAAGAAAGCGAATGAAGGGTAGCCCATGAATCAGAGTGTAAGCTCTCTTGTCTTCATAAGAGGAGACTCACAGCAACTGTACCAAATACACAGGAATTTGAAAGAAACAATGTGAACGACTGATGTGTTTTCAGGTCAAGTTAAATACAATGAAGAGAGGGGTAACAGAGGCAGCCCAGTCAGATCTTTAAAATATCAAAAGCAAAGCTAAGGCTAGGGAGATGGCTCAGCAGATAAAGGCCTGCCAAGCAAATGCAAGGACCAAAGTTACAAGCTTTTAATCCAGTGTGACATGGCAGAAGTGGACAGCAGACCCCACTATGGATGAAAAGGCAAACTCCTGCTTCCATATATAAGATGGATAGCAACTGAGGAAGGAACTTGTGTCACTGTCTAGTCTACACACACGCACACACGCACGCACACACACACACACACACACACACACACACACACACGCAAACTCACATGAACATTAAAAAAAGAAAAGAAACCAGTGAAAACTCTAAGAAATCAATTGGTGAGGTATATGAAAAAGAAAAGGTCTATGTGCACGTGTGTGCGAGTGCCATGTCTCACTACGTAGCCCAGGCGGACTCTAAATCTGAGATTCTTCTACTTGAGCCTCCTGAATGCTGGATGGCATATGTGCACTGCCATGCTCAGCATGTCAGTGGGATTTCTGGTTCTACTTAGGCCTCAATTAGAGGAAGCCACTAAGAAAATGGGACCTAATGAAAACACTGCTGAAGGAAACAAGAAGCACATGCAGTGTGGTTTAGTGAAGAAAACAAAGCTGGGTGTAAACTGCGACGTGACCCTGCTTCCACCTTCTAGTTGTGTATGCGACTTTGGTGAGTTAATCAAGTCTTCCAGGCTGTCGTCTCACGTGTGATCATATGCAGCAATCCCTCCTCCTGTGTACAGAGTGAAGAATATGAAGCAACGAGTACAGCAGCAGGAGGCCCTGCTAGTCCAACAGCAGTCACTGATACCACCAGCCTTACAACTACTGAGCACCAATGGGGATAGTCAACTGAGAAAACAGAGATATACGAGGCATCCATCACACCAAGGCGGTACTGGGAGGTGCTGGGAGAACAAGGAGGACATTTTGAAAACATGATCTAATTATTCTAAAGTATGTTAAGACCACTTTACTATCAAGATGTGTGTATGTGTGTGTTTTCGCATATGTGTGTGCGCGTGCACGTGCACGTCCACATACAGGGCGAACGATCACGTCCAGGCTTTTCCTCTATCACTTCCCACCTCATTTTGCTGAGGTCATTCACTAGCACTGGATCTCATTGGCTGGCTAGACTGGCTGGGCAGAAACCCACAAGATCCTCCTGCCACTGAATCCTCAGCACTCGAATTTCAGATCTGACACTGCTTATCTGACTCAGCCATCTCCACAGTAATGAAGATTTAAATTTTTTTCTTCTTGTTGAAAATGAAGCATTGAAAATATGTAATATGGCTCTTTCAAAGCCCTAAACATGAAGCCATGTTGAATTCAAGCCCTGAGATTGTGAAGCCCAATGGCAAGAAGCCACACAAGTTTGAGTAAGGGATCTCTCAGGAGCTGCTCGTACAAGAGATGAACTCAGATCCCAAGGCCTAGCTCCAGGAACTCAACATCACCACGACCAAGGGAATCAAAGTTGGTAGTGCTCAGAAAGCTATCACAACTTCTGTGCCAGTTCTGTAGCTGAAATCTTCCCAGAAAATCCAAGTCCGGCTAGTTTATGATGGAGAAATGAGAAGCATGAGGTCCTCACTGCTCAGAGGTGGGCTCTGCCCAAGCTAGCTTGGAAAAGCTGTGCAAAAATAAGCAAAAGCAACCAGAAGCTGCCCCTGACAGCAGTGCACATCACTAGCCTGGAGGACTCGGTCACTCTAAGTCAAACTGTGGGGAAAAGGATCTGTGCGAAACCTGAGTGCAGACAGCATATAAAGACTCACTTAGACAATGCATGTACAACAACATGCAGCACAAGGTCAGAACTTTTTCTAGAATATATAAGAAGCTCATGGGCAGGCTGGAGAAATGGCTCAGTGGTTAACAGCACTGACTGCTCTTCCGGGGGTCTTGAGTTCAATTCCCAGCAACCACATGGTGGCTCACAACCATCTGTAATGAGATCTGATGCCCTCTTATGGGATGTCTGAAGACAGCTACAGTGTACTTTAGATAGATAGATAGATAGATAGATAGATAGATAGATAGATAGATAGATAGAGGCTCATGGGCAAGGATACTAATTTCAAAGGCCCAGAGTTTCAGTTGTAGAAAAATGGCTAAATAAAGTGTTATTCATAGTAAACAAACAAACAAAGCAGTAATAATAATAGTAATGATGATAATAATATGGCCAGCCTCTATCTGCATACAGTGTATGAACACAAAACCTCACTGCTGACAATCCCAGAGTGGAGTTTTAGCTGAAGGAGTTGACACATGTAAGCAGAAAAGACAGTTATCATGGACACTGAAGCAAGAGAAGAGCCTGGGTTAGGACTGCACAGATGGGGACAGCACAGTAGCTCAGCCAGTAAAGGTTCTGGCTGCTGTATCAAGAATCCGTCTTCAATTCTCTGAACGTATACAATAGGAGAAAATGGATTGCTGCAAGCTGACCTCTGATTCAACAAATGCGATATGACATGTGTCCAGAATAGAACTGTATGAATAAATCTACAACTTAAACACAGATTGGTCCCAAGAACAAGGTACCTTAGAAAAGGCCCTCTACCCAAATTGACTAACCCCTGAGAACCAGCGTGAAGGAACCAACCAACAATATATAAGGAACACACACCTTCAGAGGCCAATACACACAGACAGAGCACAAAGCTTAAAACACAAATGTATATACTTGGAAGGAAAGATTAAAAGAAAAAAATCAATACATAATGAATAAACTAAATATACAAATCCCAAATCATAAATGAAAATTATGTCCATTTACCTGATTGTTTAGAATTTCTTTCTTTCCACTGAATATTTTTGCATTTGATCTGGTTTTGTCTCTCTTTGCGGAGTCGTTCTAATCTTTGAGCTTGAAAAGAAATATTATAACTATAAGTTTGTCAATGAAAGTTTACTATAAACAAAGACATAATTAACTACCTTTATATGAATAAAGATGTTTTATATTGCATATGGAGGGAGAAAGTCATAAAATTTTAAAGGTGGCACCCCTGAAAAGCAAATACCAACAAAAACATGAAAATATTCTTGATTTATAATTGAAATTAGAGGATATAAAACATTAATAGAGATCATAAAGATAGTATTAACATGGAAGAGAATAATAAAATGTGAAAACTTCTGTGATTAATATGACATTTCATTATATAAATCATTAATAACGGTCTTAAAGGAATTTTAATGCACAAATGAACTGAAGTGAATATTACATTACAGGAATAAAATTACTGTTATGAATTACTCTACCCGTTTCAAAAATTAAAGATAAATGAACTCAGACTAGACTATTAAAGTTTTAAATATAAAATCCTTTATCTAAAAATCATGAAAATTATAAAATGTCAAAGCTATATAAATTAGCATAGCTTTTCTTCAGTGGGCTGAAACAGTTTATAGGTAGTAAAATAATGATTTGTATCTTTGTAACATTAGTCAAATCTTAAAAAGAACAATTTTTCTTTAAAAAACTTTAAGATGTACTGAAAAGATTAAAAACTAAATCCCTTGATCACCAATACAGCCCATAGTTTCAATTAGCTGCGACAACCTCGTTGTTAACTGAAGAAATTTCAGCTTCAAGAGTCACCTAAAATTACACACTCATGCGTATAATACCACTGGCTGATCAGCCTTCAACCTTCAAACACCAGTGGCCTGATCCTTCAAAGAGAGATCACCAGTATCCCTTAGCAACTGCTGCTCAAGGCCACAACTGAGAAAAGTCAGAACCAAGGCCTCTCTCAAAGCTTGCTCTCTCTTGCTCATTTTCAACATCCTGTTAAGGCACACACATTTGACAATAAAAAAATAAAATAAAATAAAATAAATTTTCTTTACAACCACTTTCAAGGTGGGAAACCATACCATTCCTTCCTTAGCACTGCGGTGGAAGAACACTGGAAATAATCTTGCCAGAAATTTAAACTACACTGGCAAAAGCATTCTTTGTTTGCTTGTTTGATTTTCCTTCTTTTTTTCAAAACAAAAGTTTCTCTGTGTAGCCCTGACTATCCTGAAACTAGCTCTAGGGACCAGGCTGACCTCAAACTCAGAAGACATCTGCCTGCTTCTGCTTCCCAAGTGCTGGGAGTAGAGGTGTGCGTCACCATGGCCACTCTGCCTTGCCAAAGCGTTCTGATGTCACTATATCTAATGAAATCCACTGAGGAAAAACACATTACACTGTAATTACTAACTATGGAGAGTATAGCCACAGTAATATCATAAACTACCAGTGGGCAGCATAATCCTGGTGAAATCTATAGAGCCTGTCACAGACGACACCATCACACTGACCTGCAAGGGTGTTCCAACTATAGCACCAAGTATCAATGGCTCTAAATTATATACAAACCTGTACTCAAACCTATTTTGATGAAAGTCCTCTAGATGCTGGGAAGTGATACTAGTTATTTTTATCGTAAGGGAAAACTACTCTTATTGATGTCACAGGCACTACATTCTGAATCTAACATCAATGTTGTCTTTCACTGTGAGGTGTACCCAGCTCTGTCACTGACTCCCATGTTACATTTTACATTTACACCACAAAAATAAACATTTTCAGTATTGTCTAATTTCTTGCCACTCCCTTTTCTTAGGATTAAGAGGTTACTTACTGCTACTGATGCTGATTTTATTTTAAATGGTCTAAAAATAATCCCTAAAACACCCTGTCTCTAATATATATGCATGTATGTATGTATTCTTCCTCCTTTCCCCATCTCTCTGTCTCTCCCAATAAAAGCACTGGCACACCACATTCTCCTTGAAAGAAAACAAAAGCACTGTCGGCTGTGAAATGGACAAAGATAGGCTTCTAACAGTTAAGGACTAAATGTATATGTCAAAGTTGAGCATCTACAAACCTCTCAGATTAAAAGTTAGTGATCAACCTAAGAAAATAAAAGAACAAAAATAGGGACATTTCTGTTCCTCTTTTAGCCAGTGTACAAATTCCTCTTAAGTCCCGTCTTGGCCCACATTCCACTGCTCTTCTAGAAACTAGGACTTTGGTGGCCTGAACTCCTGGGCTAGCCTGCTCTTGTATTGACTAGCCTGCTTTTGTAATGACTTACATTTCTGGGTTAGCCTGTCTCATACTAAGAGTTCTTTGTCACCCTGAAACCTTCCTCCAGGAACGTGACTTGAAACTTGGTGGCACTAAGGTCTCAAAACAGGCCTACTTCCTTTTGTACAGGTAACTTCCACCTACACACAGCTTTCCTGTCTACTTCCAACAGCCCCATACCAGAGGCTCTTCCACTCACCCACACAGAGATGCTCAACCACAATCTTCAATTAGACACAGAGACTCCCCAACGAACCTGTTCCACCAACATTGCCCATTATCTCTTGGCTGACTACTGATCTGAAGCTAGGAAGACACAACTAGAAGACAGAGTTTACCTGTGTTTGAGCGTCTTCTAATACCAAAGTCCCAGCTCGAGGTAATATCAACAGACTGGGCGTATATGTAGCCCTGCGTCTCACCACTGCTTCCCTGAACTTCTGACCCACTGTCTCCAGGCACTGACGGAGGATGAGTCTTCTCTAGGTCAACGTCATGATCAATGAGAACCATCTCACACATTCCCGTGTCATCACTGGTCACGTGTGACTGTCGAATATGAGCTAGAATGATAGTTGGATTGTCCAAGAAGGCCATCCTTTCTGTGGGCCAGTCTCTTTAAAAGGCTACTTTCTCCTCTTCATACTGTTTCACAGGCTCACCTACCTAGAAACATGATGTACACAGCAATATTTAAGAATCAGGCAGAAAATGGCTGAATCATTTTTTCAAACAAACTCAACGTGGTAAAATTCTACCTTGAAAACCAACATTAGCTCTGTACCCATGAGCTTGAACAGTTAAATCTAAACAGAACGGAAATCCTTACAAGCACTAGGGCCTGTGGCTCTCTTGCAAACAAATCACAGCAACACTTAAGCAGGGCTATTCAAAGAAAGGAAGCACTATGGGAGCAGATGTTTTCCTTCCCTCTTCCGCGACTCCATGCACCTGCTCATGATGCTGTGGGGAGATGGGGGTCTACCAGGCACTGCCAGGTAGTTTTCAGCCATGGCTGTCAGTTTAAAGGGGCCAGAAGCTTTCTGAGTGGCTAGGGATTTTACAAAAGTTTATCATCAAAGTAACTATGCTTAATAAACATTTTTCTTTCTTTTAAGATAATATTGTGTTTTTTTTTAAATAAAACACATTAATCATAATTGCCTTGCCACAAGATTAATTTCTTATTTTAGAAACACAATTATAAAAACTGCTTCCTTGATCCTATTAAAACTACATGCAATGATGTTTATTCCAGGGACTAGATGGAACTCTCTAAGTTGGCTGGAAATACTCAACAGAAAATAATGCACATTGTGGCTAGGAAATAGAACCTAGAGACCAAACTAGTTTTAAATCCCTAGCGTCCAGATAAAAATGCAAGTGTTGGGAGCTGGAGACGAGCTCTGGCTGCTCTTCTAGAAGATCTGGGTTTGATTCTCAGCACCTACATGGTTTGCAAACATCTGTGACTACAATTCAAGAGGCTCTGATATTTTCTGACGTCTATAGGCACCAATCACAAACCTGGTGTACATACATATATGCAGGGAAAAAACTAATAAACATAAAATTAAATAAATCTTAAAATAAAAATCTGGGCACAGAAGAAGCACTGCCTATAAACCCAGAGCTATGGTAGACAGGCACAAGAGCATTACTGGGGCTTACCAGCTGTTAGCCTAGCTCCAGATACAGTAAGACCCTATTTCAAGGGAATAAGGCAGAGAATTATAAAGCAGAATAATGTCCCATGGCCTCATACACATGGGCATATGCACCTGAACACACACACACACTCAGACACACTTGCACACAAATATCTACCATTGGTGTTGGGGATATAGTAGGCAACTTGCCTAGCATGTACAAGGCCCTGGATTTGATTCCCAGTAGAAAGATAAGGAAAAAGAAAAGAGAGGGATAAAAGATGAAAGACTCTTGTCATTTGTTTCTTCTAGAAAGGGAAAATCTAATGACATAAATCATGATAGCTGACCATTGATTGTTTTTTAACTTTGCCTGGTAACACATCATTCTGCTGATATTATCTAGTACAGTGGTTCCTGATCTTCCTAACGCTACAACCCTTCAATACAGCTCCCCATGTTGTGGTGACCCCCAACCATAAAATTATTTTTGTTACTACTTCATAACTGTAATTTTGCTACTGTTATGAATCGTAATTGTAAACATTTTTGGAGACAGAGGTCTCCCAAAGGAGTCATGACTCCAAGTTTGAAAACTGCTGACCTAGTAGATCTTAAAAGATACTGATATTAAAAGGAAATTTAATTAAAGCACATTGCTAATCAAGATAATCACATTAATATTCATTTTCTTTCCTTTATATCTGGTTCATGAACAACTCTCAGAGAGGCTAATGAGAAATGCAAAGCTAAGTACCACATGCCTGAACAAAACTTTATGCATATCTCCTATGCCCCCAATACCATACAATAAGTGTCACATATCTTTGAAATAACTGATCTCTGAAATGTTAAAATGTCAATGTATCAATGAAATAATTATAAAATTTAAAGTGAGCATTTACATTCCATTTGTAAAAATGAAGCCTTTTCTATAACCATGGAGGGAACAAGAAGCATTGAGTCACTTGTAGAGAAGTTGATCTATCAAGTCACAGCTGGGCCCTGCAAGCGCCTCTGTGGCAGTCTCCCTCCATGAAAGAAAGGCAGCTAGGTGCTGGCAAAAAGGGCTGTGCCTTTCACCTTCACACTATTGAGCTTTCCCAAAAAAACAAATGTTTACTGGGTGTTCTGGGACCAAAACCCAAAAAGCAAAGAAAAAGTACACTAAAGTTCCCTCAAAAAAAATAAAAATAAATAAAAATAAAATAATATTCTAACAACAACAACAACAAAACTCTTTTCTAGTAAAGTGAATCTGCTCCAGTGCAGCTTACAAACACCAGAGGATGGGTTAAGCACCTCTGAGGAGGCACACTAGCTCCCCAACTTCATCCTTTATTAGAGAGAACTCAACACACCCTAGCACCAGCAGGCAGTCTATTAAACAGTATGACTCCATACCCTGATCATCTGTGTGAACTGATCCAGACCAGCTGAGGGAACTTTCTCAGGACTTCCCTAGGAAACATGCTATTGGGGGTGTCATTTCTGGGATCCTATGAGGTATGCCAGCAGTTCCATAAGGACAAGGGTCTTAGCACCATATCCCACCAGCAACAAGATGCTACACCAAGCAGGACATTCAATACTTGTCACTTTCCAATTCCCAATGACTATCCAACTCTGCTGTCAAGATAAGCCTTTTGAGCATGTCAGGTTTGTAGTTAAGAGAGAAGGGATCACATTTCCTTAACACAGAAAAGAGAGCTTCTCACCAATGTGCCCTTCAAAACTGTCACCTTGGGACATTGTCAACTTATGCCAATCCGGCTTTGCAGAACCATGACAGATTTTTAAAATCTCTTAAGTGCAGCTAAGCATCACCCGAGGGTAAATATGATTTCTAAAACAGATGTTCTGAACAAAGATGAAATCAAGTTACTTTTCCTGTTCAATTGTACAAAGAGCAAGAAGTTTTTGAAGAACTAATATGGGCATGTGTCCTGAGACATTACACTCTCATTTACAACAGGAGGGAGTGAAAATGGGTACTTGCGAAGGAAACTTGGTAATGTTTATCAAAATATAAAACATAAACACTCTCTGAAATTCACTCTAGAATTTGCCCTAGGAAGTAACTGAGCATAAGTGTTAACCTCAAAATTGTTTGGAACATGTACTGAAAATCTAAACATAACCTAAACATCCAAACAACTGTGTATATGCCCTGACACATACATGCAATGGAACGTTATTGGGGACCATGATTTGGACCTGAGTTCAAATTCCTAGCACCTATATAAAAAAATCAGGTATGGTGGGGCTAGAGAGATGGCTCAGCAGTTAAGAGTACTGACTTTTCTTCCAGAGGTCCTGAGTTCAATTCCAAGCACCCTCATGGAAGCACACAACTGTCTGTAACTCCTGTTCCAGGGGACCTGATACCCTCACACAGGATTACATGCAGTCAAATCACCAATGTACAAAAAATTAAATAAAATTAAATTAAAAAAAATAGGTATGACAACATACACCTGTGACTTTAGTGCTACAAAGGACAGAGACAGAAGGATCCTGGAGCTTGTTGGTCAGCAGCTTAGCATGAGCTTCAGCCACATTGCAACAGAATAAGATAAAGACCAGCAGAACCAGACACCTAATGTCTCTGGCCTCTGCACACATGGACCCACATGTACACACACACACACACACACACACACACAGAGAGAGAGAGAGAGAGAGAGAGAGAGAGAGAGAGATAAGCACACATATACACACACATGCATGCAAGAACATACATGTACACGCACACATACATACACAAATATTACTAAAAAAAAGAAACATATACATATAGGATAAACAAAATGTGACACATACACTGGCTATAGCATTAGCCTTAAAATCCAGGAAATACTGATGACGAAGCCTAGGGACATGACTGAGTGAAATGTACAGATCACACAGACCGTGTGCTCTCATGGGCCACCTAGAGCATACATCATTTCCCACTGACACAAAGGACACTGTTAGCTGTCAGGGTTGGAGGAAGGAGGACTGGGCAGATGTTCAGTACTGTTCAGTCTAGGAAGATGAAAAGTTTCTAATGGGCAACGGTAATGGCTGCAAACCACTGGGAGTATATATAATGTCACTGAACTGGATATAGAAGTCGTTAAAATAATGTATTTCATGTTATGTACATTTTACTATAACTGAAAATCTTTTAATTTAAAAAAAATAAATCTGGGAAAAACTAAGTGAAACAAAATTAACCAGTTTTGTCTAAATTTCAATTACAAAATAGTGTGGGTTTTTAATATTTCTTTAAAGCATATTTGTTTACTAAGAAAATGTAAGTAATAGGGACATTTATGCAGAGTGAGGACAATTCCAAAACATTTTTTTTTCTTTTTTGAGACAGGGTCTCATATAGCCCAAGCTGGCTTCAAACTTGCTATGAGACTGGCCTTGAATTACAGATCCTCTTCCCTATGCCGACTGTGCCAGGATTATACGTGTGTGTTAGCTTTCCAAGTTTTAAAACAACAGGTAATTTTCATATATGAAGTTGGTCTCCTTATAAAAAGATATTTAGTACATATGTGCTTGGTTCCTACTACTCTGTTAAGAGAGGATCCTGGTGTAACATGGCTTCTACACACAACTTCTCACACCTATTTATGTTCATTAATAATCAAAGAACCTGCACGCAGTAACTCGGCACATAGTCTAAAAAGGCGATTGCTTTTAGAAGATTCTGATGAATATCAGGTCTGAAAACTCATTTTAAGATTGGGATCTCATTCTGTAGCCCAGGCTGGCCTCAAACCAGGAGGATCTCCTGTCTCAGAACTGGGCATAAGCAACCAGGCCCAGTTCTGAATACTCCTTAATAAGAACTTTATGCACACAAGCACCCGAGCTTGGTTTGCAAAGGCTTATGGGAAAGCACGGGCTGAAGCTTGATCAAACATACATGCCAAGCAGGGAAAGCAGCCAGGAGGCAGTGATCAGGATAAAACAGAATGCATCCAAAGAACTTTGTATATCTGCTCTAACTAGACCACAGAACTCCAGAAGCCAAAGGAACTAGCAGCACCTAACCTTAATTGACTGCAAAAGCTAAAATTATTCTATCTTTTTAACATGAATTAATTTATATAACCATCAAAACAACTTTTTAAAGATTGCTGCTATCATCAAGCATAGTAACCCATGCCTTTAATCTCAGCACTCAGAGGCAGGAGGATCTCTGCGAGTTTAGATCCAGCCTGGTCTACACAGCAAGTTCCAGGCCAGCTACATAGTCTTTAAAACAAACAAGCAAACAACAACAAACAAAAAAGGCACAAAAATTGGTTAAGAAACTTGTTCAGAGCACAGGTCCTACCCATTGTGACAAACAGTCACCATAAACCATCTGTAAACAAATATGCCATTGCTGTGCTATTTGGGTTCTAAGGCCTGAGAGAAATTTCTTCCTAGGTCTTCATAAAAGCTTTAAGACACAAATGTGTTCAGATATAAACAAGACTCTTAGCTACTCTCTGCAAATGCTATAGTAATTTTTTTACAACAGAAAAAAAATAAGCAGAACCTATAATAATTATTGAAAAAGATTTTTTTGAAGGAAGGCAAGAAGGAAGAAAGAAAGGAAAGAAAGAAGGAAGGAAGGAAAACATCAGAAATGACCCACACGGCAGGAATGCTCGAGCTCATCTGCTTTCAACCTGAAACCGCAGAGCTCTCACTTCACATAGCAAGTTAGGTCTAAGTCCGGTTTCCGCCTGGCTGATTGGCTGGAATGCTGGGGCTCAAACCTAGGAACTCTCTGCAAGCTTGGCAAGCACTGTGCCTCTAGCTATGCCTCCAACCAGGACATCTCTGAAAATTTTACTAATTTATGCAACCTCAGCTATAAACCCATAGTTGTAGTATTTTATCTTTTTTCAAATAACTCATCCTAAACAGTGAGCCCTCCCTGTACTCCCCCACTCCCTAAGGGACTGCAAGTAAAACTAAATGCCTGTGTTCAAGTTCATGCTTACCAAGAGCCCTCAGTTCCTTTCCTTTCCAAGTGCCACACCCAAGGCTCTCCAGCCAACTAGCAGCCCTCACCTGCAGTCTGTGAAAACCTATCTGAATAAGCAACAGCCCGAGGCTTCTCAAAGGTCTGCAAACTCCCAATCAAAAATTACTGCTGCCCCATCAATGTGTCATATAAATGCTGGCATGTTAATTGTGTATTTATAAGATTGTTAATGGTTAGTTAATTTACCTCCCACACGATTACTGTACTTGAAATGATTTAACGTCTGCTAAGGGAGTTAACAACATGCAACAGCAGATGGGAGAGGGGTTTTCTAACCTTTCCATACTGTACCTCAACTTGAGACTGTTACTATTAGGCATGATAACATGATTCCTATACAGAAGTCCTTACCACAGACTAACAAAAGCAGTCTTGTTTATCTACCATGATGCAGGATGGTCACACGTTAGGAAAATAAAACCCTTTTATTACATATGAAGTTTTCCATTCATAGAAACCAAAGGACTATCTTTTGACTATGATCAACATTCTCTGATCCAGTTAAAGCTCAGAATTCATGCCTCCTGGAATTTGAAAATAATTTAAATGACTATTAAAATAAACTATGGTTTATTGCTTCTAAATTTCCTTCTCTAATGCTCTCCAATGTAACTCTAAATTAAGCCTTCATCTATTTTTCAGACTAACAAAAAAGGCTTTTTAAAATTGTTCTGGGAATTAGACCTTTTCCAGGGACTCCACCTAACCTCAGTGTACAAAGACAGTGAGAACACGGCACGGATTTGGAGTTCATCCTCCCTCATTTCTATTCCTACCGCTGGAGCAAAACTACTTGAAGATAATAAAAGCAACAACAGCTGCAGCAAAGAAAAGCTTGTATGTTCTTTTGAACGAGATTCATTCACTATTATAGAGTGAGACTAGGAATCTACATGAGTGTGCTGGTCCCCTACAAGCTGACAGTGCTAGCCCATGTGCTTTTCCACACAGACCCAACAAGAACCCAGTGCAACGCACATACCACCTCCCAATGGCTGTGTGCTTTCAAGACAGTCCCAGAAAGGAAGTGACAGCATTTTAAGGATGGCTGGGCTTCACTTAAACAGAAACCCAAGAATAGTGATAGATGAGTCCTGTTGGCTTTTCCCATGAGTAGTACTTACTAACTGCCAGACTGGGATGTACTAACATCTTTGTTTTGTAAACTAAGCCTTACAGGAAACTACATACCCTACCGGGCACATGGCAGATAATCTTTGTGTAGTTCCTCACATCAAGCCAGTCAGTTGAAGTCCACCGGGCTGTCCTTGTATCTGGCTCACATTATGACTTAAAATGATCAAATGTAGTGAAAATGGAATTTCAAATTCTTGGCCTCTAAATGCCTGGCTTTGAACTACTTCCCAATCACACATAGAAAAACTATGTGTGCTATGCATACATGTTCCGGCAAGTGTATATAGGTTTCTACACAGGTACATGAACGCGCTTCTGTGGAAGCCAAAGCTGGATACTGCGTGTCTTCCTCAAGCACTCTCCCTCCTATGTTCTGAGGCAGAGTTTCTTTGAACCTAAAGTACAACAATCCAGCTACTGCCAGTGAGCTTCAGGATCCACCTGTTTCCACAAGCCTAGTGCTAGCATGACAGACACACCTCATGCACACAGGTTTTATGTTCTGGGGATCTGAATTCAGGTCCTCATGCTTCCATGGCAACTGGGCCATCTTCACATTTCTGTGTGTGATATGTGCATGCAAGGCAAACACTACGACTGGGCAAACAGCCACAGTGCCAGGGAATTTAGGTGGTTTGTTTTGGTTTGTATTTTAGAGACAGGGTTTCTCTGTGTAGCCCTGGCTGTCCTAGAACTCACTCTGTACACCACTCCTGCCTCTGCCTCCCCGGTGCTAGGACTAAAGGCTAGGTCACTGCTACCAGGCCAGAAAACTTGTTTTTACAACTCATCAATTACATTCTATCCTATTAAAAACCAAAACAACTATACCTCTTTTTTTTTTTTAAAGAAAAAAAATATATATATATTAGTATACACACAAATACACACACACACACACACACACACACACACACACACACACACACACCACTAGAGCAAAGTGTGATGGCTCAGGCCTGTAGTTTCTCCATTTGGGAGGCGATGGCAGTAGGATCAGAAGTTCAATGTCATCCCCAGCTACAGTGCAGGTTCAAGGCAGTCTAGAGTAAAAACAACAACAAAAACAGACGAGCAGACATTCACCAGACTGAAGTGGCTGTGTGGTTAAGAGCACAAACAGCTCTTCCAGAGGCCCTGAGTTTTGTTTCCTCCTACAACAGCTGCAGCTCCTAGGGATCCTCCAGTCACTGCTGGTCTCCTCTGGCATCAGCACTCCTGTGCACATACTCCCACCACACACACATTAACATACTTAAAATAATAAATCTTTAGGGAAAAAAGTTACCAAAATTGATAGCCCTGAAAAATGTGCAATGCTTGTTTTTGTGTGGTTCAGTTTACCAGAACACACAGGGGTTTTCCTGAACCCCAATATCAATGGTGAAGATTATCAAGGGTGAGGATAAAACTGGCTGTAGTGTCATTCCTTCTCAATGGACGACTCCAAGTTAAAAGTCTGCCTAAGATATTCCTGATGACAAGTCCAGAGAATGTAAGCACTGACCATCAAGTTAACAATAATACAGAAATCATACACTACAGTGTTACTTCCCCTGTTAGAAAGCAGCACTTCTAGGTCACTGAAATAATGCTTATTACTAGCAGGAGCAGTAAAACGTTAGACAACATACCACTCTCAAAGCTCCAAACCTGACAATAATTTCAGCAGTTATAAGAAATCTGCCAGTTTCTGCAATATAGCCCTAAATTATTTTTTAGTGTTGTCTCTCTGACATAATAGACTTGATTGGCAGCTGTAAAAATAAATAATTTGAGGTTTTACTTTAAGATCTCAGGTAAAAAATGTTTATAGTTTTCTGTAGAGTGAAGATACAAACAATGTCAAAGCGACTAGACTGTTTTCAATATGAAATCACTGGTTTAAGGACTTACACAGAAAGCACTGCTCATTTGCCTACCAACTACTCACGCATAGACTTTACTCACTTGATGAGTGTTACAATGCATAAGGCACCAGAGACAGAGACTTGACCACTGCCCTTAAGGAACAGGAGATTTATGGGGGAGACAGAACTCTAAGGCAGTTGCAGAGTCTGACCTCTGCATCATCCACCTCTTTAGTGTAGCTACTCCTTTCCCTGAGCATAGGTGGGACCTTATACAAAAGAACAAGGCTAAGGTGTGAACATGCAATTCCTTGGTGACCTTCTGTCACACAAGACTCCTTAGCCAAGTGAAGAAGGAAATGGTAAAGAGATTCCCAAGAGCTTTGAAGAAGCAAGTGCTGGTTTTCAGAACTACACAGCAAAGACCAAGGGCACTGAAAATGTCTCAAATACTAGCTAAACACAACAGGGGCCCTCAGTCACAAGGAGCACATCCTACCAATAACCTAAGACGCTCAGAAGCTCACCAATTACACCCTTCCTTTCAACCTTTTGAGACTTGGGGAAGGAAGGAACCCACCTGGAACCCGCCTCCCATCTGGCTGTCCTAAGTTTATACTGCTCTACACCATGAGTCTGAGATGACTGTCACATGTAAGCCTAAAGGCCTCCGCAGACAGCATAAAGGGCTCTCGACAGCCTGGTTTCTCCATTATCCCTTCTCTTCTCCGCCTCCTGCAATTCTCAGGGAAACTATGTGTCTTCTGGTCTTGGGAAATGTTTGAAATGTGTTCTTCTCCAACACAGCAAATCATTCTCTTCCATCCAATACAAGCACCTCACCCCTTGCAAATTCTTCTCTGAACCCCAGGCCCAAGAGGCCTTACAGACACTTCATGTATGCCTTCATTTGTAAGTTGTAGAAATATCATTTCTAAGAATCTGTCTGCTCTAAACTGTTTGACACAACTCTTGATTTAGTAAGGTAGTTATTTCATGAAGGTATGACTGTTTCTTTCCTTAAATCACTTGCTGAAAACTCAACAATGGCAACAGTATCAGACATTTGGCAATGTTTGGAGATCTCTCTGGTTGTCACACTGGGGATGGGTGCTACTGACACGTGGATGAACACTAGGGATGTTGCAAATCATGCCACAGTGCACAAGGAAACACAACAAAGAACTTGTACCATCAAAATGTCAGTATCCTTAATATGTGACTTAAAAGACATCTGTGGTCATTTCCGATTCTCTCAGAACTGTTTCTGACTAAACCAAAGAACTTAGCTACTAAAATATATACTCAAAATATCAATATTCTAAACAAATCCTGTCACTTATTTCAGTACCTTTTTTACCAGCTCCTGCCATATGTGTTCTGATAGTTCTGATAGGTCTAGATCTGAGACCTAGAGCTCAAATCATTGTATAAAAACAAACTGCAAGTCAGGCATGAGAGCCTTTAATCCCAACTCTAGGGAGGCAGAGGCAAGCAGATCTTTCTGAGTTCAAAGGGCAAGTCTGGCCTACTTAGAAAGTTCTAGGACAGTCAGAGCTACATAGTTGAGACACTGTCTTAAAAAAAAAAAAAACACAGTATGTCAATCAGTTGGTGAGTGTTCACTATGGTGCACGGAAGAAATACTGAGTTAGACCTCTACACTGCACACACTTGGGAGGAGTGCCAAATGATCAGAAGGACAAGGTCATCATCAGTACACAGCCAAGTCCCCAGCACTTACGACTGCAGGAGAGCGCTGCAAACCAATAACAGTCGCAAGTTACATGTGCTCCTTAGTCTACATCCTTAGTCTACGAAGCCTGTCTGCCTGGCTGGGAAGATAGCTCAGGTGACCAAGTACTTTAAATACTAGCCATGCAAGAATGAGGACCTGAGAGCATGCTTGCCATCTTAGCACTGGGGAGGCAGGATCATGAGGATTTACAGGATTTACATGCTGGCTTGCCAGTATAGCTAGAGTCTGTGAGCCCCAGGTACAGAGAGAGACTATCTCAAAATAAATAAATAAATATAAATAAATAAATAAATAAATAAGAAGACATCCTACATTCTCCACATTCAAGTGCACTTCTTTACTTGGGTGCCTCCTACTCATATTCAAATTCAAGCTCAATGGTCAATTCTCTTAGGAACTTCCTAATGAATCCCAAGTTAGTTGTTCCTTTATATTCCCATTGCACTGCAGGGCCTGTCTACCTCTAAGGAAAGAATCCACCCATAACAATAACTAAGTACCGAATGGGTACATTCAGTAACTCTGCACTGGACAGCAACTATGCTGACATCGGCCAGGCACTCCTCTAGGTACCAAACACAGTATGCACTTATACTCACAACCCTGCCTTCACAGAGCTTGCATTCTAATGAGGTCAGCCTGGCAAACAAAGCTTGCGTACTATGGCCGCCAGAAGCACTGTGGAGCAAAGTGCAGGTGGAGAATGATGCGGGACAGATGGGGTACTGGGTCACAACTGTAAACAAGTTAGCACAGGACTGGTGACTGAGGTGCCTCCTACTGACCATCTAAAGCAAGACAAGAAAAGCCAGGGGTATGTGAGCATTTGAGGGAAGAGAGCTACCAAGCTCGAGGCTTCAGGGACATACATGCCTGCCCCAATTCAGAAAGTACCCAGTAGCTCTGCAAGGGGACAATCAGCACAGAGTAAGAGCTAGAAGAACAGATCTAACCTTGCAGATATCCCTTTACTCCAAAAGAAATGAGGAGTTCACTTGGGAGGCAGAGGCAGGCAGATTTCTGAGTTCGAGGCCAGCCTGGTCTACAGAGTGAGTTCCAGGACAGCCAGGGCTACACAGAGAAACCCTGCTTCAAAAAAAACAAAAACAAACAAACAAACAAAAAAGAAATGCGGAGTTACTGGAGGCTTGTGAAAAGAGCAATGTAACGGGATCAAACACATACTACAGGATCTCTCTGGGGCTGGCAAGATGGCCCTGCAAGTGAAGGTGCTTGCAACCAAAACTGACAACCTTAGTTCAATCCCAAGACTGACATGGTTGAAAGAAGTAACTCCCTCAGGTTGAACTCTGAGCTCAGCAAGAACACTACCACATGTATGGACCACTGAGGAAGCCTAATTCCAGCTTCCCACGATCAGAGCCCTAACTATGGTTTGAAAAGGCCACTTTTTTCATTCGTAAAACTATGACATCGATTCTACTATTACTATTATTATAGATCAGTAAACTGAGGCACAAACTTGCCAAAGACCACATAAGGAAGAGGTGGAGCCATGATAAAACCCAGGGAGCTGGTTCCAGGACTCTACCCTGAACCCATACATTCTATCCCTAGTCCACTCACCACAGCCTCAAACCTACTGCGCACACTCATCTAAGTCCCTCCTACCACATGCTGCAAGTCAGGGTAAAAGGTACTCAGCTGTAGTCCCTACCTGAAAGAGGAGAGTCAGACAAGGGAGAAAACACAAGACTATAAATGTTCTCCATAAAACATGAGAGCCACACTAAAGGACTCCAATAGAATGCTACAGAAACGCAACTAACAGACAGCCAAATCAAAGTGGGCACTCACTCCCGAAAGACCCAAAATGCAGCTGAAAGAGTCAGAAGCAGATATTTATACTCAACCAATAGACACAAGCTGCTGATTCCTGTGGTTGAATTAGGGAAAAGCTGGAAGAAGCTGAGGAAGAGAGCAACCCTTTAGGAGGACCAACTAACCTGGACCCCCGAGATCTCTCAAACACTGGGCTACCAACCAAGCAGCATACACCAGCTGATAGGAGGCCCCCAACACACATACAGCAGAGAACTGCCAGGTCTAGATTCAGTCAGAGAAGATGCACCTAACCCTCAAGAGACTGGAGGTCCCAGGGAGTTGGGGGGTCTGGTGCAGTGGAGGGTGGGGGGATGGAGACATCCTCATGGGGATAGGGGAACAGTCAGAGGGTGGACCAGGAGAGGGATAAAATCTGAACTGTAAAAAAAGATTAAATTAAAAATAAGAAAGAAAGAAAGAAAGAAAGAAAGAAAGAAAGAAAGAAAGAAAGAAATTGGGTCTTCAGTCAAGGCTTTCCAAAACATGAGTGCAGCCAAGACAACAAAGGTCACTGCTTTCAACGTACCTACCTGAAGAGCAGGCACAAAGGAGCTGACACTCTTCTGTATGCTGGCTCCCTGACTAGAAAGTGTACAATAAACTCCCCTTTAGTTCTGTCCTATGGACTTCAAATTAACATCAGGCCATCTGTGAGCTGAACTGGTGTGGAATCAAAAATAGGATCCTAACAGTAAGTCAAAGGAATTGGGGCTGGGGGGGCTGAGAAAATCAGCAGGAGAGGCAGGTCTGAGGGGCTGAGAACAATCAAAGCTACTTGGGTCCAAATCTGGACTTGGGCACTCACTCACTGTCGGACCTGTGGAGAGTAACAACTTCCTATCTATTCCCTCATCTGGAAATAGGAATCACTTAGATGGCTACTCAGTACCTTGTAAAGAATGAATGAATAAATGTTATATACTTGTGACACTGCAGGCCCATAGCAGGCACTACAAGGACGCCTACTAGTACTACTGCTATTACTCCTGGTCTATGATTAATCTACAAGATAAGAAGGAAGTTGGCAGGCTAGAGAACAAGCCAAGTGGCAACCTACAGCACAGGCTGGTACAGCACAGGCTGGTACAGCACAGGCTGGCACCAAAGCTAGAAGCAGCAGAGCACACAGTGTCACTAAAACTACTCGGAGTTCACAGATTAGCATTTCAGAGACTATGGAGTCACACAGTCACACCCATGGACAGGCCAAAGCTGTTTGTGAAGCTGTGACAACAGTCCATGGAAGAAAGGATGAAGTCTCGAGTGAAGCAGTAAGATGTTTCCATAAACTCAAGAATAATTCCAGAGATAAAAATCGAGAGAGCAGGGCCCCAAACACTGAGTGGATCACCAGCAGCAGCTCTGCACCCAACCTCACAAACCCAGATGAGGCGGGGCTACCAGGAGCTCTAACCAGGGCAGTATCTCAGTATATGTGTATATACAAATACTGATAAATAAAGTGTTTTGAGTTAAAAAAAAAAAAAAAAAGCGAGAGAGCTTGGTGACTGTAGTGGATGTAGGGGAACCTTACACTACCAACAATCAAGCACAGGCCACGGAATGCCTTAGCAGGTAAAGATACTTGCTGTCAAATCTGACTACCTGAGTCTAATCCCCAGAACCCACACAAAGAAGAACTGATGTCTGTAAGTTGTTTCTTGACCTCTGTGTATGTGACATACAAACGTTTTTTAAGAGTTTAAGCAGAAACAGGTCAGCAGGCAAGCTGGGGTGGGAGTGGGAGGGAACAGTAGGGACAGGGTACAGATAATGAATTATTTTCAGACACAAAGAACTTAAGTATGGATTACCCAAAGAGATTAGCAAGACCCAAACTTATACTTGAGATAATAGTTCTTTAGAGGCAGAGGCAGGAAGGTCACAGTTTGAAGCCAACTTGGGATATATATGTATATATGTGTATATATATATATATATATATATATATATATGTATATATATATATATATATGTGTGTGTGTGTATATATATATATATATATATATATATATATATATATACACACATACACTGTTGGGGGCTGAGGAGAGACATACCTGTAGTTCTGGAGAAAACTCTGTGTAAATCTGGAAGACATCAACATACGTGTGACAGATGAAGCCATAGGTGTGAATGAGCTTGCCCAGGGAGTATGTATGGCAAGAAAGCCCAAGAAACAGCGACAGTTTAAAGGTAGGTTCCCAAGCATGAAGCCCTACAAAGAAAACCCAGAAGCTGTATTAGAGACACACAGAGAGAGAGAGAGAGAGAGAGAGAGACAGACAGACAGACAGACAGACAGACAGACAGACAAAGACAGTGAAATAAAGACTGATACAGAGGTAGAATAAGAGACAGACAGGCAGACTGACACATGCATACACCCACACCCCACACACACACACATACTGTATGCACATACACATGGAAAATTAAGCATACTGTTAAATTCCCAAATTCTAAGCAGTTCCTTCCTCTCTTCCCTAGCTTGGAAGCTCCACTGGATCAGAAGTCCTTGCGAGGGAGGCAGGACAAACCTTCCTTGACCCCCACCACTGTCCACTAGGGCCTGGTAAAGATGTGCTGGAATGTAAGCATAGTATAGCCACTTTGGGAGACAACTGGTCAGAGCCTCACAATGCTTATAGACACAGATTGGCATGTAAGCCAGCAGGATCAACATGCACCCTAGAGAACTGAACATACATGTTCATACACAAGTTTGTAAACCAATGTGCAAAGTAACATAATAGCCCAAGGAAGAAATAACCAAAAAGTCTAACGGGTGTGTGAATAAACAAAAAGCAGTACCTACACATGCGGAACTATTGATCAGAAAGGGGGATGGGATACAATCTTAGCTGTTTCCACATTTTCCTAGGCAAAAGAACCAGATATGAAAGGTCACAGATCACAGTTCCATTTCTATAAAAGGCTGAAAGCAAAGCCACAGAGATGCAAAGTAGAAGAGTAAATGTCAGAAGCTATGGGCAGAAAAACTGGGGTCTGGCTGTTCTAAGCAGATAATGGTCAGAAAGCTTTGCAAATATATAAAGCCCACTAAACTGTACACTGGAAAAGGGTGTGTTATCATATGAGTCATACATAACTCAATAAAAAAGGGTAGGGAGCTACAAAAGGCTAGAATCCATGCTACATTTGTAGTGGTTTAAATGAAAACAGACCCCACAGGCCCATAGGAAGTGGCTATATTAGGAGGTGTGGCCTTGTTGCAGTAGATGTCACTGGGATTAGGCTTTGAGGTTTCAGAAGCTCAAGCCAGGTTCAGTCAGTCAGTCTGTCGGTCAGTCTGTCTGACTGTCTCTGCCTCCTTCCCCAACTCCTGCTGCCTACCAATCCAGATATAAAACTCAATTCCTTCTCCATCCATGCTTCCCACCACAAGGATACTGAACTAAACCTCTGAACTGTAAGCCAGCCCCAAATACAAGTTTTCCTTAAAAGAGTTGCCATAGCTGTAGAGTCTCTTCAGAGCAACAGTCCTTTGATGAACAAACAAGAGCAATCAAATGCATTTAAACAAACTATAAAACAAGCTGGTGCCATAAGACAGGTAGGAAATCACTTGGGTAGAAACACAAGGCTCCAACTCTCCTTTAGTGGAGGAAAGGAACTGTGAAATATACCAGTGTGGAGGCAGCTCACCCAAACTTCTAGTAAAGGGAGCCTAATCCCATGCCCAGACACCAACAGTGTCTCTTACTTTTGAGGAGAAATGCCCATTTGCTGGAGCATCAGCACTCTGGTCTAGGAAGCCACAGACAGGTGACATACCTCCTTTGTCTGCCAGTCCTTGGGAGCAATTCAGTTTGGAATAAGCAAGATGACACAAAGAAACAAGAAAGCCAGCACGACATGAGGAAGACGCAAAAGCTGTGCACTGGAACCCATCAGCCAATAGCTGAGGAAAAGTGCAGTTTCTCTGGGCCTCAGTCCCTCCTAATGTCACAAAGCTGCCACTATAGGACCCCAAACCAACTCACCTGAAAGCAAGCCAGCTGCTCAGTATGTTTACTTGGGTCAAAATGGAAATAGGACTTAGGTCTCGTATTGCTGACACACTTGAACATATACTCTCAAATGTATGTAAAATTACAAAGAATGGACTATCATATCAGGAGCCTTCACTCCTTCCTTTCCATGGACCCTAAAGGCATTTAGTCAGAATCCTGTCATTCTGGTTCTTCTCTCTCAAACTCATCTATTTCTCATTATTTCAATAACCTAAGCAAGCCACAGGGCTGACCTAAGCTACTACAGTTGCTCCCTAACTTGTCCTAAGGTCTTTCACTGCTTCTTGAGATGCCTTAGCCTTGCCTACCAAGCAGTGCAGCCTCATTTCCACGCAGCCCTCAGTGCTTTCTCCTTTTACCCACACTGAACCTTGTTCTCACCCAACCTTGAACAAAAATTTCTCTCTGAAAATTGTCTGCCCAGTCCTCTGACTTCTTTACCCTTCTGAGTCCTGTTTGGCCCACACCTTGAATCCAGCACCTGGGAAACAGATCTCTGTGTGTTCAAGGTCAGCCTGATCTACATAGAGAAACTCTATGTATTCTTTTCTGAAAAAAAAAAAAAAAAAAAGGAAGGAAGAAAGAAAGAAAGGAAGCCTAAGACCATTTGCATATCAGATACTTAATGGTGATTCATAACATTTGCAAAATTACAATTATGAAGTAGCAATAAAAATAATTTTATGTGGGAGCCACCACTACATGAGGAACTGTATTAAGTGGTTACAGCATTTGGAAGGTTGAGAACCACTGGCCTAGAGGAAGGGCTCTGAACTGGAAGGTAAGAAAGGCACCTGTGATACCAAACTATAGGCATTATACTGAGAAAGGAAGTAAGGGGCCCCCAGCCCCTGAAAAGAGACACACTGCATAATCCAAATACCAACATAAGGTTACTACGAAATACTTCAAATACCAGAAAGACTCAGGCCAAAGAATAGTAAGAAAATGTCCCCAGCACAGACCACGAGACAGAAGGGACACATGAGATAAACTGAGGAAGTGGATATACTTATTCTCAAGTACCTGAGCAAGCCTCCGTTTCTGAACTGCATACAGTCAGGTACAAATGAAAAGTGGTGCATCAGTCAATAAAAGTAATGCCCTTCATCTCGTGCAGGACACACACATCTATCACATTTCAACTCCCATTTCGAATTTTGGACTTTACTCCAACAATCTGAATTTTTATGATTTTTGTTTGGTTTGGTTCTTTCTTTCTTTTTTTTTTTTTTTTTTTTTTCTCGAGACAGGGTTTCTCTGTGTAGTCCTGGCTGTCCTGGAACTTACTCTGTAGACCAGGCTGGCCTCGAACCCAGAAATCCGCCTGCCTCTGCCTCCCAAGTGCTGGGATTAAAGGCGTGTGCCACCACTGCCCAGCTGTTTTTTCTTATGCTAACAGAAGTTCTATCAATTCAGAATTTTTATAATCTCCTTTAGACTGTGGCCATTCTTTAGCTCCGTTCATACCTTAGCTCAGAGTTATCAAAGCTTCATTAGCTTGTAAACAAACTGTTTCTCAGATAAACTCAATTGCTCCACACAAGGATCTTAAGCAAATAAATAAGTACAAAACAGGCAGAGATTATAAATTAGGGCAGACAAATCTCTATCTAGCCCCACACCAGTAAAGAGCATTCTATCAATATAGTGAAATGCTAATCTCCTAATTAACAACCTAATTAGGTAATTATGGCTTTGCAGAGGGATGCCGAAATGAAATATGACAACATGGTCACCTCTTTATATGGCACCTGTGGGCCTTTTCAGCTGTCATCCTGAAGAGTGCAGTATCAATTTGAGCAGATGACAAAGTGCTGTCATTTTTCATTCTGATAATACACAGAATGCTTTGGACAGACCAGTTTACAAAGGAAACAACTTGCCTGCTATTTTCCTAATTTAAATATGCTCACACAGTTGTTAAATTTTGCACATGTTTTTAAACAACATACAGGAGAATTACCATGCACGGTTAAAAGAACCACCTAACTGGTCACAATGCTTAATGTGCAAACTGATACTACTCCACTTATGAAATACACAATTAGAAGAGTCTAAGGTGACAATTCATCATGTCACTTTAATACTCATACCTTTTAATGACACTAGAGAAAATTAAAAATAAACTTGTCTTCATTTTTTTTCCGATAAAAACGATAGAATATGCTCTTTTGAAAGTAAATTAAAGTAGAGGCCACCCTGAGCAGACAAAGTTAACTAGGCCACATAGGGGACATCCATCTTGCCTGACTTGTAAACATAAACAAAACTAACTTGATCTATGTCTCCTAAATGCTTACTTACATTACAGCAAAACAGAATCTAAGCTCAGTCAGTCAACTACAGCTACAGCTAACTTGTAATTCTGTAACTACTAGGGAATCCTCCATGAAAGAAATCAGACAAGGTAGCTGTAAGTCCACAACCAAATATTGCCTTTGATTTACTTAATTCTTACTGTAACAATGTCAGCCTTGTCTTTCCTAGCAGAGCAGCTGAACCACTTCTGGTTTAGAGCCCCTCAAACATGAGCCATTAGGAAGATGATAGCTCAGCCTAAGGAGCTTGCTGCCAGGCCTGATGGCTGGAGCTTGGTTCCTGGGAGGCCAGCACTGACTCTATAGTTGTCCTCTCACCTCCACCAGGTACCATGGCACATGCACATCACACCCAAGAAAATAACAAAACTCTATGCTATACCTTAATTGACCTTTCTTTTTTATATACTTGTGTGTCTCATCCCCACACCCCTGTGCACCTTCCATCATGTGAGTCCTGGAATCAAACCTGGAATTCCAGCTCATCAGACTTGGTGACAAGTGTCCTTACCCACTCAGTCATCTTGCCAGCCAGTGGTTGGTTTTAAGTTTAGATTTGTTTTGTTTTGTTTTGTTTTAACACAACTGATCAGCTAGAAACTTTAACATGAATGCACACAGCCCACCTGAAAGTAAAGACTTGACGCTGTTGCAGGTTCACCCCCATCCCACTACACAGGTGATAGTAACATGTGCTCACCAGTACCCAAAACAAATGCCAATTCTTCCATGATTTTTTTTTTAATTCTCACTATGTAGACCAAGCTGCCCTCAATTTATGATCCTCCTGCCTCAGTTTCCCAAGCAATGGAATTATAGGTATAGACCACCATGCCCAGGTGCAGGAAACATCCATGAACATAAACATTTTTCTGTATCTATAATCTTTTAAAACTAAAACTACAAGCTTAAATGCATTCATAACTCTATCATAAAGCTTAAATACTGCTCAAGGTCTTTTCAGAAGTTCTACTAAATTTTTACCAACTTATAGTCACACAAGTAATGACTGGGTGACACACTCACCACAAACTTTTGCCAGCAATATACAGTTTCATCAAATCTTTAAACTTTATATCATAAGGTTATACCTACAATCACTCACTCACAAATAATGAAAAATGACTTTTGGAAAGAATTAAGTATATATGAATAAGGAGTATACTCAAAGCAGGTGACAGTCCCACAACAAGGGCTGGTTCCAGTCTCTAAATACAGAGCAGCATGAAATACTGACAAAAGTACCAGATGAAGGAGTAGTCGAGGCACAAAGCAAGACCGCATGAGCCAGTGTACATTTCTTTCTTTTTGCCCCACTTCCCCTTCCTCCCTTCTTCCCTTCCTTCCCCCTCCCTCTCCCTCTCTCCCATTCCCTCTCTTTCTCTCTCTCTCTCTCTCTCTCTCTCTCTCTCTCTCTCTCTCTCTCTCTTTTTTTTTTTTTGACTTTTTTGAGACAAAATTTCTCATGTAGCTGTCCTGGAACTCAATCTATAGACCTTGAACTCAGAGATCTACTTACCTCTGCTTCCCAAGTGCTGGGGCTAAAGATGTGAACCATCATGCCCAGCTTTAGTATAAGTGTCTAACGTTACTCTGCAGATCAATTTATTTAACCACTCCAAAAAAAGAGACTGAAACTTGTCTCAACAGTGCATAGTAGTCATGATGCTACATAATTCACAGAGTATAATCAAATTTATGGTGACCTATTTCAGCACCCAGATGTGAAAATCGTATTTGTTCATAACTACTCCAGAAGGTCAGTTCTGCATGCTAGACACTGCATCTCTCGAAAAGCACCGAGGTTCATACCAAATACTGTCTCTTTTAGTTCTCACAAGTACTGTAGGCTGGTACTGCTAACACCACTCTACAGACTGTCTAGGTGACAAAGTGACAGCCAGCTAGTTTGAAACCCAGGTGAGTGTGGTTTCTGCTCCACACTACTTCAGTACTCAAGCTGTACCTCAGTTCCTTAGTCTCCTGGATAGCATCAACTAAAGTTTATATTAAAGAGCTGCTATTTTTTTAAAAGAAGCACATTCTTTCAAATGATTTCCCACCAATTACCCTGCTGAAGCTGGACTTACAGCACAGAATCTTAAAACAAGGCACAGGAAGAGGGGGGAGAATTGAATACTATCATTTCTTTGAAGCTATGCACACCTTCTGACCACTTAACGGTACCAATAACAGAGGCATATTCATAAAAACATGCTCTGTTGTGGGGTATTATGAACCTAACATTGTACACATGTGGGGGTAAATCCGACATAACAATTTATCTCAAAAGCAATCACAATAACCCAGGAGTCAATCTTTCACACCTTTTCCCTACATTTCAGGTTTGGTGGTGTGTGTTTGTTTTAAGTGGTTTCTTTCTGTTTTCTCACTTTTAATTTCTAAAAACTATTTTCTACTTTCAGTTCAAATTTTGTATTTCCCATCTTAAATCTACTTCCCTGATGTACCCAGACTGCTGCCAAGTAGAGGTAATAAACTCTAAATGACTGTTCGGGATTTATTTCCTTCATTTTTATATTCTGTTATTTCTTTATACAGTAGAGTATGAATGAAAATAAGTATCTAAAAGACCAATATTTCTTCACTTCTCACACGGTGGAAGAAGGGGATTAAGACAAAAACAAATTAAACTCCTGGGCTGGGAACTCCCTGACCACATTTCTCTTACTCTCCTGGTGACTCTCTGTCCCCTTTCAGTCTTACATATAAACAAAGCATTGCACATGTGAGCGACACCGGTCCACCTAGTTCCCTTGGAAGCAATAACAAAGAATACAGGACCTAGCCCAGTCAGGCAGAGACAAGGAGCATCAGAGATTTGAGACATTCTCTACCAGAGCCTGCCAATATCCTGCTGTGTGACTTTAAGCCCAGCAATTCCTGAAAAAACTTCAGCAAAATAAGCTTATTATCGCTCAGACTAAAGCACTTTCTCCAAAACTGTGGCTTTTTGGCTGCCCATTTTCTCATCTCAGGAAGTTCTGACTGCTTCCCTATGTCACATCATCTACTCTAAGCAGTTACAAGGGTGAAGGAACATAGTATGTACGCAGCAACATCATCGTAGAAACAATACTGTGATGAGGACCAAAGGAAGATAAAGCTGATGGTGTTTACAGGGCTACAAGCACCAAATCCTAGTATCACAAGGTCCCCTCATCCAAACCTCACCCCTCTGGGATTTAAGCCTGACAAAATGAAAAAACCATATACTGGCCACTCTGCAAAACAGAACACTAAGTATTAAAACACTCCTCACACAGGTGATTCCCCAGACTTCCGATCAGGAATTCATCAGGATACTTCCTTCAGTGCACTGACTTCTAATAAGGGTTCTAAAGACTCAAGGCCAGATCACCCTCAGTAGGGAAGCCTGAACAGACTTCTTTGGAATCTGCAACCTGACATCTGGCTGCATCCTTAACAGTAAGGCCTAAACATCAGAATAACCTACTTCTAAAAGATTCTGAATCTGAAACCTGTAAACCCACCGAACTAGAACAGTTTCTGAAGTCTTCAGTTGAATCAACAAGCAAAATACATCCCCACCAAAACTAGGAGGAAAAAAAAAACAGAGAAAAAAAAAAACAGCAACAAACCACTGCCTGAAACAGTAGCTCGGCTGATGGCCCCCCCCCCCCCCCCCCCCCCCCCCCCCCGAGTGCAGAAGCCAGCTCCAGTCCTCACTGTGCCTAACAGTGACATTGCAGTGAAGTCCCATATGTAGCTAGCACTTCTTAGTAGCATTTCGGCCAGGTCCTGATCTACGCAGCAAGAACAAGTAACATGGTACAGGACTGAAGAAGCCAGAAGACATCCTAGGCTCAGTGGTCCTCAGCCTTCCTAATGCTGTTTAAGTCCTTTAATACAGTTCCTCATGTTGTGGTGACCCCACCGACCATGAACTTAGTTCCATGCCGAAATGCAACTTTGTTGCTGTTATGAAGCATAATGTAAACATCTGATCTGCAGATGGTTTGAGGCTAGCCCTGTGAAAGGGCTGTTGGGAGTCCCAAAGAAGTTGCAACCCACAGGTTGAAAACCATGGCTCTAGCTCAAAACACCAACTGTATACAGTCAGGATTTTTTTTTTTTCTTTTGTTAACTTTAATTCCTGGAAGAAAAGCCTAGGACATCGCTCATGCCACTAAGCTGCACCGTGACCCCCTCTCCTCCCTCCATGCCCTAGTTTCCTCATCAGGATGATGCTTACACCTTCCCATGCAAGGACAGATGTGAAATAACTTTTGGGACAATGTCATGATGCATGGGAAACACAAACTGCCGTTATTGGTATTCCCTCCTGTGGGCTCTATGCAGCATACAGAACGTGACTACTTCATCTGAAGACACTTCTACCCTACTGGAATGTCAAAGTGGGGAACTTGGCTTTATTCCCAGTAGCATGCCAGTGCCTAACACTTGCCTGGCACTGCTGAATGAATCAGATGCCCTCAAAGTCTTCATCAACTGGCCGGCCACTTAAGAGTACAAACCAAAACTGATATTACTTACCTGGCTTTGAGCTGTTGGAATCTAGCCCTCCCAGTTTACCTCTCAAATGCCTGCTAAAAGTAGAAATGGCAATGTCCTGGTGATATGACTGGAACTTTTTGTAATTTGATTTGAGTAAAACATCATGGGACATTGACTTCCAATAAATCTCTAACAGTTTAGAAACACTTGCAGTGACTTGCTTTACTTGAACTAGAAACTGTCTGACCCTCTAAGACCACATCCCAGAGCTCTTACAGTTACTACTAGGCAGACCTGACAATTTGCAGGTTGAGAATTCCTTATTCAAAACACTTGGGGTCAGAAGTGTTTCCAGATTTTGGATTTTTTCTAAGTTTTGGGGCATTTTCATGGACTTTACTAGATGAGTGTCACTAACTTGAAAATCCCCAATCCCAAATGCTTCGCAGAAAGCTCAAGCCACGGGACTCAGGTTCTACCAGGTTCATCCTTTCTTTCGTTAGTTCTCTTTTCCCTTTCTTTCCCTCCCCTACACCCCTCTCTCTCTGTTTTTTTGAGACATGGTTTCTCTGTGTAACCCTGGCTATCCTAGAACTCACTCTGTAGACCAGGCTGGCCTCAAACACATTGTGGGGCAGGGGCGGGGGGGGGGGGGGGGGGGGGGGACCCTGGCTCTTAATCTAGATCAGTTTATTAAATGTCCACAGTGTTCCACTCCCAAGATGAAGAAAATGCTGGCTAGAGTTAAGCAAAGGCCACATATCTAGTGAGGACGGCATGCCACACAAGACACAAACCAAGAGACTATCTATGCTCCACCTATCATCCCCATGCTGTGGACGATAATACACTTTTTTCTCTTTTTAAGATGTAGCATTTTTTCTTACTTTATGTATATGGGTTGTTTGTATGTATAAACATCACGTGTTTGCCTGGCATCCACAGAGGCCAAAATGTGGCATCAGATTCCCTGGAACTGGAGTTACAGATGGTTATGAGCTGTCATGCAGGTGCTGGGAACTGAACTCAGGACCTCTGGAAGAGCAGCCCATGCTCTTAACCACTGAGCCATTCACCATTGCCCAGGCTGGCTCATGCAATCTGTCTAAGTACTCTGCTGCCTCAGAGGCACAGGCTCTGTCTACTCTCTACTTCAACATCTTTAGTGTTCCTCTTAGTCAATTGCTTCAATCTGTACTTGCATGGAGTGTCCTGGTAAGAAAGAAGGCTCTGCCTCATACCAGCTGTGTAACTATCCTGTGTCTTCCTGTCTGTCAACCTGAGTTAAAATGATTAAATGAGGAAAAACTGAAGCCCAATTTACCTCACATTACGCTCATTCCCTTCACCGAGTGTCATCTCTCAAAAATTAACACGACATACTACTTCTGTATCACAGAAAAACTCTCACACCATGTCTGTCGCTGTACTGGAGTAGCTAATTTCCCTCCCACAGTAAGAATTGGCTGTACACAATGGCTGAGTCTTACTTATTAAACTGCCATACAGTGGCTGACCTATATCTATGTACAATAAATGCTTGCAAAATGAAATGGCTGTAAATAACGGATGCTTATAGGGTTTTCGGTAAGAAATCATTCCCAGGGCTGGAGAAATGGATCAGTAGTTAAGAACCAGTACTGCTCTTGTGGAGAGTACCCAAGTTCAGTTCCCAACACCTACAATGTGCAGCTCATAGCACCAACATCTCCAGTTCTAGGGGACCTGACACACTCCTCCGCTCCTCTGACCTCTGTAGGCAACTGCCCTCACATGTACACAAACAAACCCCACACGGACACACACACATATTTAAAAAACTAATTCTTAAAAATGGGAGGGTGGATAATCATTCACTCGAGGCTGGGGTTGTCCCTAACTGGTTAAGTGAGACCACCTTCAGTTGGATCATGGGAAGCATTATCAATAGAGACCAAACTGTGAGAAGTGTCTAGGAAAGACAGGGTGGGGGAAAAAAAGATTTTTTTAGGTATGTGGGAACAAATCAATAATGATTTGAGATCCTACTTATGCGGAAAAAAGGCCCATAGTGTGGAGTTTTAAAAGGTTACTGTAAAAAGTTAGCCAACAGTTACAAGATCATAGAGGTGGTGTAGGCACATTTAGTAGCTGAAGGCAGACATGAGCACACAGCTTAAAGGAAAGGGACACCTGGCATGCGTCCCTCCCAGAGTCCAGTAAGCTTGTGTGACTGAAAAAAATGGGGGTAATTATCACTGAGCAAGAATTTTCACTGCAGCTTGCGTAGCTCCTAAACATAGTAATAGCACACTTTATTTCTGCTCTGCTGGTTGTTCACAGGGGGACCCATCCTTTCTGTTGGTCATGTGAACTCCGACCTCTTAAACTGATGTGCCTGTCCACGTTACTGATTACACTTGGGAAGGTTTGGAACTTGGTCGTTTTGGGGTTTGTAACAAATATGGTGCTTTGCACGGAGTTGGGGATGGTGACAGTTTCAAATATTGCAGTCATTCAAAGTCATTTTGAGGTCTCTGTTTCATCTTATAGTTTCTGGCTTGAGTTACACACTTCTTTAAACTATAATCTTTTCTTCTTCCCACCCACACCCCAGTTTTACCATTCCTTGTCACTCTCATAAACAGAAAAAACGGAATCCAAGTTCCCAGCAGCACTCTAGGTAGGTAAACAATCTGTGGAACTGTTTCAGGACTGCCCAAGCAATGCTTTGAAAGTTGATTTCACAGGATGGAGCTTGGGCACCGGACCTTGCAGAGTTCGGGGGCCTGAAACCGCCAGTGCCAAGGACTCCCCCTCCCCCGCCCCCACACCACCAGGTCCAAAGTCTCTCCTCACCTAAGTCACACACCCAGCTGTCAGGCTCAGGAAGGACCAGGAAACGGATGCTCCCAGGCCACCGAGCACAGCCACAACGAACGCCGCCGGGCAGCGAGGACAGCGGGGTGCTGAGGGGTCGGAAGGTCCCGCGGGCGAAGGAGCGACGGCTAGGGCAACCTTTACCTGAAGCGGCTTCCACACTACAGGCCGCCTCGCCCAGGACACGTCCCTGAGGGAGGTCCTGACTCCCCCACGCCTCCCGGCCCCTGCACCGAACCCCGCGCCCACGAAGTCCTCGGGGACCGGCAATCCTACCGGCCGGCTCAGCCCTGGCGCCCGGAGCTCGCCCTCATGACCCCGCTGCTCCCCGCCGCCGCCGGCCGGCAACAGCAACCCTGTTACCCAGATCCGCGCCACGACCCGGAACCGTACCCTGCGTACCGGAAGTCCCCGATCGGCAAGGCGACTTTGGCTGGGGACGCAGTGCGCAAGCCCCAGAGCCAGAAAGGAGAAGCCGCGGCCTCCCGGGGGCGGGACAAGGGGCGGGACCTGACGACTGACTTGCGCGTGCGTGCTGCCCTTGGCCGTTTCTGGAGCAGGTTAACTGACTTCTGCTTACGCTCAAGTGTAAGGATCTCTGTAAGCTATTTCTTCTTACTTTTACAGGGAAAAGTCTTCGGCTTAACCACCATGTCAGAAAGAAGAGTTCACTACAACTATTATTTGCTACATGGACATAGTATCAAACTGCTTTTTAAATTACTATCTAAACACCCAGATTAGCGAAGCTCTGAAACCTAATCAGAGAAGTTTTTTTGTTTTTTTGTTTTTGTTTTGTCTTTGTTTTTTTTACTTCAGTGGACAATGGTTAATACAGAAAGTCACAACTGACCGAAATGCAGAGATGAAGTGTCCATGGAGTGCTCAGCCACAATGGGACACTGTAAATGTAACTTTTATTCTCCTGTCGTTAATTGTTGTCTGGGAGGCTTACTATCTCAGTCTGCTAACCTAGGTCTGGTCCTGGAGGCCTATCGCCTCCTTTAGTCTAATCAAGGCCTAGAATGTTTTCAGCCTCTGAGACTTGCTGATGAGTATGCCTTTCTAGTTCTTTTTGATCTCAGACTGGCTATTCTGGCTCAAATTCCTCTCCAATCTGACTGATTCAATCTGGCTTCTCTCAGTTTTTGACTGAATTACTCTGCTAGGTCTCATACTAATGTAAGCAATCTGTTCTAATCTCCTGGCTCCTTATTCTCTGGCTCATTCTGTCTTCACCTGTGTCTAGCTTGTTCTCTCTTCAACCCCTGTCTCTATAAAACTCTCCCAGTAAGACTGCCTCTTTCCCTTCTGATTCATCACTTTGTCATTCATTCAATTAGACATCGCTTTCAAACATGGTTGCTTCCTTCTACCCACTAACTTTATCTTCATTGTTTGGGACTAAAGGAGTGTACTAAGGGCACGTCTGTATTCTAGCCAGAGAGATTAAAGGTGTGAGCTAAGGACTGAGTTACACCACAACTAAAAAGAGGTTTTTTCAGTAACTAGCACAGTCTTGGGTTTCGCAGTGTGATCAAATACCTTGCAACAGACACACCACACCTTCACTGAAAGGCTCAGGAACCACCATGAAATTGGGAACAAGATCATAACAGCCAGAGATCTGGAAGAAACAATACCTTCTGGACATGACAGGCTCTCTACATTCATGAAGTCGCACCACCTCTGGTGACCTCTACAAGAAGTGCACAAAATGAAGCCAGTCAACATTTCAGAATGGAAGCAGGAGGAGATCACAAGCCCCAATTTCTAACCGAGAACAGTTGGTGGCTACTAGGGGGAGGGAAAGATGGTTTACCTTAAGGATGTGACAGGTCAGCCATCTCCAATGGATGGCCCCACACTCAGGAATTTATGGGCAACACAAATCGGGATCAAATTTTTTGAGGAGGGGGACTAGTCAGAAACTTGGAAGAGGGCAGGGATGGATCTGGGATGTTAGGGGAGATGTATGACCAGAATACATTGTGTGGAGTGGTAAATAAATTTAATTTAAAAATATTTTTGTTTAAAGTTAAATATCAATTCTAACTTTCTGTGAGTCTTTGGACACTAGACCTCATCTTGATGTTTTCATTAGTAACAGTAGTGCCAACTTCTGGGTATTGCTATGAGACTCAGATAGGTTGGTGTGTGATGGACATGCTCAACATGTCATCACACATACTGACAGGCTCCTCGTCTATACATAGTGATGATAAAGCCATATTCAGGGCTGGTCGGTAACTGGGGAGAGATGTAAAATTAACTTCCTAGGATAGAAATCAGTAGCAGAGGGCTGGAGGGACAGCTTAGTAAACCACTTGCCATGCAAGCATGGAGACCTGAGTTTGATCTGCTGGCACACACACACAACCACTGAGAAACAGAGGTGAGAAGAGCTTAGAGGTAGGCTGGCCAGTCAGTTACCTAATTGTCACACAGAGAGACCCTGTCCCAAAAAATTAAGTTGGCAGAGATAGGCAAATTCTGTGTACCTGAGGCCAGCCAGCCTCGTTTATGTATCAAGTTCTAGGCCAGCTAGGACTACATAGTGAGAGCCTGTCTCAAAAAAAAA
>JANHMN010000002.1:107657813-107666050 GCA_030674055.1 Rhabdomys pumilio | reverse complement strand
CCCCCGGATCGGAGCCTCATGCGCGGGTCACTCCTGTGTATGCCGAGGCTTCGGTCGGCCCAGCAGATGGGTCACGCTGCCATCGGGCTGGAGCTCTCGCTGCTAGAGCTTGCCGCCAGTTGCGAACTAGTCAACTTGAGTTTTTGTTGACTTCCCGTGATTCAAAAGAGCTTTCCCAAACTGGGGACAGGTTTTAAATCTTGGGTCTAACTTAAAGAAAGGCGCCATATTATTCCAATAGGTGATGGTAATACCTTTGTGTTTTGCTATTTGTTTTTAGGAAACATGCTCTGAACTGTCACAGAATGAAACCGGCGCTCTTCAGCGTCTTGTGTGAGATCAAAGAGAAAACAGGTAAGACTCTGATGCCCACAGTGGGCCAGGAGACCCCCGAGGTGGGGTCAGATCTACTCCTTCGATTCTCCAGTTGAGAGCTGCTGCTTTTGGGCACCGCCATCTTTGATCATTCTTTGCTTTCCACCTCCTGATCTTGAGAAAAACCTGCAATAAATCTGGAGTCTATTTCTCAATTTTGCTTTGGTACAAAATGAAGAGTATATGAGACCTGGAGCCGGGTCGAACTTCCCTAGGAGGTGGACCCTGGCTTCAGTCGGAGAGGGGGCTCTAGCTAGCCGCCCTCTATCTCTTTTTTGCCTTGTGTAGCAGTTTTTAAAAGGAGCAGTGGGAGACTGGATGCCAGGGACCAGTTCCCCTGGAGAGGCATCACCAGAACTTTGTTTTACTTAGACAGTTTTAAGCTTCGGTTCTACTGGTAGAAGACACAACTGAACACACCTCAGTAGCACCTTGGACTGAGTGCTTTAGGTGGGGAGATTTTCAGGAATCCAGGAGGGAAAATCTTGTGCTTAGGCAAATACAATGTATCATGCCTATTAGCACTTACATCCCAGTCTCTGTTTTACGGTTGCTACACTTGTAAAGCTGAGCTTCCGTATATAAAGAAAGATGTCCACAGATGCTGATGAAACATTCTGAAGTTCAGGGCAGCAGACAGGTTTTGCAGAAGTGCTAGAATGAAAATTGCTGATACGATAATTTTTGACAGTTCCTTATAGCTTAACTTTCTAGTCAGACTTTTTTATTTAAGGTATTTTTACTCTTGACTTAAAGGTAAAGCTAAAGTATATATATATGTGTCTCACATGTTTCAGTTTGTGTTTAGTTATCTTTCCTATATATGGTAAAAAACCCATCAGTCAAGCTTTAGCACTGATTGATTTATTTGTTGTTTATGTGTTGGGTTATATTGCTTTTTAAAGTTGCCCTTTTGTAAATTGAGGCAAAGAAGAAAAAAAAAAATCAAGTCCAGTATATTGCATTTTCCAACTAATGCTGTTTTAATGTTTCAATGTTTGGCTGTCTTTGAATTAATTTTACAAATAATAATACATTGCCTAGGACTGTCAGGCAGGAAGTCAAGTTATACTGTGTTTAAACAAGTACTATTCATATCCCTAAAAGTAAGCCAGAGAAGATGATGGTTTACTGCTCTCTCTTAATGTCTGTATGCTACACCATAATTATTAGTAAATATTGAGAGCTTAAAGATGTAACCTTATTTGCTTTTCATTCATGCCATGATTTTGTTTTTAATGAGAGGTTTTTTGTTTTTTGTTTTTTTTTTTGGCAATATACTTTACATTCTGAAACCAAAGTCATTTTAAATTACTGACTTGTTAGATGTTGATTTTTAGCCACCTTTTGAGGACCTTGTGATTGAAGATGGTAGATAATTTTATTCTAACTGTAAAGACATCCAGTATTGAATCTTGAAGGCTTTTAATTTGGGGGAATAAAAGTATATAACTCTTAGAACGTTTATGTTGCTTAATTTCCAAGGGTTTTCTTGCTATCAGGGCTCCACTCCAGTTCCTGCTGACAGCTAAGCACCGGAGTATTGACTGTGTGTGAATATTAAGATTGATTCAATTTTATATGGCACTGTATTGCTAAAGAGAGGGAGTTGATGCTCTTCTCTAGCAAGAACACCCTTCTTATGATTTGTATTTAGTTATTTTTTATCCCTTTAAGGTTTTGGCCTAACCACACAGAACTACACAGCATTTCATGTTTGAACACTTATCAGCAGGAGAAATTCAATTAAGAAGTGTTAGCCTTCCCGTTGCTTGTTTGCATAGGACTTAGTTACACCATTCTGAAAGGAAAGCGTGGTCAGAGACATGTCAAAGGTGAGTTAGGAAAAGAAGCAAGTCTTTTCAGAGTCTGGGATCATGGTCAGAGAGAGCTTTGGCAGGGCTATTGCTATTTAACAACCAGGAGAGAGCAGACAAAAGAAATTTCTGTGTTTTGAAATTGTTTCTTGGGCTTTCAGCGATAACTTGTAAATTAGATCCTCTTTTTGTGCGTTGACCTGCAACCCAAGTTTGCAGGTTATCTCTTTTATAAAAAGCCAGCAGCCGACAGTGAAGGCGGCTGTCTGGGCAGAGGCATCCTCTTGCCTGCCTCTCTGAGCTCGGAGAGGGAAGGGATTTAAGTACTGAGTGATTGATGGGGTGAAGCTCTCTCTCTCTTCTTTCTCCCCTACTATCCATAGCTATGCCTCATGCTCTAAACCCAGTCTTAGAAGGAGACAGGATCGCTAGACTCAGCCCTCAATTTGAAATAAAACAGCTGTGTAGACATTAGTGTTACCAAAGCAGGGAAAGCCAGGCAGCACATTCCAGGGCCTATCTCTTGTCTGCTTCTGCAGTCCTGCTTTAGAGAAATTATGAACTTAGAAAATAAGTGTTAGGGAATATGTGTTGCTACTTAATACTTTTTCTTTAAATCATTTTATTAATCTATTATCATAATATGTAAGGATTAATTACCTACAGAAAGTTCATCTAGTCATTTGTGAATATAAATCAGGAATATTATGTGATGACTCTATTCTGCATAATGAAGGGGAGGGGAGGGGCTGACAAGTTGAGAGCTGGAGCCGAGGCTGAGTAGGAACTGCCACTTCAGTGGATAGTGTGAGTTTGGTTTTGCTTTTCTTTTAAAATAAGATAAAATCATTAAAAAAAAACACATGTATTTGTAGAACTGCTAGTAGATTTTGAGGTTTTTGATCAGTGAATACTGCCAGTTTTGATGCACACAAGGGACTTAGTTTGGAAAACATCTTATTTCTCCCCTACCAAATATGAAAAGGCATTCTTCCCCCCTTTTGACAGATAAATGGGTAATCTGCCACAATTATATTATTTTCTTGTTCAGAAGTAAGGAAACTATACTTTTACTATAAGATAATTGGTTTTCTTTTAAATGTATTCTATTTCAACTTTATTGTACAGTTTTTTTGGCGCAGAAAGATTTTTCATTGTTGAGTTGTGACATTTATACATTTTAGAGGCAACTAAAGTTATAGGCTTTAAAATCGAGATATGTGTCTGTTTTAAACTATGTAAGCAAGGGAGGTAGCAGTTGATGTTCTAGGGTTTTCTTTAGAATGATAACAAAATCATGTTACCACCCTTTGCTTATTAAATATCTCTGATGAACTGAGGTTTCCCTGCTTCTGTTGGCATACTCACTGAACTATTTGTGACCGCTTTAATCTTGACTGTGAAGTGTTTCCTTCATGAAACAATGTATCTTCAAAACTCTGCCTTTTTTTTTTTATAGACCCTTAATTATGGGAATTAAAATAAAGGAAACACTTTTTCAAGGAAAATATTTGTAATGTATACTAATATAGCAATTTACTATATGATCCGAATGCTGATATTGTGAAAAAATAGTATATATTAAAAAAAATCAACATAACCTTTCCTTTTTACAATGCTAGGTTAAAATACACATTGTTGATAGCTGCCAACCAAACTCTGATTTATTGCCACCACAAACCCTAAATAGTGTTCATTTACTAGTAATGTCTAATGGCAGCCGGGATGGTTTGCCAGATTTGTAGGCTTTGTGAGGCTTATAAGCAGGACTGACTTGGGAAGATCATAAAACTTAATGAACTTCTCTACTGCAGGAGGTGTCCGCAGGGGAAGAGAAAGGTCTGCTTGGCTGGTTGGGCTGGTTGAAGGATTTTTTATGTTTCAAGAAAAGAAAATGACTATTATAAATGCTGTACTTTTAAAAGACTCCATCTTGAGAAAGTCATGAGAATTTTAGATATCAGAACTAGGGAAGAATGTAGTTTATAAATGCGTTTTTATACCCATTTAGTACATGAAATGTTTAAACCTTTTATCATTATTGCTAAAAGTGTGAGTAGTTTTCAGGAGAACAGGGCAGTGCTCTTAGTTAACCCTTCCATTTAATTCACACCCTATATTTTTAGTGTTTCATTTGCATCTTTTTTCTGGCCTTTTTTTTTTTTTTTTTTTTTTTTTTAAGACTTCCATGTGAAAATTTGCTACCTTTTTTATTGCTATAGTGCTGTGTTATTCTTTTAACTTTCAATGTATAACAATTAGATCAGTCATCAAGTAACCATTTAGCAAAGAAATATAAAAATTGTTGTCTCTGAGTCTAAATGGTTCTGTATTTACTACACATTTTAAATTGATCTTGTACTGTATTCAGTATAGTTATCATTTGTTCCAAAGTTTTGAAAGCAAATGTATTATACATATATTTATAATGTTTCTGTTTTGATGAGGGAATTTTCCAGCTTTTAAGAGTTTTTTATTATTGACAACAGCAACAGCATCACATTCCCACATATATACATATAGACATAAAATATGTATATATAATAACAATAATAAATACACATAGATAGAAAGAAGAGAATTTTGAACATTGTTTTCCTTCAATCATGGCAACAATTGGCAATCTTATTTTTTTCTATTGCTCCTGTTCAGAACTTTTGTGATCTGAATAGTAATGGACCTTTAATAGTTCAAATTTTATATCAATTTTAGGAATGCATTATGGTCTCCTTATGTTGGGAATATTAAATGATTAAACAGGAAAAACACATAGTTTGTATATGTTAGGAAGGTCATAAATTATATTGCTTTATCAATATATTTTCCTTCAAGACACTTAAGAATATTTTGTCATTTTTCTAAATTTGTGTTGCTTACTGGAAATTTTGTAGGAGGTTTTGAAGGATTATTTTTCTGATTTTTTTTTCCCTCCTCTTTCATTCTTAAATAATGATACACTCAATCTGTTGATAGAAAACCTGGAAAAATTGTCATTGCCAAGCTGTTTTAGAACTGTCTGGCCTGAAGCATCTTGCAGATATACCTTTAAAGTGGGAGGATCTTTTCTACCCTTTTTCTTTTCAGTAAAAATATATATTTTAATATAAATAATGAAACCGTTGTCAATACTAACTTGATCTGTGCAGGCAATTCTTTTGCACCTTAGTTTTAGTGAGCTTCATTACAGGTTTGCATGGTTTTCATATTTTATTTGGGAACTTGACTATGTCATTTTTATTAATTTATATCTTTATTCCAAATCATAAGTATATTAATTCATTGGTAATGGAGGCACCGACTTGACCCCAACACACAACTCCACCCACTTTTCTAACATAAAACTACATTGTTGCATACTGATGACTTGCCTTTAGTTTAACTTGTAGTGTTTAGATTTTAGCTTCTACATTTTCTCATCCAAAGCAAGATTTTAGTTAACATCTTATTTGTATTTTGGTGCCATATGGGGGCATGCTGTAGTATGATATTTTATTTTATGAGGTGGGTCTGTAAAAAAATTGAAACTGAACCACTTAAGTCAACACTTTGTTTTATAAGGAGACCATACAATATTTATTCAAAATAAATACTTGCCACGTGAGTATTAACATATCAAGTTAAATAGGGTTTAGACGGTTTCTCCCATATGGATTCAAGTATTTGTGAAGAATCTTTAGATACTTTTTATTTCAGTCTTGACACTAGGAGAATAATGTTTTATTTGTTTTCTCAGCAGGCTTGTGCTTTAGCCATTTATCAGTGTGATCAGCATGAGTGAAGTAGTAACTGACAAGGCTCCCCTTCTCCCTCCCGTGCTGACCTTTCCAAGTACTTGCTCTACTTTTATAGGCCATTCCAGCCAGGAAGTGTGGAGAGACACTCACTTACACCACAGTACACAGTGTGGCATAAATCAGTGAAGATTTCAGGTCTGTTTATCACATTTTCTCTTCTTTACAAAGTTATGGAAGTTAATTAAACAAACTGCTATCACAGCTAGGTGATAGTGCTATATTTAGCAGATAAATTAAAAAGTAATGCTTGAGTGAGCCATTGGGGAAAAAATATGCCATCTTTTATGCCTTCAGACATAGAACATATTAGAAAACAAATTTAATCTTAAAATCTTGATTTTAACAATGCTCTTTTTGCAGTTAGAATCCCTTATTACCTTGACATAGACATGACCTAAACATATACTGTGTTATAGTTTTTAGTGCGAAGTGTAGCTTGCTTGCATATTGAATTTGAATAAAGTGTGTAATCTAGCAGAGAAGTCGATTCTAGAATGTGTTAACTTGACTAAGCAGGACAGTTTTTTGACTTACTCTAATCATGGATAAGTATACTTACTTAGAGTTTTATATTTGTTTTCTTTCAGCTTAAGTATTTTAAAAGTGCTAAGCTGTTTTGAGAACTAACCCTTTTTATGTGATCATATTAATGAGTTTTTGGCATATAGTATAATCCTTTTAATGCTGATTTCTCCTGATGTTTAAACCATTATTTAGGAGATGCCAACATATGTTGGTACAAAATGATTTTGTTTTGTTTTGTGTGGCATATCAGTTTTCAAAGGCTATTTCTTAGGCATCAGCTCCAGCAGGTGGCTTTTTACATTAAAAAAAATTCATAAATTTTAAAATCACATAAAATTTTATTTCAAATTCAAATTAACTGATTGAGAATGTCAACATTTCCACTGTCTCTGCATTAACATTTATAATAGAACAAATGGTTGCATATAGGAATTATCTGCAACATAATCTAAATTAAGATTCTAAACAGGCATTACAGATGCTGGTAACTTTGGCAATTATCATTTTGTTTGGTGAACAGTAGTAAAACAGTGTGCGGTAAAAGTGTTTAGAGAGAGAGGATAAATAAATTGAACAGTTTTGCAATGCAAAGTGGTTTGTGGTGTTTTTGAGGATTTCTTGGCTCTCTCTTAACTGCTATTGTGAGCCTGGAGCAGATTTCCCCATTGCTAATGCCCTAGAAGTATTAATTCACTTTGATATGCTAATTAGAGGGCATTATGCAAGAAATGAGATTAAGTGGCAGCATGAAGCCATTTGCCTGTCAGTGAATTGAGAGCTTTAGCATCGGGAGGAGCTTGTTTTTTTTTTTTCTTCCTTGTATGTGTTTTGTTTTTTCTTTCTTCTTTTTTATCCTCCTTCCCACCCCTAGTTTCTCTTGGTTTTGCATATAAATAAAATTGATTGAAAGCTTTAGAGAAGGTTCTGGAACATTGAACTCCTTTCCCCCCTATGATTATTTAAATGTTACATGAAATTTTCATTTTATATTCTGTGTGAAATTAAGAATTTGGTCATTTCCTTTCGTCTTCCTGAAATGACTTTAGCAACATGGCTAGTAAGTTGCCATCAGTTACCTCTCTATAAATGTAAATGTCATTTAACAGGGTCAACACTAAACTGAATTTTTAGTTTAGTCAACACTAAACAAGAATGTTTACTTGGGAGGGAAAAAAAGTTGTTGAATTGGGCCTCGTGAAACTATATTAAATGAGCATTAAGATTTTTGACTTGAATTCATGAAAGTTGAACCAATAGAATTAATTAGTGGTTAAACTTTGCCCTTTACATAACCTGTGGAATTTATTTTATATCTTGTATTGACATGTAAGATTACAGGACTTGGTTTTCATGTTGAAAATGAAATTTCTTACTTCATTTTGGTTTTACTGACTTGTGGCTAATGTAAGGCATTTATTTGAATTTAGCTCTTTAAAGCTACCTTGTCATTTTCTGTTATTTTGTGAGGAAATGGATGCTTGACTAAAGGGACTGGAGAAATAGAGGACAGAATTTCTCTGGGCGTAAGAAAAAGTTAAGGTTTCTTTAAACTCAGAGCTTCTACCTGTGTAAAACATTGAAAGAGGTGCAAATTGCTAACTGCCAATCTCTGGGTTTGCTTAGATCGAGTGTTTGAGAGAGTTATTTGTACTGGGCCCTGGTTCTAGTGTCTGAACTCCATCATGCCTAGACCCAGTAAACCATCCCACAGCCATATGGATTATTT
>JANHMN010000002.1:107629684-107648244 GCA_030674055.1 Rhabdomys pumilio | reverse complement strand
ACACACACACACACACACACACACACACACACACACACACACACACACTGCTGAACATGTTGAATCTTCTAGCTCTTTGTTTTTTGTCAATGTGATACAAACCTAAACACATCTGGGAAGAGGGAATCTGAATTGAGAAAATGCTTCCTAATATTGGTCTGTAGGCTAGTCCATGGGGCATTTTCTTGATTTGATTGATGTGGGAGAGTCCATCCTACTGGGGACATTCCCCCCAGGTAGATAGTCCTGGGTGTGTAAGAAAGCTGGCCAAACAAGCTAGTAAGCAGGGTTCTTCATGGTTTCTATTTTAGTTCCTGTCTTGATTTCCTGCCCTGACTTCCCTCAGTGATGGACTCTTACCTAGAAGTGTAAGATGAAATAAACCCTTTCCTCCCCAGTTTGCTTTTGGTTATAGCATTTTAACACAGTAGTTGAAACCCTAACAAAGACATCTTTCATATAGAAATTTATCTTAATTTTATCAGCTACAGTATATATATATGAGAAAACTGCCCCAGCTGTTACCTAGATACTAAGTAATTTATATGTAAATTGTTTATAAAAGTAATTTATATGTATTGCTGTTTCCATTGTTATCATTTGTGGTAATATTCTAAAAGAAAAAAATTCATGTTAAAAACTGATAACAAGCTTAATGTTGATTTAATTCACCTTTTAAGTTTTTACTTTAAAACTAAGTATGATAAAGCAATCTATTTCAGAGGTAGGAAAATTTACGTTCCCCAAAAGAAGTTTTGAGTTATGATGTAAAACATGTTTCTCTGTAGAGTTGGAAAGGATATTTGTTTTAGTACGTGGTAATGAAATCTTAAAGAGTAGATTTTGACAAGAGACATTTTGCTGACATAGACTATTTTGTTCATTTTGACTCTCAAATAAGTTCATCTGTCATAATGATTGATTTATATTCATTTTACACTGTACAGTTTTATAGCTGAGTTTTCAATCTATAAACTAGAAATCCCTGTTTAAGTTAATGACAAAATTAAATAATTATCTCCAGAAGTGACTGATTGGTCACATGTATTTGACTAGTCCAAAGATTAGTGCAGGATTAGTTAGATCAAAAGGTATTACAGTCATGAGTTATTTAAGTGAGTGCTAATTTTAAATAGCATGAGCAGGAGCACAGAAGATAGGAAGTTATCATTTACTTAATTGCTGTAGGATTTTGTTCCTTTGAACTTGTGAATTTACATGTAATACAGCCTTGTTGAACTGTTTATTTCCTAGTTTGACTTGGCTATTGGTTTGTTGCTTGTCAACAAATTTAAGGACATGGGAAATCACGATCCCTACCTGCCTTGTTGTGACTGTTACAGAAATTTGGAAGAGTTTTTTTTTTTGTTTGTTTGTTTTGGTTTTTTTTTTACCTCAAAAATGAAATAATTGTATTCTAGAGTCATAGAATGTTGGATTCCTGAATGGCTGTACTGAAAACCAGTGCATGTGACTGGCGAACATGGTGACTGCCAAGTGGAGATTTACAGCAGCTCTGTGGTTTAGGTGGACGTCAAACTAGTCAATGCCGTTAAACTCATTGCCAAGGATTTTGCTTCATGGAAACTATTAAGATGTGGAAAGCTCACAACTATTTGATGAATATTTTATTTCTTTTTCTTTATTGCTAAAATTTATGTAATTCAGTTATTTTTTTTCTGTGTTATTATCAATGTCTACCCATCCTGACAGTCAGTGTCTATATTTCTAGAAAAGTATATGTACTTAGAAAGGTTTGAATACGGTTTCAGGATGTTAATCAATACCTGGAAGATTATTAACGAATCTCTCCTGGAGATACCGAACTTCAGGTTCTGTTCTGTTTTCTGTTTTGACATAGACTCATGTAGCCCAGGCTGACCTGGTCTTGAGTGGGTACAGTATAGCCAAGGTTGGACTTGAACATCTGATGCTGCCTCCACCTCCTGAAGGCTGAGATTATAGGAGTGCTCATACCTCAGCTGGGAGCTTTTATTTGGTGTTAGGGAGGGACCCCGAGGTTTCATGCATGCTGGGCCAAGGAGTGTATCAATGGCCTGTATTCTCTCCTTCCCTCTGCACCCTCTTTCCATCCCCACTTCCTTTCTTCCTCACTCCCTCAATCTCTCCCATTTATTTTAAAAAAGCATCCTTTGTCCCAGTTTGTAAACTTGAGCCTGTTAGGTTCACTCTTAGAAAGATCTGCTCGTATTCATAGCACCAGTGACTCCTGAACCTAGTACCTGTTTGTCTGACCATATAGGGGAGAAGGACTGTGAGAAAGAGGAGTTGAACTAACTAATACCTGAGTGGGAAGAACAGGCTAGCGTGAAGATAAAGTGGGAGGTAGAACGAGAGTGAAAAGGTGGGGGATGATGAGGAAACCTCAGGCGGAACTGTTTAAGTACGCACTGGGCAGGGTGTTTATTTTTTCTTTTCCTTTTTTTGACAAAGTCTCACTATAGAGCTCTTACTGGCCTAGATCTTGATATGTAGACCAGGCAGTCCTCAAACTCACAGAGATCCACCTGCCTCTGCCTCCAGAGTGCTGCAATTAAAGGTGTGTGCCACCGTGTCCACTGCCCAGCTCACTCTGACTGGATGCTGCTGCTGCTGCTGCGCGGATACTGTTGGTTTCAGCCTGGGTTCCAGACACTCCATGGAGTGAGGATTTGTCATATTTGCAACTCTTCTGTTGCTTGGTGATATGAGGTTTAACTTTTACCTGATGGTAGTATTTAAAATACACGCATTCCTTGGATAAAAGTCTGTATTTCATTTGTTAAACTATGCTGTATCAGCACTTTTGAGCAAATTACTTCAGAGATTCTTAAACTGTGACCTCAGGACCTCTTTATATTCTTAATAGAGTTTTTGTTTATATGAGCTCAATATTGATCAGTATTTAACTGTAGTAGAAATTAAAACAAACTAAAAATATTTTAGTTTCTTAGCCCATTGCATACTAGCATAGATAACATTACGATTATCTGTTCATTATGTGATATCCCAAACGATGTTTTCTGAAATTGAAAAAAGCAAAAGAAGATAGCATGAGGACTGGCACTGTTTACATTTTTTGCAAGTCTTTTTATTGTCAGGCTTACTAGCAGACAGCTAGGTTCTTATTTCTACTTCTGTAGTCTAATTTCATGCAGTGATGTCTCCCTGCATAGGACTGGCTGTCCTGCTATGTAGGTCTTTAGGTCAGTCTGGCTCCAGATTTATGAGGATCTTTCTGCCTCTGCTTCGGAAGTGCTGGCATTATAGCCACTTGACGCCATACCTAGCTAGTTTACACTTTTGAATGTTTTTTCTACCTTAAGCATCTAAAAATACCAAAGGGTGGGCATCTTTGTCTCCTGAATGTTAGCAATTCATTTACTACCTTATCAAAAAGCTACATTTGTCCATGTTATCACAAAACTCACCAAATCACCACCAAATTTGAAAATGTTATTTCATTGGTGGGGGCACAGTTCAGGGTCTCATGCATGTGCATATGTCAGCCACCTGCTGTGACACTTAGTCACACCCTGAGGTGTCACTAGGAACATTTTTAAGATTTCAGATGTCACACGGCAATAGATGTTTCCAAAATCTAACATTAGCTTGAAAGATTGTGTTTTGTTGTTGGCATCCAAACTATCTACTATATACTTGAAATATCATGCTTACTTGGTTCAATTTTGAAAAAAATGTCTTCCCTAGTCTCTAAGCTGCAGTAACTGGAGTCTGTCAGTCATTCCTTCTGAGTGAGTGCATCTCTTGAAAATCACAGGGGTGCTTGTGCCTTTGCCTAAGGCTTTGGGTAGAGTTCTTATTTTGTCACAGAGTGTTAGACACATACTCAAGTCATAGTTGATAATTTTTAGTTTCATCAAGGACATTCTGAAGCGAGCTGCTTTTTTTTTTTTCCTTCTGGTTTTAAGCAGCAGTGTTAATGACATAGGCTTCTGTCACTGTGTGAGGTACACTGCTTTCTTTGCCTCGTGCCAAAGCACCAGCTATGCAGTCCGGTTTTGCTTTGTGCCCCATCAATGAAATGACAACACAGTGACAAAAAGACGACTATCTCAGGACTGTGAAAATAACTGACGGTGTGTACCTCTAAAAGGACTGTGAGCACCGGAAGCCTATGTGCGGTGAGATACATATATAATTTGCTCTGAGTCCTTCATTTTTTCCTATGTCTCTTTCACGTGACAGTAAAGTTACTTGAAAAGGAAGAGGTATTTAGGATGCTGGTTCTAAAGGCAGCAGTATACCTTCAGATCTTCCTTCTGACCTAGGCTGGAGCTGGGGTAGTGCTTGTTAAATGCTTTCCTCAGTATGATGCGCTGGTGAATACTCTTAGTGTTAAACAGCCTTTGCCCTTAGAGAGTGGACCCTGTCATCAGTCTGCACACACAAAGGAAAGAGGGGACAGGTCAGCAGATGCACATTCCTTGAATCACAGTTCTCCAGTTGAACATGTGTAAGTTTCCTGGGAGGAGTGGACAAGTCACTGACTGATTATTTGCAAAATAAAGAAGTTGAGCTAGATGCTTAGAATCTCAGTCAGCTGCAGTGATCCATGAGGTTTTGCTTGGTAGTTATTGTTTGCCCATTTACCAACTTCATTTGCTCTTTAAGGTGAACATATTAGGGCTTGTGCTTAATATCACTTTGTTGATTAAGCATTGACATTTTTGCAGTATTGAAAGAACGGAACGGGTAGCAGAGAAGTAGAGAGGACTTGTCAGAGAGAAGGTTTATAGGGTAAATGGATCTGATGTGCAGAGAAGAGATGTGGGTGTTGAGGGTGTGCAATTGGGGAAACAGCTAATATAACTCCAAATTCGTCTTTTTTATCATTCTCTAGTATGGCAGAGAAGTTTCAATTTAGGCTTAACACACCGGTCTGTGAGTTGCAAAGTCTGTCGTTGGTAGATTCCAAATGTTGCCATGTGTTGTATATGTCTTACTAAAAGAGATCAGCAAACTAAGGCGTGGAACTGAACTTAAGTACTGCTGATTCTGAGCCTCCTTTGGCTCCATTAATTTTGACCTGAGAGCTGTGCTTTCTTTTTGAGAGGGGAACCATCTTTGGATAATTGTTCTCTGACATTTTCAAAAAAGGAATGCAGCTCAGTAGGGAAAGATGGTCTCCAAATCCAAGTTCTACCTAGCCCAGCCCAGCATTGATGCCTCTTCCCCCAACCCCCAGGCCTGCCCCTCCATACCCCACTTCCCCTATTTAGAATGCTAGTGAGAGGGATTTAACGAATCCTGGAAGGTGCAATTTAGCTTCTTGAAAAGGAGAGAGGGTGCCTGTGATGCAATTTTGTGTTCAGGCAAATCAAATCGGAAAGGTGGAAAAGCTGCCATTGTGGCAGTATTTAAGGAGAAAAGACTCCAGAGACTGTGTGTTTTGGAAATATTTGACAACATTAGCAACGTCAACTACTGACACAAAAAAGAACCACCTCTTTGGCAAATCTTCCACAGCTGTGCCTGGAAAAGCAGCTTCATCGGAACGTTCCCACAAACTGTCATCAGCCGTGCAGCCGCAGCTCCACAAATCAGAAATGATATCTTCAGGCGCTGCTGTCAAGTGTTATTCAAATAATACCAGCCTCACATTTGAATAACAGCAGACATTTTGAATTAATTAATCAGATGAGATAGTCTAGGCCTTTTCTCATTAGTCTCTGGGTCAGGCTGGGGAAGATATATGTGGTGGTGATGATACACTTGCCTTTAATCATGATTTATGAAGATTTAGGATTGTGTGTGATTTGTCAGAGGTTCTGGGAAAAGGCTGGTGCATATTTCATTACCTAATCTGAGATTGATTTTATGATGCTAGCAGAGCTCACACTGTTGTTGAAATGCATGGGAAGTCCAGGGCACCACAGGCAGGCTTCTTTCTCACTGCCTTGTCTTTGCAACCGGCAGCCAGTGCTGGGAACCTTAGCTGCTTCTAGTTAGCAGTTCTTGCTTTAATTATGGGCAGAGTTTTTACTGTGTCCAATGGGAGAAGTTTCAGTGGCTGTTGAACTAAAATACATACCAGACATCATAACTCTGACCTGGTATGAATCATGGACAGAGTTGGTAAATTTCATGGATTGGTCATGGTAAAGATATACCATTTCATGGCTTGTCAGAGATTAATAGAAAAATCTTATTAAAATGGAGCAAATACTGAAAGAACAAATCAGTGTCCTTTTCCTCACATTATCTTATACTCAGGATTAATTTCAGCACTACTAGATGTAAAATCATGTTTTTGTCTGTTGTTCCAAACATGAATAATTTACGATAAACTAAAATAATTACGCAAAAATATCCAGTTCAGTGCTGGGTGTACAGCAGGTGCTGATGTTGGCTCATTTCCTTTTCTACCCGCGTTTCCCTCTTTCCATTCCACTTTTAAAGTTCTGTTAGCTTTGTTGAACTTTTGCATTCCTAACTTATAAAAAATCCTGTTGATCTTAATTTCCCCAAGGAAGGTTTATTTGAAGGAGAGAGAGACTGTCGCCTCAGCAGACTGAATGATGTGTGTTATGGTGGGTGACGGTGAGGGTGAGGAGGGTAGCCATGGTTATGGTGGGGTGATAGTGGGTGAAAATGGGGTGACTGTCATGATGATTATGGGGGGAGGGGTAAATACATGAGAAATTGAGTGTTAGCCTTTTAGCATTTGGGGACTGGGCTGATCAACTAACTCACAGTGGATCTTACTATAACACCTGCCTCTGCAGGCAGTTACATATTTATAAATTGATGGGTTTTTCTTCCTTCTCTCACACAAACTAAAATACAAGTTGTTCAAAATATTTAGAGATAATAAGGTCATTTTAAATATTGTTACACCACTTTAAAAGTTACTTTTCCATTTTTTAGGTTCATCTATCAGGTTTTGTATTACTGGGGTGACTGGTCAGTGCTTTGGGAACTGTTTAGTACTGGTTTAGTAATGCCTGGTGCGTTTCAATGCATTAAAGGAGGCTGACAGTTCTAACTGGTGTTCACTTTGGGGAGGGCGGTTTCCAGATAATAGGATGTGTTGGTATTAGGAGAGGACAGTATTTAAGGGTAGTTTGGGAGGCACTTGCCGCAGAACAACCCTAATGTCTGAACGAAGTAGATCTGGGTCCCACTCCTAACTGCTACACTGATCTCTAACCTTGCAAGTTACCTAATTTTTTCTGAGGTTTAGTTTTCTTTTACCTAAAACAAGGCCATTAATACCCAGCATTCAGGGTTGTGGTGAAGCTTAGAGGAGATTGTGTGTACAATACCTAATGAGTTGTCTGCATGTAGCAGGTGTTTCAAAAATGATAGCTATTGCTGTTGTTTTTCCTGCTCCTTTCGTTCCTTTTTCCTTCCTTCCTTCCTTCCTTCCTTCCTTCCTTCCTTCCTTCCTTTTTTCCTTCCTTCCTTTTTTCCTTCCTTCCTCCCTCCCTCCCTCCCTCCCTCCCTCCCTCCCTCCCTCCCTCCCTTCTTTCTTTCTTTCTTGCACATCACTCCTTTATTATACTGATCTGGAAAGAGACTTAGTTGTTATGCCCAAACGAGTTCTGAACTACACGGTAGGGTCAAGCAGCTGGAACATGATTCAGACAGTGAAAGACAAAAATCTGGACATGATCAAGGGCACTTCACTTCTACGAAACAAGGCAAAGGGATCCAAACATAGCAAGAAGTACAAGGAGTTTATCCCATTTGATATGAGGAATGGCTTATTTTCTGGTGACCACATAGGACTGTTTCAACTGCCACTAGCAACCTCAGAGTTGCTTTTGTGTGCTGATAGAATATATAAATACTTTTTTTTTGTAAAAGTAAACGTAACACATAGACTTGACAAGATTGATCCCGACCTTCTAGGGCCAGCAGCTCCTTTAGGGTCAGAGAGAAAGTAGGGTCTGTTAAATCACCGTGAGGTTACTTTCACTCTCCACTGGAAAGACTATGCCCCTAGTTACCTAACTGCAGTAAGTGCAGGGCAGGTGACAGGGACAAAACTGGACTGCAACTTCTCATTGGTCATACCACAGCACAGTTCCTCCCTGACTTCTTCTCAAGCAGATTCTTAGTAAACAAAGAGCTAAGAAAAACTATAATTACTGTCTCTCAACTCTCCTTGTACAGGGAGCCATCCCTGGATGTGGACCAAGAACCTGCACCCCCAGAGGTGTTATCCTGACTGGATTCTAGGAAGGGAGTGGGTGCAGGGGATAAAATACTAAACTGAAAACGGGAGCCACAGGTTCCCATCTGCAGCTACAACTTAAACTTAAGATCCTAAAGACGTAGTCAGTGTGACGGGTGCTGGGGAGGGTGCGGGAGGCGGAACAGGCAGGGAGGGTGTCAGGAGAGGAGTCTGCCTCCTCCGCTTCACTTCTTCACCTTGCCCTGAGCAGCCACAGCTTCCATGGCTTTATGCACGGTCTCCTCATGGTCTCCTCATCCCCCAGGAACTGCATGGGCTTGATGGGCTTCAAGTTCTTGTCCAATTCATAGACGATGGGAATGCCCGTGGGCAGGTTCAGCTCCATGATGGCCTCTCCTGAAAGACCCTCCAGATGCTTGATGATGCCCCGAAGGCTGTTGCCATGGGTGTCAATCAGGACCCTTTTCCCCTCCTTGATCTGGGGCACAGTTTCTTCATTCCAGCAGGGCAGTGCTCTGGCAATAGTATCCTTCAGGCTCTCACAGGAGGGTAGCTGGTCCTCAGTAAGGTCTGCGTACCTGCCATCCTTGCTGATGTTGCTGTAGAAGGGATAATCAGGCTCCATGGGAGGTAGTGGGACGTCGTAAGACCGTCTCCAGATCTTTATCTGTGCCCCACCATGCTTAGCTGCAGTTTCTGCTTTATTGAGACCTGTTAGACCCCCATAGTGTTGCTCACTGAGGTGCCAAGTCCTGACCACTGGCAACCACATCTGCTCAATGGCATCCAGGACTGTCCAGAGGGTCCAGATTGCTCTCTTCTGCACAGAGGTGAAGCAGATGTCAGATTCATAGCCAGCATCTTGCAACACCTGCCTACCGCACTTCGTCTCTTTGTGGCCCACTGGGCTCAGGTCGGCATCGTACCAGCCACTGAAGTGGTTCTCCAGGTTCCAGGCGCTCTCATCATGCCGGATCAGCACCAGCTTGTAGGTAGCCATGGCAACAGGTAGCGGATGCGGCAGCAACCCTGCTCATTTATTTCTTAAATAAACTTTGTGAGATCCTGGTATGGAGGCACATGCCTTTATCCTAGTACTTGGGAGCTGGAGGCCTGAGGTTTGTGAGTTCAAGGTCATCCTCTGCTACATAATGTATTTGAAGTCAACATGGGCTACATGAGACCTTGTCTCAAAACCAAATCAACAAACATGGGAACTTACTGTACTCAGTGACACAAGTGAGACCTCAGAGGCACAGCAAGTGCTTTCTGTTGAGAAACAGGCTGGAGAGTGCACCAGGATTCCTAAGAATGAAGAAGGGGCAGTAGGGACTGCCTCAGCAGTGTTACTGTGCTTCGTAACGGGCCAGGGGTCTTTAGCCTGCATTGGGTACCTCTGAGTGGTGCAAGCTCGAGAGTAGGACTAGAATTTTCCAGGTTTTGCTTCAGAACTGTTGGAATAAATGGGCAGTAATCATATGTAATGGTTAATAACAGGGACTTAAAAATGCTCAGCAGTGGTTGAAGTAAAACTGAGAAGTGAGAAGGCTTAGATCTGTGCTTCTCAACCCGTGAGTTGCAAACCCTCTGGCAAACCTCTGTCTCTAAAAATATTTAGATTATGATTTACTACAATAGTAAAATTATAGTGATAAAATAGCCACAGAAATACTTCTATGGTTAGGGGTCACTACAACATGAGGAACTGTATTGAAGGGTCACAGCATTTGGAAGGTTGAGAACCACTGGCTTAGGTGATTGATTAGAATCACCTTATCTTTACTCATCGGTGGCTCATGCCTACTTATCCTTCAGATTCTGAGCTGTGTCCTTCTAGAACATGTTTTTGAACCTTCAATTCTTTTTTTTTAAATACTCTTTACTTATGTGTGTGTTCATGTGTATATGCAGCATAGTGCATGTGTGCAGTTCAGAGGACAACTTCATGGAATTGGTTCTCTCCTTTTACATTTGTTCCAAGGATTGAACTCAGGTCACCAGGCTTCTTGGCAAGCTCTACCTAGCCCTTTTGCTGGCCTGACCTCTCAGGTCTGTTAGTTACCTGTTATGTGTGCCCAATAGGAGCCTGTTTTTGTTTCCCCCACTTTGTTATTATGTTCATGACTCTGTATTTAAGTTTCTTTCCTTGTCAGTGAACTGTGAACTCTAATTGGACAGAGAGTGTGTTTTGTCCTTGGTGTATCTTCCTTGTTGAAGTGAGCTCAGTGTTGTAGATGACGGGAAAGGAGAAAGAAAAGTGCTTGTTAGTTAGTGAAGGCCTCAGGGCAGTGCAGGGTGGGCTCGCAGGCTGTGTGTGCTTGTTGTCACCCTCCGGAGTAATGCACATCATTTCCTATGTGTGTAACCAGCTCGTATGCACACCAGAAGTAGATGACTGTTCCATCTGTTTGAGGACACTCACTTTATATTCAGGAAAACGCAACGGTGCGAAGGGCCATTTGAACTACACACAGTTCAGTGCCATTTTCTACAGCACAGTGTTCCACGACCACCGTTGGTTCTTGTCCCCAAATGTTCTCATCATCTTCAGAGATTTTTTTATTTGCCTTTTATTATGTGTTCTTTCCCTACTCTCTGCCAACCACCAGTGTGTCTCCTATCCGTATAAATTTATCCTTTCTGGATGCTTCATATTAATGGAATTAGTTAATATGTAATATTTTCGTTGGTTTCTTCCAACTAATAATGTTTTAAAGGTTCACTTTTATGGCTGAGTAATATTCCATTATGGATATATTACAGTTTATCAGTTGATAAAAAAAATAATTTCCTTTTTGTTTTTGTTTTGGCTCTTGTGAAGAATGCTGTTATAACCATTACAAGTATTTGCTTGTTTATGTTTTCAGTTCTTGGGTGTCTATGTGTAGATAGTGCTGGAATCGGATCATATGGTACCTACATTTACTTTGTGTGTATATTTGTGCTCATGTTTCTGGGAATGAGACCCAAGGCCTCAAGCACTGAATTATTTGTTTTTATTTTAACTAAGGAAATGTCCAACTTTTTTCCACAGTAACCATTGCATTTTACAGTTATACCAGCATCGTATGGTCCTAGTTTTTAGAAATACTTGATTTTTTTTCTGATTTTCTAATTTCAGTGGTCCTGGGCAGTGAAGTGGTACTTTTTGTGGTTTTAATTGGGGAGGTTTTTTTTCTTCATTTAAAAAAAAACTTTAATGGTTGTAAATCCACTCATCTCCCCCTCCTCTTTACTGCCCTCCACCCTTGTGGCACCCTCCTCCACTGGAATAGAGAAACAAATCTTATTGTTGAAGCGTTAGTGAGTCAGTGTGTCCTATAGCACACCCTCCTGTCCACACTTCTTCACGTGCAAGTGCTCACTGCAGTGCTCTCTTGGTCTGGTCCTAGGCTGCTTCTTTCACTCTAGCAATACCGGGACTTCACTGGGACTCCTCTGGGATATCCTGTTATCACTTTGTATCATGGCGATCCTGCAGTTTTGGATCTTTACAGTCAGCCCCTTCATGCACTCCAGCAATTCATCGATGGGGTAGATGTTGGGGTAGGTCAATTCAAAGCCCTGGATTTGGGCCTGAGAAGTATCTGAACAGGTCAGCCTGCTGGCTCTCCAGCTCCCCTGCCCTTGGGGCCAGTTCATTGGCAACCCCCACCTCCCAATTTCCCTCAACCAGGGCCATCTCTATCCTGCTGCCCAGGTGAGATGTTGCAACAGGTGAGAGACATGGCTTTTCTACCTGCCATAGTTGACAAGGGGTGAGTGAGGAGGGCATCTCTTCCTCATCTGTGCTACCACACAGCAGACAAGAGGCAGGGTGGGCTCTCCTACTCTCACACCCTTTTGGTCAGCTCATGTCCCCTTCCCCATGCCTTCCCAATCAGGTTCAGATCTATTGTGCTGCCCAGGTGAGGAGCAAGCTAGGGTAGCTCCCCTGCTCTCACGGCCCCTATTGGGACCAGCTCTCCCACCTGTCTAGAGGGTGGTGAGGGACAAAGGGAGGAAAGGAGATCTCTCTCTTGCCTATGTCACCACACAGCAGACAAGAGGCAGGGCCAGCTCTTGTGGGATTTTTTTTTTTTTTTTTTTTTGGTGTGTGTGTGTGAGAGAGTGATTATTGATCATTTCTATATCATCTTTGGAGAAATGTCTATTCAGTTATTTTTTCCATTTTACTTGGCCCTTTGTCTTGTTGAGGAGTTATGGGTACTCTTTTTGTTCTGGATGCTAGGCTGGTAACAGATGTATAATTTGCAAATATTTTCTGTTCTGTTTTGTTGAAAATATTGACTTCTTATACACTAAATGTTTTAAATGTTGTTGAAGTTTGTAATTTTGATACATCTAAGGATTCATTGCCAAATCCAAAATCAAAATACTATTTTTTTAAATAATTTATTTTTATTTTATATTCATTGGTGTTTTGCCTACATGTATGTCTTTGGATTGATGTTAGATTCTCTGAAACTAGAGTTACAGATAGTTGTGAGCTGCCGTGTGGTTGTTGGGAAAGAACCTGAGTCCTCTGGGAGAGCAGCCAGTGTTCTTAACCTCTGAGCTATCCCCGCCCCCAAATTATTTCTTAAGAAGTTGTTTATTTATTTTTTATTTTATGTGTACAGATATTTTGTCTACATGTATGTCTGCACCATCTATGTATCAACAGAGGTCAGGAAAGGTGTTGGGACCCCTGGAACTGGAGTTATACATGGTTGTAAGCTGCCATGTTGGTGCTGGGAGCTGAGCCCAGGTCCTCTGGAAGAACATCTGGCGCTCTTAACCACTGAACCATCTGTCTAGCTCCCAGATTCCTACCTATGTCGTTAAGGTTTTATAGCTGTAGTTCTTGTATCCATGTGGTTAGTTCACTAGAGTGAGTTCTGTCCATGGTGTAAAGTAGGGACCCCACCCCATTCTTTTGGATGTGTCTATCCAGTTGCCTCAGCACCATTGTTTGTGATTCTGTTCTTTGTTGGTACCTTTATTGAAAATAAATTGACTGTTGCTGTATGATTTTGATTTTGGAGTGTGCTGCTGTTAGCCAACCTGGAAGGGAAGAGTCATGTAAGTCCGTTAAGGTTAGACATGGAACTAAAGGATTTGGAGTTTACTCTGCTGGTCTTGCTTTGGTCCGATATTTCTTCACCATGTCCCCATTTCTGCCTTGGGAATGGCAGTGCATATTCTGTGTCATTGCATGTTGCAAGTTTGTAATTTGTTTTTTTGTTTTTGATCTTACACAGTATATAGTTAAGAGGTAGTCTTGCATCTTAGAAGAGATCTTAACTTTTAAATTGTTTTGACTGTGAAAGATGATAGGGACTTTTGAAGTTGTGTGCCATGTCTGTGGAGGCCTATAGAGGATGATGTATGACTATGAACTATCTAATGTGGATGCTGGGGTCCAAACCTGGGCCCTCAGCAAAAACAGTTCTGTTTCTTAACCACTGGGCCATTTCTCTAGCCCCCAAACTGATCTTTATGTGTTGATATTCTGCCTTGGATCTGCTCAAATTTTATTGACTCTGGTAGGCTTTTTGTGTTGGAGGGGTGTCACGCCATCAAAAAAGAGAAAGTTTTACTTATTGACCTGGCAAACCTTTTTTGTTTTTTTTTTTTGAGACAGAGTTTCTCTGTGTACCTTTGTCCTGAAACTTGCTCTGTAGACCAGACTGGCCTGAACTCATAGATATCCACCTGCCTCTGCCTCCCATGTGCTGGGATTAAGGTGTTCACCACTAACATTTGGTGACCTGGTGAACTTTTCTGTGTGTGTGCGTGTGTGTGTGTGTGTGTGTGTGTGTGTGTGTGTGTGTGTTTTGATACAAGGTTTATTTGTGTAACCCTGACTTATCTGGACTCGTTTTATATAGACCAGGCTGGCCTCAAACTCACATAGACCCTCTGCCTCTGCCTCCTCAAATAATGGGATCAAAGGCATGTACCACCATGCCTGGCCTGACCTGGTGAACTTTTAACACAAAGTTGACTAGCTGTGGAGGAAATAGGTTTTCTTTCTGCCTAGTTTTGGTCTTCAAGAGTAAGCTTTGGGTCATCACTGTGTATGATGCCAGTTGTGGGCTTTTCATAAGTGTCACCCCCTTGAAATAGTTTGAAGATTTAGGTTATATATGTGTGTGTACACACACACACACACACACACACACACACACACACACACACACATTAATGTTTTGCCTGTATGCATGTATGTATACCACATGTGTGATGGTGCCCTTGGAGTTACGGATGGTTGTTAGTCACCATCTTGGCTCTCCTGCTTTGATTACTAATTCAGTCTTTCTTAGAGATCATCTCAAATTAAGACTGTTTTTCTTAAGTCTGTGTAGGTAATTTGAGTGCTTTCAAGAAATAGTCCATTCTTCCAAGTGGTGGTAGTAATGCAATGTTCATAGCATTCTTGTCCATTTGTTTGTTTCTGCAGTGTTGGTAATAGATTTTGGGGTTCACTGTTGCTGGTATGTTTTTTAGAATCTTTGATTTCTGTAGATTAGTAGTAATATCTCCACTTTCATCTCTGGGTTTTATTTTAGTTCTTCTTTTCTCCTATCATAGCTATGGTGTGCTTATTTTGACTTCTGATTCTATTTATTTTTATTCTGTTTTGGCAGTTTCCACTTCAGTGTTTATTATATCCTTTCTCTTGCTAGCTTTAGATTTATTTTGTTCTGTTTCATTAAGGTATGAGGTTATGTTATTGACTTGAGATTTTTTTCTTGCAGTGTCTTTCTATGTTGCCCAGACTGGTCTTAACTCCTGAGACTCAGATGATCTTATTGTTTTTCAGCCTCTTAGATAGCTTGGTCCAAACGCATGGACCTTTAAAGATACCTTTAAAGGAGCCATTGACAGTCTCCCCAACTAGTTCAGACTATAGATTTGTCCCATGGAACCCAACTTCCCCCCCTTTAAAGGGTAATTTTAAAATATATGTTAAATTAATTTTAACGGACACGTTTCCCTTTCAGTATTTTAAATACATCACCTCACATCCTTCTTACGAGCATGGCCAGTTTTACTGAGGACCCTCTGTGTTTGGTGTGGTGCTTCTCTCACTATATGTAGATTTTGCCTTCAGCTCTGGAACTTAGTGAAACTTTGGATGTCTTTAGGCGATTTAAAAGTTCTCAGACATATGTCAGGAATTGTTTCCTGCCCTGCTCTGTTTCTCCTTCCTTTGGCACTCCTAGGATGAACACATAAGTTCTTGCAGGCGCCTTCCTTTTTCTTCTTTTCTTTTCTTTTCTTTTTTTTTTTTTTTTTTTGATTTTTCGAGACAGGGTTTCTCTGTGTAGCCCTGGCTGTCCTGGAACTCACTCTGTAGACCAGGCTGGCCTCGAACTCAGAAATCCACCTGCCTCTGCCTCCCAAGTGCTGGGATCAAAGGCGTGCGCCACCACCGCCCGGCCCCCTTTTTCTTCTTTTCATATTCACAACGTGCAGCCTCTTCTTGTAGCTGTGCTCAGCTTTGTAAGTGAGTGTATGCTTGCACAAGTGCTCTGCCATGTACTGCACCCTCAGCCAGTGTTTCCATAGAGATTTCCTTGAATTCTAGAAGCCTAAATAAAGGGAAAAAAATAAAAAAAGAGAGAAATAGGATAAAAAAAAAAGAAATAAGACAGAATTTTGTCTTTATAGATTGTCTCCCTGGAGATATTTTATTGCTTAGCTTGTCTAAGTGGTGTGCTCTAGTGTTTGTTTCTCTGCTTGAGTTTAGCTCCTCGACAGTCAGAAGTGAGACCTCAGGGCATTCTTGAGTCTTTCAAATGGCTGATGTGCCTTTAGCATAGAGTGCTTGGGAAGCCCTTTTTTCCTGGGCAAGGGAGTTGCCCAGTCTTTACTATTTTGTGAGATTTTGCCACAGGTAGCTGCCCAGTCTTCCTTTTCTTAAAAACATATTTTGGAGGAATGTCTCATTTTTCTGTTTGAGTGACTTCTGCATTAGGCGAAACAACAGCTCCTTTTTGTTTTTCAGCTTCCAGATGGTCAGAACAAACACACTCTTTGATAACAAGGTCTGTTCTGCTGTTTAGGTACTAGCGGTCAGCACTCCACCTAACGTGCAGTAAAATTGGTAGATTGGGAGGGAATGCATGCATGCTAAGAAGCTAGCCTCCTGGTTTGTGTCTCTCTAGTTATTTACATAGTTCTTTAAGTATTTGGTTGCTTTAAAGCTTTATCTTCCAGAGTTCTGGATTTGATTCGGCCAGTTTAATCTGACTTTTTGAAGTTATTGAGGAAGGGCTGACTCTTGGTGTTGTTTCCTCTATTTCTTGCTGCTGTTCTGGAAACAGGTTCAGTTTTGAATATGTTGACCTAAGGTACTATAGGTGGCTCAGTGGACTTTCCCACAATACTTTTATCTATTTCTTTCTCAGGGAAGAAATCAGAGCTGTAGATTAAAGTCTGGAAAAAGTATGAGGAGCTTAAATTGATCTGTGAGGGTACTGGAAATTCCACCATTGAATCCACCATGGAGACTGAAGGGCTAATTGTCATGCAATACAGACTGGAAGCCCATGGCAGCGTGAAGCTAGCAAGTAAGAGTGTCAGACACTAGAAGGTGGCTTCAGTCCTTGTACATCAGGTAGCCACTGTGAGAGGGAAGTGAATCTTGTGCTTCTTCTAAACTGTTTCTGTAGAATATGCCATTTGAATGAGAGGAGGAAAGGAATTGGTAATGACTTACAGGTGACTTTGAGTGAAATCTTTTTCTTCTTTATGTTGACAGGGATATCATATTTGTGATCAAAGAAGACTTGTGAGAGAACAGTGTAGATAGCAAAAGATGTGTCAGAGGAAGGTGGAAGACTAGAATTAGGATCATAGAATAGGTAGATGCTGGACATCCTTTTTTAAGGAATTTACAAACTAAAAAAATTAAAAAAAATAAAATAAAAAAAAAAGGAATTTACAAACAACATGTAAGTCAGGCACACTTTTAATCCCAGCACTCTTGGAGGCAGGGGCAGACAGCTCTCTTGTGAGGTTGAAGCCACCCTGGTTTACGTAGAGAGTATTTGTGTGTGATTTATTTATTTTATGTGTATAAAAGTGTTTTGTTTGCATTTATGTTTGTATACCACATGTGTGTGGTACCTGTAGAGGCCAGAAGAGGAGGTAGGATCCTCTTGGAATTGAACCCAGGTCTTCTTGAAGAGCAGCTATTACCTTTAACAACCTCTCCAGTACACACACACACACACACATACACACACACACACACACACACACACACACACACACACACACCACACCACATACTCATTTCAGAAAACATAAAGGAGCAGATCAAATAGAAGCATCCATATATGGCATGTCACTTAAGAAAGAATATTATGGACAAAATTGAAGGTTTTCTATTTATGTTTCCCTTATTCCACTCTATTCTTTTTCTCCCTCCCACACTGAAGTTATTGTTCCTGATTCCCATGACTATGTCTTAATTGAGGGTCATCCCCAGCCTTCATGTTACATTATTCAACCATATGTAATTATTTTGTAATCGTGACCAAAATAACTGTTGAAACAATTTAAGGATGAAAGGTTGATTTGAGCTCCCCATTCCAGAAAGTTTCAGCACATCCCAGCAGGGAAAGAGAGTGGAGCAGTTTATTTCATGGCATGGGGAACTTGTGGCACAGGCTGTTTATACCAGCACAGAGCAGGGTGCAGAGAGTGCAGCAGATACCAGGGCCCGGAATAAGTCTCAGGTCCCACAACTAGTGACTGGCTCTGCCAGCTAGACCTCGCCTTGTAAAGTTCCAACAGCTTCCTTCAAATGGCACAATCAATAGGAAAGAAAGCAAACCTTAAAACATGAGCCTGCAGGGGCCGTTCAATATTTAAATTATAACAGTACTAGTTTTAACTTCATAATTTACTTTTTTCCTTTAAACATTGATTTTCATATATTTTCTAAAAGTTTTTTTTTTAGCCAAAGTTTATTAATTTTTCCTGCTGTATGTAGTGTTCCATTAAGTATTCTATAACCTTTTAAAAATTCTTATGATGAGGACATGCTCCTATAGTTTTAATATTGTAAAATGCCCTAAAAATGCTTTGGTACACTTTTTTCCATGCTGTGGTCAAATTCAGGATTTCATATGTGCTCTAGTCAAATCCAGGACCTTATACATGGAAAAGGCAAACAGAGGACCTTGTATGTACTAAGGTCAAACCCATGGTAGGCAGGAACTGTGCCACTAAACTACTGACACAATCTCCTACAGCTTTATTTCCTTCCTTCCTTCCTTCCTTCCTTCCTTCCTTCCTTCCCTCCCTCCCTCCCTCCCTCCCTCCCTTCCTTCTTTCCTTCCTTCCATCTCCTATCTATCTATCTATCTATCTATCTATCTATCTATCTATCTATCTA
>JANHMN010000002.1:107586120-107629674 GCA_030674055.1 Rhabdomys pumilio | reverse complement strand
CTATCTATCTATCTATCTATCTATCTATCTATCTATCTATCTATCTATCTATCTATCTATCTATCTATCTATCTTTCTGAGACAGGGTCTCACTGTGTAGACCAGGCAGGCTTTGAACTCACAGAGATCTGCCTGCCTCTGTTTCTGAAGTGTTTGAATTAAAGGTATGAGCCATCATGCCTGTCCCCTATTCATTGCATCATAACATATCATTCTCACATTTAGCATTTAGCAGTTTTAAAATGGTAAACATTTATCATCACAGGGATCTTTGTTGTTTCTGTGTATGATTTAATTGTATAGGTATAGTTTAAGTGTCTTTGTGTTGGGTGAAGTTATGTTAATGCTTACTTAGGGTAGGATTGCTTCTGATTATTCGTGTTAATAGGTCCCAGGTTCTTGATGATAGCCAGAGACAGTTGCCTGTTCCTAGGTGGTCTATCCATAAAGTAGTTTATGTAATTTATGTACAGTAGCCATGACTACTGGTTTTCCTCACCATGAATGAAAGTGAGGTCCTAGGTAGATGCCAAGATGTTATGTACCCTAATCTTGGAATCCTGTTATTGTCATTTTCTCTGTCTGTAGAATTGAACCATTAAGTCAAATTCCATATGAGTGAGACTAGCAGGGGCTGACATTATTTGGCAGCTGTGTACTGTTTTAGGTAATGGATTGTATATTTGCCCTGTGACTAGATGTTGCGCTGTCTCTTCCTATGGTGGTTATTCAAGTATATGCTTTATTAAGAACTTGGCTACAGTGGAAGTGGACTCAGTGGTCTCTGTGTTGGAGGCTGTGAGAACTTGATAGACTACTTTAAGATTTTTGGTTTTGTTCTCCTGGGATGCAAACCTAGGGCCTCATGCATGCTAAGCGAGCTCTCTACCCTTAAGCTATATTCTCAACTCTTGTTTTAAGATATCTGCAAAACAAAACATATCAAAATATGGGGAAATGTAGGTGTATGTTTAAAAAAATGAGAGAATTGATTCTTACTGGTGTAAACTCACATCTGTGTGTGAAGGAAAATAATTATGATCTACACTGTCTGCTGAAAGAGAAAACCACTCAAGCTATAGGAACTATTTTAACAATTTATGTATTTGTATGATTTTTATGCTTTGCTCCCATTGTTAACAATGAACTTTATGTGTTATATATTTACTAATAAAGGGTAGTATATTATATGTTAATGCATTTATCTTTATATACAGATATTAAATATGTATGCTATATTACACTAGGTTGCTACGTTAGAACTGTACGGTTATGAAAAGCATACTGAGAGTAAGGGACAGCTGACAGCCTGAGAGGTGTCGGTAATTTTATGTTGCACCCGTGTTTGAGCACACATGTGTGTCTACACATGGAAGCTAGAGAATGATCTTTCACATACTTTCCTCTACTGCTCTGACCTTTTTTTTTTTTTTTTTTTTGAGGCAGGGTCTCTCATTGAACCTAGAACTAGCTGTTTCTGATATATTGACTCACTAGGAAGCCCCCAGGATCCACCTGCCTCTAACCTTCAGTAATTATGGGTATGCACTGCCACACCTAGCTTTATGTGTGTTCTGAGGATCTTAATTCAGGTCTTCATGCTTGCAAGGCTGGCATTTTACTGAAGGATTCATATTCTCAGTCCCATGAAATTTAAATCAGTTCTTTGGTTTGCATGTTATTTTATCATTTAGTAAAGATGAGTATATTTACATACTAATAAAATGGATATGCTTGATTATTTTTACATAAAGTGTTAAATAATGGGTAAATATTTGATGGTGTGGTACATAGAACATTTTCAGCATTTTTCAACACTTTTTGTTGTTTTTTGTCTTAGGCTTACCTAAAAGTCATGATAATCCTTCTGCCTCAGCTGCCTGAGTGTTAGGTCATAGATTTGAATACCTTTTTTTTTTAAACTTGCAGTTGTCAGTACTGAGAATGCCACTTTGGATGAATTTATAGTACAAACTGTAGAAGAATTTCTTTGGGTTAATTCAGAAATTGTTGAAGATTTTGTTCTCATCCCATGTCAGAATTCATATAAGGAGGTTTTTTTTTTTTTTGTTTTGTTTTTTTAAAGTAAAACTCAAGGGACCAGCCCAAACAGCAATTTTTCAAATAAAATATTCTAGAACATTTCAACCTAACCATAGAGTAATTTGATATTTACATTGTGAGAAGTAACAGTGGGAAATTAGCTAGTCTTTGTTTTCTCTGATAAGCCAGAGCATTCTGTTTCTATAAGGGCAGAGGAGCCTGGACAGTAGTAACATTGTAGGGTATAACACACAGGTATTTTACAGCTGAGTCTGGGAGGTCATGTTTGTTGACACTGTGTCATTCGGCAGCGTGTGCAGTGTAAGGAGCACATGTTGTATGTTCAAAACTATGGCTGCAGTGAAGCCACAGACCTTGGATTTATTGTGCATTGTACTTTAAATTTGAAAATTGCATGTTCAGATCCTCTTTCTGCTTGTTGCTCAGGTTTTCACAGCCCCTACTTTGTTATATTACCACACACGTAGGCCAGACTTACAGTTTAAGAAGCTGTGCCTTAGTTCATGGATTGGAGACTGACTGGCTGGTTCGTCTCCGGGGTGCTATCCCTCAGGAGGAGGCCTCCTGCCAGCCTCAGGTTATGACTCCACATTAGGAAGCAGTGGTTTCTCATGCTTTTCACTCTATTGTTTTTTGCTTTCTCATGAATACAGAATTGAGAGTGTGTAATTTTTATTTTTGTTATTTAAACAGCTTTATTGAGGCACGCTTCATCTATAACAAACTGCACATACTTAATTTGTAATTTGGTTAAGTTTTGACATATGTGTATACCTGTGATGGTATTACTGCAGTCAAGATAATGAACATATCCATCAGCCTTGAGTTTCTTTGTACCCATTGCATGAATTTTTAAAATACAATACATTATGCTAAAATAAATGTATGTAATAAAACCGTTCTTGCAGGGAATTTAGTGAATGATCACATTTTAAAAGTTTTCTCTTATAAAGATCTTTAAGACGTGCACAATTAGAGAACAATAGTATAACCCCATGTATCTAGTCACCACATGAACATGCTAGAGAACAATACTACAGTCTGGCATGTCCACGCACTAGCCTGAGCATGGTAGAGTGCAGGGCTGTAGTCCTGTGCATCCCGTCACTGGCATGAACCTGGTAGAGCGCAGAACTGTGCCCCACATACTCAGTCCCCAGCATGAACATGTGATAGCATTCTAATCACACTGCCACAGTTTATGCGTTCTACTTCTTACATGTGTGATATTGTATTTTTGGTTTTTAAAAAAGACCATGTCATGTATAGTCCTTGTTTTATAAGTGAGGGCACTAAAGTGTGTAGATATACAGTCATTGGAAAAAATGTGTAAGTTACAGTGGTGTGGGAGGAAAACTGTTTTCTACTTCTGTGTTTGGTGGAGCCTTTCTACCTAACTGTGCCATGTTGAACATCTGGTTGTCACCTGGGAACTTACTAGAACTGAGATTCTCTTGCTCTGTCCCAGACCTACTGAATCAGAAATTGTGCTTTAACTAATTTCTCAGACAGTCATGTACATCTTATATTTAGGCAAAAGTGAAATCTTAGAATTGAAAAAACTTTCTTCAAATGAAGTAAGTGAGTTGAAGAAGTTTGGAGGTCTGACTCAGTTATGGCTCAGTTCCTGTGGCTGAGCGATGCATGGACAGCACTATGAGAAATGAGGCTTTGAGCTTTCCCTATGTCATTGCTCTTAAGTTAGTAAAATATCTGTAAGGATACAATAGCAAATGGATTATAATTACCTGTTTAATCCCTTTAGCCAAGATTATGTATGATCTCTGAAGAGGAAAGTAGATAGAGCCTTGTGATTATTATTATTATTATTATTATTATTATTATTATTATTAATTTTTTAAATAGTTCTGTAAGTTAACATATTCTCTTCTTATTTTTACCCCAACCCAAAACAGGGCTAAGCAGCCAAGGGCAGAATTAAATATTTCTCAGTGTGTACACCAAGGGAGGACCTTGTGTTCTATCCATCCAGCCAGGAAATGCTTCCATTAGCTTCTTTCTAATGTTTTCACTGAATGAGCCATTACATTCTGACGGCAGCTCTGACTGAATCCAGTATTGATGCATTCACTTACCAACTTCTTTGCCTCTGGCAGAACAACAGCCTTTACTAATGGTAGAGTGAAGCAGCAGCCACTGGCTTCACCCCTACTCACCGAGAAACTGTGTGTGCTGCTCCTCTTGCCATAACCCTTATTCGTAGGGCCCCATTCTTATTCTATTCTCTGTGCCCATGCTCCAGAATTGTTTTTCAGATGATTGTTACTGGTTAATAGAAACCTGTTCCGGATGTTTGCAGGTAGAATCTTATCCAGGATCAAACCACATCTGAGATGCATTGTAGTAGAGTAAGATTTTAGTATCTTAAAGAATGTACCAGTATAGTTCTTCTAATTTGTGATAGTTTCACATAATACCTGCATGGTATAGCTTTACAACATCTGTGGATCTTTGGGGTCAGCCATCTATTCACATATGACATGTGACTCACAGCTCCTCCAATGGTGCCTCATGGATCTAAGGAAAGCCATGTGTCAGATCCTATGGTACCTCAGTACCATGGTAGGGCTTAGTGCAGCAGTTTTATTGACACTGACACTGTGAGGTTCAGCCACTGCTATTGATATAATTTTCACTTAGATGTCTATGTAACATTTCAAAATAAAATAAGCCTTTAATATTTGAAGTAATTATAGGATGTTCTGTCAAAGTGCTGTTTTTTAAAGTAGCATTTAGATCTCATCAATGAGAGATATGTGAACATGGCAGTGACCAGCTCAAGATTTCTGTCATTACTCTGAGCCTTTTCTGGTGGTCTGCTCACAGCATTGTGGGTTGTCTTTTACTGATTTCAGTTTGATTCTAGCTTGTCTTTTGCAAGCTCCTGTATATCCATCATAGAATTCTGGATTATACGGTTAGTTATGTAGTGAAAATATCACTAGTGTGGGAATATCTCAAATTAAAATGGGAAACTGGACTTGGCATGTGTTCAGTTCACTCCTGGGGTTAAGTCCATCGCCACAACGTAGATCTTTACTTTTCTCCCCCGTATGATTTCTCACTGATGATTTGGAGCCATAACAGTTAATATGCTTTAGCCTTTGCTTTTACAGACGAGAAATGGATCTTATACTTATATCACCAGGTTTCAAAACTATTTCCACTAAGTGGGATGGTTTACTACCTCAGGGGTAGTGCATTAAGCCTATTGCTCTTGAGAATCCATTTTCATCTCTTCTCACCAATTGATGGGACAGATATGACAAGCCTTTAAAGTGGAGTGGAAATTTTCTGTGGGGTGGGCTGTTGTATTAAATTGTTCCTTACCACCACCATGGATGTTGTAAAGACTTGTGAGTGGGTAGCCTATGGCTAAGAAAAGAGATATATTGTCTGCAGTCCAAAGGCTGCAAGGTCTAAAATATAGGGAATAGTTTTCTTTCTATCTGCAGACTGTTTTGTCTTCTCCTTTAAATTATGTGCTGAGCTATGCACTCCAAAGAGCTTTCTTGAGAAAGCATCATCTGAAGCATTGGTCAAGTTCTTAATTGTTTATGTTGCTGTAAGAGACCTGGTTTAAAGATAACTCTATGAAGTTGTTACATTCTTAATTTGAATCAGAATATTTTTACATAGGAAAAAATAGATTTAGAGTATTTTTGTTGATTGTCTGTTGTAAAGGCTGGGATTATCTAATTAATGTGATTACCACATCTGTTCTTGGTTCTAAACCCTCTTGCCATTATGTTAATGGCCATTCATTTGCCTCTTGCTCTTATTCATATGTTGTTTACAGAATTATACTATCTAAGATGAATGTTACGGACATTCATATATAATGTTAAAAGAAAAACACAGGAAAGTTTTGCAACAAGATAATCACCACCTTGAAGAGCCTAGGTTTTGTTTTAGGAAATTCTTTAGAATGAAAAGCAGAAATTTGAAACGCTATAGATGTTTTAATCACATTTAAATTACTAGTCAAATATTTTAAGTGGTGTTCATTGGCTTCCTTAGTCATTTTCCCTGAGTGCACTGAACACACAGGGTTCTATCTGGTTCCACTTTGCTCTTCATAATTTGCATTTCAGAACACTCAAATACCTTTTTTAAAAATCAACTTTTTAAATGATTCTTTGTGATTGTCACATCATGTACCTCAATCCCACTGATCTCTCCACCCCTCCATAGCCACCCTCCACCCTTGCAACCTCTCTTTCAAAAGAAAACAAAAATAAAAATGAAAAATGAATTGGTTTTGTTTGGTTTTTATTCAAGATGAATTACTTAATTCTTAGAAAACCAGAGCAACACTCAACCATGTATTGCTATGATTAGAAATTAAAAAAAAAAAAATCAAACACAAATTTACTCTCTGTATTCAAAGTATGCAGCTATGTATATACAGTAGATACATGTAAATGGTTAAATTATTACTGGCACATATTAGCATATGCATGGTCTTACATAGTTAGCCATTCCTCCACCCTGTGAGAGCAGTGGTAATTTCCTGATTTAACCAAAGCCCTGAATATAGTACTAGGAATCAGGAACTATAGTCCTGTTGGCCTCTTTCTTTTTGTGGTGCTTCGTCAGACCTAGATCTTGATGAAAGGCAACTCCTCTGCTACTGAGCTGCACCCTTAGCCCCAAACTCTTTGTGTTGTACACACAATTTGTACATTAATGTGTCTTATTTATCTACTGATGAAGGTTCTTAAGGACAATTTAATGCACTTTCTACTCCAGGTGTAAAAGCATTAACAGAAGGAAATGCACCAAAGTTTACAGACCAGGCGATGCTGTGTGAGGCTAGACATGAAGTTGATTTTCTTTATTAGATATGCTGTGAGAAACAGCAGCAACTTTTATTTTTGTGGCCCTGCTGCTGATTCACAGCATTTTGTGTGGCTTTTCACAATATATTTTTAGGGAACAAAGTTTGCTGTAGTCTCAAAACAAATATATGCTCCCGTTTTTAAACCAAGCATTTTAATACATTATTACTACTTGAGCTAATAACACATAGTCCTCTGTCAATGAACTAAAAAGGTACAAAGTTCACAGTAATTCCCAGATAGCTTCGTAATTACCCAGACAGCTTGTTGTTAGAAAAGCTGTTAAAATCCAGGATTATGAAATATACTGATGGTTATTTTACTCCCATGGAGTTTCTAAAGATTGTTAGTACATTTGTCTATAATTATGTAGAAAATCTCAGAGTCTTCATTAATGAAATTTATAGTCTAAGCCAGAATGATTGCATGTAAACTGTACTCGTTGCTCCTCTCCTATTCTTTTTCTTAACCCCTTGAGTCTTAGTTGTTAAACTCACACTAAGGATTCTTTCTGTCTTTTTATTCCTTACCGCCTCATTTGCTTGGTTTAGTTTTTTTTTTTTTTATTAGTTTATTTATTATTTATGTGTTTGTGTGTTCCCAGTTTGTTTGGGAAAAGATCTAGAAAGTATATCAGTGATTACGTTTATTGAATTTCCTTTATGTGTGTTTTAGCTTTTTAAAGGCAGAGCACATATAGCTCACATAGCTTAGGGTGTTGTCAAACTCTCTGTAGTTGGGGATGACCTTGAACTCCAATCCTGCTGTCTCTGGAGTGCTGGGACCAGTGTGCACCTCCACACATTTGGTGCTGGATTAAACCCAGTGTTTCATGCATGCTAGGCAAGGACTCTACCAACCAGGTTACATCTCCAGCCTTTTTTTTTTTTAATTGCAGTTTTTAAAATTAATTCCAAATAAAGGAATTTCTTCAGGTTCTGAGAGCTTCTGAAAGGGAGGAGGAGGCTGGTTAAGGTATTTAAGTCCATAAAACAGAATCCTCAATGTGTTCTTGGTTACATTTGGTCATTGTCTTTAGGTGTTCCTGTCCACATACACAAGAACATGTTGAAGACAGGGGACTCACTCATGTCACATTTCAGTGCAAGAACAAATCTGTATGCGCCTGATGAAATTACTTTAACTCCCATTTTAAAAAAGAAACTGCTAATTTGTTTAATTATAGCTTTTCATGTTCAATGCTAAATATCATACACCTACAATTTTGGCAAAAATATCATAAGTGTTTATAATTTAAAGATTTTATTTATATTAATAAGATATTTACTCAGTATATTTATCTTTAGCTTTTAAATTTCTGATTATTTGGAGTTCTTTAGAAGTTTGTTAGTAATTGCCCTGGCTTAAACATTTCAGGGTTTTTTTTGTTTGTTCCTTTTATACTAAGGTGGTGTGTTTTAAGTATTGGCCCAGTGTGTAGACTGTAGACAGATGTGGTGATAATTAAAGAAGCAAAGGGAGTCTTTTTGTGTTAGGTAGGAGGTTTGTTGACTTAAGTGTGAGTAGTTTTTTTCCTTTCTAAAATATTGTTTCATTCCTACGATTTGTATTCCTTACTGAGGTGTCCCAAACCATGATAGGGAAACCAATCCTTTCATTTCCTGGGATGGATCGAAGGGTAGAGCAGAGTAGATGGTTAGCAGACGATTTTCCTGAAAGGCATAGAGAACAAGCTCACAGAATGGGACGCAAGTGTTAGGACTCAAGTGTGATGATCTCTGCCCTTGTGCTTATAGCATCTTTGGCCTGCAAATCTGGGTTTTTACATTTTAGACCTGCGGCTTCTGCTCGTTAAATCCAATCCTGTCTAGTCTTTGGTACTTCATTTCTGTGATTTATACATTCCATGTATGATTCCTTCATGGAGGCATAAGTCAGGGTACCAATCATTTCAGTAGTGTTTATTATTATCATTATGAACTCAAAATTATCATTAGGATAGAAACAATAATTACAGTAATAAATGCTGCAGGGTATCTGAGGTTAAAGTAGTAATAATAGTCTTCCATGCTCGCCCTGTGTTTGGTTATTGTTTGAACTGTGGACGCAGTGATGCGTACTGATAGAGGTGTTCTATTACAAAGAAGCATTGCAGAAATCTCTACCACAAAGACAAGCTGGGCTGTAATGGCATGAAAGCAACACATGGGTAAAGATGGGAAGCCAAATTTAAGCTGGTTATAGATTTCCATCTCAAGTTTTTTTGTGGAATCAAGTAGGTATACATTTTTTCAGTGGGTACTTAGTGGAATGTCTTCTAAGAAATTCTTGGGGATTCTTAAGTAGTGCTTTGATGTATTCTTATACCTTAAATTTTGTGTTCTAGCAGCAAGTTATTGTGCCAACAAAGCTTTTGTGTTAGTATACCTATTCAGTCCCATGAGCTTGACAAATTCTAGATGTCAGCAAATCCACCATTCCTTAATGATTATCTCTTACCATCATTCCAACGCCTCCGAGAAACAAACTGCTTAGAGTGGCTACTGCTGTGGGGTACTTTTTAAAGCCTTATGGGATGTTTGTACCCCATGTGAAGTTATATCTTTTCATTTAAAGGTTTTAGGAGGAATACTAATCTGAGTACTAGGAATTAATTTTATCTAAAGTTGTTCTGTATCTCTACTATAGTGGTACAACTAGGCACTTAATGAATGTGTGCTGAATTGAAGTGTAGCTTCGTCTCTTTCCTTATGAGTTAGATAAAATACATTTTAAATATATTAATATTAGGTTAATGTGGACAATTAGTGCCTTGCATGTGGTTTTGGTGTTAAAATATCCTTTTCCCCATTCCAATTCTTAGATTTCAGCCTGTAGAGTCAGGCTGCAGGTTTGTTTTTAGTTCGGCAGCAGTGGTGTTCTAGGAAGGAACAGATTCATGTCAGTGTTTTGTTTTCCTTCTCTTTATTTCATGCAGCTTCAGAAATGACCCAGAGAAGTGATTTCCTCTGGAAATCTGAGTATGATTTCCAAGTGCTTGATATATTTCTTACCATAATTTTCTTTATTATTAGCAAAAGGTCATAAAATTTCAATCACATGTTCTCATAAGAAAATACTGTTGTCAATAAAGGTTTGATGCAATAACGTTTCTCCTTTCACAATAAAATTAATGATATATATTATTCATTATGATAGTGATCTATATATAATGATATATATATGTGATGTTCTCCTACATTCTGATCTCTTTGAGGTTGGGAAGTCATGAGCATTCCCTTTGTTGCCTGTGCATGTTATTCACAATGCACTTCCTCTCGAAGCTCTGTGTATTACATGTGCACACATACGCACGCATGTTCTATCTTTTTCTGAACCATTTATAAGTTGCAGGAATGACACCTAATTAATGTCAAAAACTTCAGTGCCTATTTACGAAGGACAAAGCAATTTCCTCGTCTAACAAAACAGTATTGGTGAAGTGCTGTTGGCTAATCTGTACTTCTCATTACAGCAAGCTTGTCACTAATATATTTTCAAGCAAAATGGAAGATTATCTAGGATTCAAAGTATGGATGTGAACTATATTTAGTAAGTTTTCATGACACTTTGTTTCTCTTAATTAAACAGTTTCTTAATCCGTCTCCATCTTTATGATACTGGCATTCTGAAAGGATCTACTGTGTTTTGTAAGATACTTTTCCGATTCAGGAATTGCTGATGTTTTCTTACTACATTGGGGTTACACTGTTCTGACAGGACTGTCGTGGTGGTGATATTTTGTTGTCATCTATTACATAAAGATATCTTTGTGTGTGTATATTGCGCTAACCACTGAACTCAGGGCTGTGTGGTGCTAGGAGAGTGCTCCATGACCGAGCTACACTGTCAGCTTGCATTTGTAGTCTGTCACAATGCTTGTGATATTAACTTTGTTCATTACCCTCTAGCTTGTTTATTTTCCCAGGTTTCTCAAGGTGTAATTGACATGGAATGCGCTGTACTTACATACTTTAGGTTTTAGGTTTTCATATAGCTGGTAAGTTAAAGTTAGTGATCTTAGACTGAAGACCAGACAGATTTAGAGTTACTAAAGTTTTATACAATCTTGTGGGCCTTTGCTCCAATGCTGTTTGTTTATTTGTTTGTTTGTTTTAGTGAACAAAGTCATTGTAGATTGTGTGTATGTTTGTGTGGGTGTGGGGGCGCGCGCGTGTGCCTGTGCATGGGTGCGCGCATGTGCGCAAGATGCTTAGAAGCTGTGCTTGGTGGCACAGATCTGTAATCTCAGGTATTCACTAGGCCAAAATAGGAAGACAACAAGCTCAATGCCTGACTGGGCAACTGTCAATTTTTTTTTTTTTAGGAGTTGGGTCTGAGCACTTGGCTAGCATGCATAAGACCCTAGGTTTAAACTCAATACAGACAGGAAGATGTCTGGAGAAAAATAAAGCCAGAAAAGGCTTGTTAGAAAGCGTTAGGGAGGGACGTAGTTAAAGTTTAAGGTGTTTAGAAAGGTGGCCAGACTGGCCTTTACTTGAGTTCATGCATCTGAAGACAGTTATAAAGTGGCCACCCAAGTATCCAGGGAGGAACAGTCTAGGTGGTAACAAAAGCAAATGGGACGAGTTCCTGTCATGGGAGCATATCTGGCATGTTAGTGCAACAGTGAAAAGGCCACAGAGGAGGAGAGGAGGAAATGAGGATCACTCGCTGTTTTAACACAATGACTGAGTAGTATATAAACAATAAATCTGTTTCTTACAGTTCTGGAGAGTGGGAAATGCAGTATGCAAGCAGGTTTGCTGTATGGCCAGTGCTTGGTCTCTGCTCTTAAGTTGATGAGTGCAATGTCATTAAATGGCAGAAGGACAACAAAGCAAAGGGAGCCTTGCTGATTTCTTTCAGCCTGTGTGTAAGAGTGTTAACCAATCACGAAGTTAGAGTTTGTCAGTTGCAGTCCAATGGTCATTCTTATTATTATTGCCTTGGGGACTAGGCTTCAACATGGATTTTGAAAGAATATAGACATGCAAACCATAGCACGTGTGGAGAGAAACTGTAGATTTCTGGACTCATCTGTTTCCTGTTCAGTATCTTCATTTGTATATCTAGCAACTTGTCCAGGTCAGAACATTCAAAATGGGAATCGTGATATTTCCTGCCAAACCCCCGTCTCTTTCATTACACCCAGTGTTACTCATCGGGTATTTGAGAATAGATAGAACCTTTGGAGTCAACTCCCTTGCCTCCTGACAGCTTACACAAGTAAAATGTTTTTCTTTAAAGAAGAATCAGAACAGGCGTAGAGATCTCCCTGTAGCAGTAAACACCATGAGCACACAGATCTTGATCTCTAAAGCCACTTCCGTCTAAAACAGCATGCATTGGAGAAAAAGGTGGATGTAATTCTCCCAAAGTGGTTCCAGAGCATCTCACAGTGTGGGCGTGTTGGGAAAGCTCTGAGGGCAGTGTTGGGAACATGTCACAAGGAGTCGGGAGCCAGTTTGAAGAGCGCCCAGTAGCAATTCTTGGATAATTTGAATCCTCAAACATATATGGTAATGATTTTTAAATAGGAATTCACGAGTCCTTACTGATGATACATAGATGCTTTAGAGAGAAAGAGGACCCAGCAGAATGCTGGAGCCAGCTGGAAAATGGGCTTCAAAAATCACCAACTTGCAGTTACCATAGTGAAGATCAAGACAGGTCCTTAAATAGTGTAAATTCAAGGACGGATTTTGATTAGGAGTAGGCAGGTGTTTTGAAAGCATGTTCTCAGGGTTGCTTATTAGTGGCAAGCAGGGTTGGGGTGGGGTGGGTGGGGATTTATAACAGTGACAGTACAGAGAAGTTAGATTTCAGGACCTTGTGACTAATAGCACCAGAGGTGGACAGACAGGTAAACCTCCTGGATCTCTAAATGATGCCTTGAGAGGACCACAGCACCCCCTTGTACATCCTTGTGGGTGCAGAACCAAAATCTATCCATAAGTAAGGCAAAATCCAAAATGGGAGGAGGGATATTATTTTTTTCAAAATGTCACTGTTATAAATTTACCAAAGGTATTCCAGATTAATGGTGTCTAAAGAGACTGACAGCTGAATGCAATGTATGCTCTTAGACTGGTTTCCAGACATGAAAGGCATAAAGTGTTAGAACATTATTGGGTCAACTGATAAATAAGAGTATAAATAATGGCTATGCTGCAAGTACAGTATCTCATTTACCAAGGCTTATAACCCTACAGCAAAGAAGAAAATAACCACATTTTAAGGATATTCTAAAGTATTTAGGAAAAAATAATCATGCTATAACTTAGACACAATTGTTCAGACAAGTTTAATGCAAACACATTTTTACACCTACACACATCCACTGTGCATACTTCATATGCTTCGTAGGTGAGTTGCAAGCAGGCAACATGTAAAGTATACATAGATGCTTCTAGTACTAGATTATTGTGCTAATTTAAAAAGTGAATTGAAATTATTAAAATAGAATAGAAATTAGATATGATAGTGCATGTCTGTCTCAGGATTTAGGAGGCAGAGGTAATAGGATCATGAATTTCAGGCTAGCCTGGGTTACATACAAGACCCTGTCTCAAACAAACAAACAGACAGACAGAAAAATCTGAAACAAACCCCACAATCCTGTTAGCAGTTCTTTCTCACATTGCTAAGGAACAGTTTTATACCTCACTCAGGTCACCCAGTAGTCTCCCATCATGCACTTTAGTAATTCCTTTATATATTGCTAAATCAACTAGCCCTCCCTTGCTCCCTCCCTTCTTCCCTCCCTCCCTTCTTCCCTCCCTCCCTTCTTCCCTCCCCTCGATTTCTCCCTCTACCTTCTCCTCCCCCCTCCCCGCTCAGGGTTGGTTTTTTTTTTGTTTTTTTTTTTTTTTGTTTTTGAGACAGGGTTTCTCTGTGTAGCCCTGGCTGTGCTGTCCTGGAACTCACTCTGTAGACCAGGCTGGCCTCGAACTCAGAAATCTGCCTGCCTCTGCCTCCCAAGTGCTGGGATTAAAGGTGTGCGCCACCACCACCTGGCTCCTCCTCAGTTTTTGAGCAGAGTTTTTCTGTGTAGTCCTGGCTGTCCTGGAACTTGATTTGTAGACAGGCTGCCTCAAACTCAGACATCTGCCTGTCTCTGCCTCCCAAGTGCTGGGATTAAAGGTGTGCATCACCACTGCTCTGCCACATAAATTCTATTAATATATGATGCATGATTAATATATAATAGATGATGTCATTGTTCTTGTGGCTGGCTATTCATCTGGGATGTGCCAGGCCCATGTGCTCAGGTCCACTTTAGCCTCTGTGGTATCACCCTTCCATCACTCTGCCTCACCTTCAAGCCTGCCTAATAGTCTCTGTTGCTGCAGAAGCCTCGGTTTATCTCCTTGCAGGTACCATGGATGTGTTTTCTCTGGCTCTTGTATTTGCCCAGGCTTCTCAGGAGCTCCCTTTCCTTTTCTTTCATGACTATGCCAAAATCTGTCACGAGAGGCTGTTCATTCTCCTTCCCTTCTTCTTATACCTTATCTTCTTTCCTGGTTTTTTTTTTCTGTTTTTTTTCTAACTAATTCATAGAATGCAAGTTTTGTTCACTGCTGCATCCCCACTTAGACACCTCAGCCTCTTGGGAAATACTTGTGAATGGGAGAATATTTAAATTTGAGGCACTTAAAAACCCAGTAAAATTTATATAGAAATATATAATATATAATAATTTGAATAATATAAAATATGTAATTATACATTATGTATTATATACATATTTTATAATACACACACATACACAGAAAGTTTTGTTGGTTTTGATAGACTTTGCTATAGAATGATGCAGACAGCCAACCTAGTGGGCTGGCATGGGAGATATTTAGCTGTCAGGTCTTCGTCTCTAGTCAGGTTATTTATTGTCCTTGAGAGCTGTCTACCATTTTATTGTCTCAAGAGCTGGAGGTCAGCTTCCAGAGGGGTGAAAGCCTTCCTTCTAATGTTCTGAAGTGGAGTGGTGCTGTTGACTCTTGTCACGCCCTTGGCTCTAGCATCTTACGTGCTGTCTTCCCTGCCTCACTTGTTTTGTAGGTTAGTTTCATCAAGGAGCAGAGGCCAATAAGTGAGCTCATTCCACTAATCCAGTCTGCTCTCTTAACAGAAGTGAAAGACTTATAACTGAGAAGATGACTGCTTGATCCTCATAGTAGCAGGGAATTAATGAGCACTAAGTCCTTTGTTCCAGTAAGCCATATCTGTCATTGGGAAGATTCTCAAATTAGTTTGTGATCATTACCTGCATGTATCTGTTGCATACTTAAATGTGGCATGTTTGAGTTATGAAGTTGTAAGTATAAAATATATGTGTCTTTAAATGTCATGGTCTAAGAACAATAAAATTTTTCAAGACCAAACACAGAAAGAATGTACACTAAAGAATGTATACTAGTTCATTAAGAATCTTTTAAATACTATTAAAATGGTGTTTTGAGTATATTGCATTAAATTACATTAAAATTCATTTTATTTATTTACATGTTTGATTCTTAAAATTTGGCTACTTGAAATCTAGACTTACTAGTTTATATGTGGCTAGTCTCATGGTTCTTTTGGACAACACTCTTAAAGAGGCCAACAACTGAGGCAGGTGTGTTTGTCAGCAGTGGACTCTGGTAATTCATGAAGACTGTCCTCTGTTTCAAAACACTCCATGTTTTTCAAGTTCGGATGGTTTTGAGGTATTTACTGTTGTTAACTTTAAGTTTATAGCTGACATTTGCCAGTTTGTCACTTACATTTTATTTTGCGTGCTAAAGTGTTATTTCAAGTCTAGAGTGGAAGCAGACTTTCTTAATTTGTGCTGTTCTATTTGAGATGAGTCCTGTAACTCATGTGGATCCAAAGGTTTGTGTCCTGTGAATGATTTCCGAGGATAGAAGTGTCCTGAAGATGCTGCCCTTTCACAGACAGTGGCGTTTCTAACAGCCTCAGGTCAGGTAGAGAACAGCTTACTAGCTGCAACAGAAGTGGGAGCTTCAGCCTTCAGTCAGTCAGTGGGTAACATTCATAATTATTGAACAGTCCTAGATCAAAATCTAACAGATCACACTGACCACACTGTCTTTTTAGAGCTACACTGTTTTTTTTCTCTCTACAGTGGCCTGAATGGCCATCAGGTTGGCATTTCGTTTTAATTTTATTAGGAACATTTCAAATTGAAACCTATCGGATCACTCTCCCTCCTCAGAGACATTAATGTGGCCTGTATATAATTAAGCCATCCACCTTCTCAGCGATTAACAACTTCCAGAATAGGAGTATGGGGTGAAAATGCCATCCTTCAGCCTGAAGGGTTAGGAAATGACAGCCCCTCCTGGCTAACTAATCTTTCATCGGAACGCTGGAAGGCACAGCTTCCTTAGTTCTCAGCTCCATCCATTCCCTTACTGTATTCTTAGGAGGGTGCTTCCTCTCCCTCTGAAGAGATGTGTAGATTATTATTATTATTATTATTATTTTGAAAAGCCAAAGGGTCTCAGACTAAGTAGTAAGATTTTATGTACCTCAGGTGAACTTTCTGGATCAATCTATTCCAAAAAGAACCTTTTCAACCAGTTATGAAAATATTCCCCTTTCACAAATGGAAAAATAAAATTTTGTAGCTTCTTGCTGTCCCTCGTGTCCCCAGCCTCTTCCTCATTCCTGTAGACTCTTGCTATGACTCCGTCCTCTAATCTTTTCGTACTGCATCTCATCTTCTAGTTTTAACTTCTCTGCTAGCTTTTCCCTGAACTCCAGTAATAGTAAAGCTTAACTGTATGCAGTTTTTCATGGTACATTCTTTTATTCATGAACTCAGCTCTCTTTTCCTCCTCTGGTCTTCTTCTCTTGTATTATTTCCAGCTGTGCTATAGAATAGGTGAACTCTCTAGTTTTGATTCCACCAAACATTTCATTTTTTTTCAGCTTCAGTTTCATTATGAAGTATCTGTTGCACTTCTAATCTTGTATTTTAATTATTTTTGAAGCATCCTCATCTTTATTTGGGGGGCAAACGATGATAGTCTTTGCAGTGACGGGGCTGTGTATGGAAGGTGTAAGATTCCGGCCATTGACTCTGGTGTTGATCAGACTTTCTTTTAAGTTATGGTTTCCCTTTTTTCTTGCTGCTCTGTCCAAGCCTTTCCCAGTCTTTGCTGGGAAAAGGGGCTCTATCTCTATGGCAGTCCTTTGTCATGAATTTCAGTCTTCTCCATTGTGACATATTTGTGGATGTAGAGTGTCTCCTTTGCTGTTTGTTCTGGAAATGTGTGAGAATCTGGTGTCTTGCAGCCGTTTCTTAGTTGGTTTAAGCTTTTACTGTCTTACCTACGAGGATTTTGGAGCTACGGAGGGAGTGAAGCACAATTTGTTCCTGAACCTGAAGATCCAGAGGTGATATTTAGTTTCCAGCTATCTGAAAATCTTGAATGTTTGTATGGTCCTTCTTTCATTTTTTTAAATATTAAAAAAATGTGATTATGTGTCTATGTGCATGTAGTGTAGGAGAGTAGTGTGGCTTCCCTGTGTGTCTGTCCCGCTCCTGGTCTGACCTGGAGTTTCAGGTGGCTGTGAGCTGTCCAGTGTGAGTGCAGATAAGTGAACCCAGGTCCTTTGAAAGAGCAGCTATTGCTTTTACCCACCGGGCCACCTCTTTAGCCCCTGCATGGTGCTTTTGCATGCTTGAATTAATCCTCACAACAGCCTTCAGTGTTGGTGGGACTTTTATTTATTTATTCTTTAAAGACATGGTCTCATTATGTGGTCCTGACAGTCTTGGATTTCACTGTGTAGACCAAGCTGGCTTCAAACTCACAGAGATCTTCCTGCCTCTGCCTCCCAAGTGCTGGGATTAAAGACGTGTACCACCATGCCTGGTTTAGGTGGGATATATTATTCTTGCTTTATGCATCAGGAAAGTGAGGCTTAGAAAATGAAGGGATTTCTTGAAGGTCACTATATCTAAGTTGTGGAGCTGAGACAGACACCTAGGCCCAAGTGTTCTAATTCTAGTCCAGATTGAGCCCTCACTCCCTTTGTACTGTTTTGATTGGATGCAAGATTTCTATTGTCCTGATTCATACTCTCTAAAATTTTAACTGTATCTATAGTATTTCTATGGCAAGGAGCTTAGTTTTTTATTTCCCACCTTCTTTATTCTCTAATTTTATTAGTATTTTTACTTCTATTGTAGGTTATTTCATAACAAAAGTCAAATGCTTATAGTCAGGACATATACATACATATATATGTGCATACACATATATACGTATACACACACACACACACACACACACACATATTTGGCTATATATATGGTCATGATTTTTTTCATAGTTTTTGATTTTTAAGCCAGTTTCACGATCTTTGTCCAGTATCATCTTTGATAACCCTAGTTGAATGCTTTTACTCTTTTGTTGATTTATGTCTCATTTTTTAGAATATTAGGTTATTGAGCTTTTCTGACTAATTTTGGAGAAATCTGAGCTTTCAGTGTATCTTCATTAGGTATGTGTAGGTTGTTTTGTTTTGTTTTTGGTTTTGACAGTCTTTTCATGTAGTCCAGGCTGGCCTCATAAGAGCATGAATCGGTACGGATAGCTCCGAAACAATTTTAATTTTTGAGATGGGGTTTCATATTACCCAGATTGGCCTCAAATGTTGTGTAACTCAGGCTGATATTATAATTCCTATTCTTAGACTGGAAAGATGGCTCAGTGGGTAAGGGCACTCACTGAGTTTAATTCTCAGCACACACAGGGCAGCTGACACCTGTCTGATGCCGTCTTATGGTGGGCAGATATACATACACACAAAGAACCCATATTTGTAGAAAATACATAAATAAATCATTCTTGAGAAAAACCCTCCCGATCTTTCTGCCCCCACCTCCTGTGTGCTGGGATTATGGTGTATATCATTGTGATTGTTTGGATCCATATTTTTTGCTTGCTTCTCATTTTTGCTCCTTATTTCAACAATCAGTTGCAAAATGAGGATTAAGAATTGTTCTGTGTTCATGTTACTACTATTTTTAGTAGTGCCAATCTACAGAGGCAGCATGAAGGTAACATAACAGCAGTGTGATTTGTTTCTTTCTCTCCCTCTCCTCTTTCTTTTGTTTTGGTGTTGAAATTAAACCCAGGACTTCCTGTACACAAAACACATGCTGTAGCACCGAGTCACATCCTGCCCAGTGTGACTTTGCTTCTCCAGTGCATACAATACAGTTCGGACAGAGTACATGTGCACACGCACTTGCTGCTTGTCACATTCACTAGGGAAAAATCAAACTGCTACACAGTCGGTATTGGAGGCGGATGTCTCGTCCCCACTTCATTCGAAGTTCTTTTTCTAGAGATCTTGGTGGTGGATTAAAAGCTAGCTCTAATATGTATGAAGAGGCCTCTACTTGCAGATAAATAGATGGAGCCTTGTGCTTTGTTTTGGGGAAGGAACACACACGGTCACATACATTAGAGTGATTTTGTTGAGGCTGTCTTTAAATACAGATTTGCTGTGTTACATAACCTAAGCTGCATCATGTCTCCTCTATTTTGTGTGTGGCACTTCCCAGAATTGTGCAAAATGGCTGTCCTGTTTAATTTAAGAATTCACAAAATATAATTTGATGGAATCCTTTAAGTTTGGGAGCTATTGTTCAGCTTCTATTTCAGCTTAGTAAAATCTTATGTCTTGTTGTTTTGTTTTTTAATTTTGCAGAACAACAATGACAAAAAACCCCACCATCTGCTTTACTACTCACTTGCCTCATAGAGATGATGTAAAGATTGTTAAAAAAAAAATTATAGTGGAACTCCTTGGAGATAAGTTCTGATGAGCAAAGCTGCAGCAGCTGTCGACAGTAAATATTACTGGGGTCTCTAGTCATGTGCACAGTTACTTAGAGTCGTGAAGTTAGAGCTTTGCACATTAGCTGTGCTTGTTGCTTTGAGTTCACACTCAGAGTTTACCGTCTACAAAGAACAATTGTGTTATTTGGGCCTATGGCATACATTTATGTTCTATTCATTTATTTTTAATCTTATTTTCTGATAATTCCAAATCCAAAACTAATCTTTTAGTTTAAGTTTTTCTCAAAGTGATATTTCATATTTGTTTTGGGTTCCTGACTTTAGGTGTAATAGAGTAACCACAGAAACAAGAACAGTGGCAGTCAGTGTTTCTAATTGTAGGAGAAAGGTAGATGTAAAGATGGGTATCTGAGTGGTTCTGCATGGCACCCCTGCATTTGTGTTTACAAGTATATACTGTTTTATTACTACTGTCTACTTAAGTTGACTTTAGATCAAAACTCTTATTAGAAAAACTTAGAATATGACATAAAAAAGATTACAAAATTTAAGACCTGAGCTTTATTTTTGATAAATATTTAAATGTCCTGGCACTCTGGCTGCTGATCTGTTTCAGACAGGGTCTCTTTATATATCCTCGCCTGGCTTTGGGTTTGCTTTAGTCTCCTGAATGCTGGGTTTACAGGTTTGTGCTAATCCACCTGGCTAATTAACTGTGTTTATATTTCATGTGTGAGTTGTATTTCATATTCTTGGAGGAATTTCTATAGGTTTCTAGAAAGTGGATTTTTAAAATCATTGACTTTTTTTTTATTATCTCAATTGCTTGCACCACATCTATACTTTGGTGGAGACATCTATTTTGCACCACATCTATACTTTGGTGCAAAATAGATGTCTCCAGAAGTCCTATGTGAGGCTTTACTGTAGGTTTGAAATAAGCACTGTGAAGCAGTAGAGGAGATAGCCAGCCTCACTGGTCAGCAGCTTGAGCTATCGTTTAGTGTCTCTCACAGTGCTCTACTCTGAGTATAGGCCTGGATGTTCAGAGACCTTGTGTTGGCTGCTGCTGCTGCTGCTGTACCCTGCATCTGTACTTACTGCGTTAAGGTGAGTGTGGAATTAGGGGATGTCTCAGGACATTCTGCTCTTCTCAGTGATCTCCTCCACTTTTAAATCAACTATTTAGGGCACTATTGAAGGGCATTTTAAACGTCTCCAGGATGCTTCTTTTCTTATCTCACATATTGATTATCTCATTTAAAGATTAATTTCAAATTATAGCCAATTACTGCTCTGTTTCTTTTCCCTGTGAAAAGCTTAAGAGAAAGAATATAAAACTTTACTCTTTCTCCTTACTAAACCTGTAGCATCTGGTAGTAGAAAAAAGTCTAGTAGGACTTATTGGCACCTTGGTGCAGAGCATCGAAGAATTTCATATTGTGACAACACATCAAAATAAATTGCTGTCAACAGACCAAAACACCAAGTGCTGTGATTCTGTCTGACGTGTGAAGATTCAGACAGGCTGTCTTGACAAGTTGTGGTGGAGCACCTGCATTTGACAGAAGACAGTGATATAAATCTGATCTGCTTGATACAAGACACCTAGGTACAGTTAATGCTGGCGACAGTCTGCATAAAATTGCCAAAATATGAGTCGGGCTTTACTTTGCCTCTATCATGTGTTGTTATTATGGGGGAGGGGCACATTTTTTATTCTCACCTGGTGTCTACTTGTATATTTAGTATGGCTTTGAAATACAATTGTTAATAATAACAAAGAAATTGAACAAATTGGAGTTTAGTTCAGTCTTTTTTTTAGCAGTATTGCAGAAAGAAAAGACTACAACCTCAGTTACTGCAAGGAAGAACACACGATGAAATTTTATTTTATACTAATCCATAAAAAGTAATCACAGTTGAAGTTGTATTAATTTTGTAACTTACAGAGGAAATATTGGAAATAGTGGGTTAAAAGTCATGAGTCACTATAAATCTCACAAGCTGCATTCGACTTTAAAGCCTTCTGAAGAGGTGAAAAATCATTGAATAGGTGGTTAATTTTTACTTTTCATTACCAATAAATGATAACTTTTTATAGTGCCACTATATATCACAGCTCATTTAAGAATGTATAAAGCATGTAGCTTCAGAGTTTAATTATAGAACTCCCTACTGCTCCTTCACCTCAGTTTTTCTGCATCTGTAGACACTGGGTCCTGCATTCTGACAGTGGCAGGCTAGTCAGAGCTACATAGTTACACATTGCAAATGTGTTTCTCAAACTACAGCTAAAAAAGCTTAGGAACTATGAAAACAGAATCTTTCTAAGGGGAAATCATCCACACAGAGTTTGGAGCATAACAGTAATAAGTAAGGACAATTTTTAAAAATGGAAATAAGGCAAGATAGTATTAAGTGTGTATTTTCTCCTTTGTCAATTTTTTTTTCTTTTAGCATTTTATGTTAAGAATTGTCTTTGTTTAAAAAAATATATATTTTTTTTTAATTCAGTTTCCCCTGGTCTCAGAGATGCCCCTGGTTTTTATCTAATTTATTCATTATCTCATTTGAAGATTAATTTCAAATTATAGCCAATTGTTGCTCTAGTGTTTTCTTCTGTGAAACATAAGAGAAAGAATTCAAAGAACCTTTAGAGTTGTGAAAATTTGAAAGTCACTCTGTCCACTGTATAGTTTTAAAAAGTATAAATTATTTTTTAAAAAGTTACTATTCACTCTTGACTGTATTGTTATTTTATCCCTTAAAGGCTGCTAATGAGAAATAGAGCCTCATTATGATTTTAAGGATGAGAGAGGAAGGCTTTTAATTAATGATATGTAAATGGTCTTGAATTGATTATGTTAGAATATCAAGAGAGATGGGTAGAAGCTGTGGTGTAATATATTTTAATTAAGAATTAATTAAAAATGATGGCAATTTCATAAAGCCTCACAGAAAATAGTGGAATTTACTTTCTGTCAGGAGTAAATTAGCCTGTGATTAAATAAAGGGCTTGCGTTAATAGTGGAGTTATTTTTATACTCTACTATGAAGAGTTATGTAATTTTTCCTAAATAAGTAAAATTAAAATTCAATATTTAAAGGTGAACAGTGACAGAGAACAAACTCAGTTTTTTGTTACTGCATTATACCATTCCTGTGTTAGAAAGATTTTGGGTAAAATTTAACCTTAGCATGTTTGTCATATGTATCTTTGAGAAATGAACTTTGTCCTTTTTTGCCTTAGTAGTCCCACAGATAAGGAGCCCGAGCAGGTCACCGTCACAGAGACGTTCCACCTGCTCTGCTCTACATAGGTCTGAGAAATTTTTGGTTGTTGAAAATTATTTTCAAGGGAAGTACTTTCTCTGTATTCTTTATAGCATCAAACACTATCTTAAGTAGGTATGTTTTTTTTTTTTTATTGTAAATAATACTTTAACTGAAAAGGATAGCACCCCTTTAAAATGTCTAAAATTTTCATATATTTCTTTAGCCCAATACCTAGAACTTCTCCAAGTTTACTGCATATTTAGTTCATACCAGTCACATTATTTTTATTTTGTGAAGGCTACCCTGGAACTTCCTATGTACAGCAGGCTGTCCTCAAACTCACAGAGATCCTCTTGTGCCTGTCTTCTGAAAACAGGGATTAAAGGCATGTGCCATCATGCATATTACTTTATTTTTTTTAAATATGAATAATTGTTTGGTTGTTTATAAAAAGTTCTAAAGGAAAAGGTACTTTTGAATTAAAATTAGATTGTAATTTTATGGCCATAGTAGAATGGCCATAAAGTCTAAGAGTACATACATCTTGTTGATCTTTTCCCATACTTTAACACGGAGACTCAGTTTAACCTTGTGTTTGATTATATGGGAGTTTTCATTAACGTTCTGCATAATATTATCATATTTTCAACCCTAACTTGGCACTTCCTCTTATGAAGTACACTTTAGCAGGAGTTGTGTTGGGGTGTTTTATGGGTCATTCGTCTCAGCAGTGTAAGAGACAGAGCCTAATGTCATCCAGGCTGGTCTTGAACCCCGAATCTTTCTGCCTTCACCTCCTAAGTAACTGTCCTCATAGGCATACTGCATGTTTGGCCATGTACTTTATTTAATTTGGGCATGTACTTGTGTGTTGTTTTTTGCTGATATAGAAAGTGTGCATTTCTGTTGTGCTCTGTCATTCATGACTTCTACTCCACTGCCTGTGGTAGCCCATAGCAATTGTTCGCCTTATTTGTAGCTCACCGGTGTGTGGTGTTTGAGCTCAACAATATAGCATTGGGAAGAGTAGGAATGAACATTTCTTTGTCCTAGCAGCAAAATAATGAACATTGCTGCTGATTATAAATATTTTCAAATTTACCCCAGTCACCAGGCTTTATAAATATATCACTAAGGAGCTGTCATAACTGGCTGGTGAAACGGTTGTTGATGCATTATTAGACTTTCACTTCTCTGTAGATGTTGTGCAGAAAACGGCCTCAGTGTAATTCTGTGTTTTCTCTTCATCAACACATCATCATAGTAACAGTATCTTTTGCTTTCATATGAATTCCAGAACAAAAATAATTTAAAAAAGACCCAGCTTAACATATATAATGTTCATATGGAGTTTTCAAAGGAGAGATTATATTTTCTTCTGGTGATAGTGTTAATGTCTTCTGTGCTGAGGAAGAATTTGGCATCAAGTTATTTCTGAGAATGTGTTTGAAGGTCAAATAATCTAGTAGTGCTTCAGCGAACATTCTGGGGTGCTACTTTGGGTACAGTGTCTTTAAAAAAGAAATTTCTTAATATTCAATGGGGTTCAATATGTTTTTATTTTGATGTTTATAATTTAGAAACTAATTATGAAGAGAACGAACAGTTATTCCAAAAGGGATCATTTAAAAAATTTGATGGTAACCTGATTAGAGACAAGAAGGCCAAGGGTTTTGATGAGATTTCAGGAGGCCAAGGCAGGGAAACAGACAAGTGTAGAATGAGTATGGGCCCCAGTGTGATAACTATAGCGCCGTCTGCCCCGTCTTGTACTTGTTAGTCTGTGCTCAGTGTCTGTGCTTATGCTGGGTTTGTGGTCTCAATTGCTCAAGACCCTTGCCATCCTCTTGTTCCACCATGCATCATCGATTCTTTATTTCAGAGTTCGAGTGCCTGTTTAAGAATGGAGAACGCTGTTACAATGAAATGGTTGTCGTTGGGGCACTTGAGCTTCTGATGCTGCAAGGCCTAGAGAGCTCTAGTGCTCTCCTGGGTGTATGTAAGTCTGCTCCTAGCTAGGCCCTCTCAGTTTGTAAAGAAGTTCACAATTCCTTCCAGGTAATATAAGAATCTATTATATTAGATGCCTGTATGGTATATTTAGTTTGACTAATGATTTTTGTCTCCTCCTCATCCCATTTATTGCTTACTACAAAATGAAAATCCCTCCAAATGTCTGGTCTCAGCATTGCTTCTGGTGGCCCAGCTGTATAGTTGTGTAACAACCGTGGTAACTCTCTTTGTCTGAGCCTGCTGTTGGCCCAGTGAAAAGTGCAGGGGATTAGCCGTTTAATTTTCACTATCAGTTCAGTGATGTAAGGTCACTGGTCCTCAAACTTTTTGTTTAATGCTCTTTCCATGGAACCCTTAAAGATTACTGAGGACCCCAGAGATCCTTTGTGAACACTCATTTTATCTGTTGGTATTCGCTACATTTAGAAACAAAGTTTTAAAATAATAGTAGTAAAACAATTACATGTTGATAAGTAACATTTAAAGATGAAAAATCATATTTTCTAAAATATTAATTCAGTTAAATTTTTTTTTGCAAATATCTTTTATATCTGGCTTCCATAGCTTCATTCTCATATCTTTCTACTTTTTGTTCTCTAATGACACCATAGTTCATATCGCCTCCTACAGTGTTCATTGTACACGTGTGCACTGGAGAGCAAAAGGGCAGTCTGACTCTTCATAAGACTATGAAATACACCTAGGTGGACCTTACGGACCTTAAGTGGCCTTCAGGAGGTGGCACCTGGAGATCATTGGCCACACTTGAAAGTCACTGGTTTAGAAAATGTCCAGGTAGTATCACTGTGGCTTTTGCCAGATAGTGCCCATAGCGACTTTCTGCTCTCTGCCTGCTCTCAATGCTGGTGTTCTACATCACCATCCATGGCTGTGATAGACTGAGATTAATGTAGCTTCCCTGAGTTTTGGCATCTAATTTGGGGATTCTCCTAGAAGATCCTGGAAATATATTTAATTTTGCATTGAAAAACACTTTCTAAATTTAACTATGGATGGCAGTTTTCAGTCAGTTAAGGTTTTGTACAACATCTTTGAATGACATTAATATTAACTTATTTTCAAAGTTAGAACATTATTTCCAGGAGAAAACTGTTAGAATTGAATGTAGTACAAAGAATGCAGCATAGTTATTTACATTTTTATTGTTCAATTTATATATATATATATATATATATATATATATATATATATATTTCTTTATTTGTAAAAACCAAATTCCTTATTTTAGAATGTAAATTATTTAAAGTGCGTAGTGATGGGCTGGTGAGGTGGCTCACTGTGTAAAGGCGCTTGCTGTCAAGTCCTGAAGTTCCAAGTTCAGTTCCCCAAACCCACATTATAGAAGGTGACTCCTATAAGTTGTCTACACACACACACACACACACACACACACACACACACACACACAGAGTGAATATAAGGAAAACCTTAAAATGCACAGTGACTGTAAGCTTGTCTGGAATATTCATCAATTAGTGTTGGGTCATCAGATATTAGGAGACTTTTTTACATTGAAAATTTATCTTAAGAGTGTTGTAGAAACATAATGATAGTGATATCAGCACTAAGTCCTTAGGCAATTCAACTTCCTGTGTGAAGACCTGACTAGAAGAGATTATTCTGTCCCTCAGAAATTATGAGCACAATTCCACAGTATAACAAAATTATACTGTGCACAAAAATGTATTTGAATGAGATATTGATTGGTCACTCTGAAATGAGGTTGTTTGGACATATGAAACTTTTACTTTTCTTTTTGATTGTGAAGTATCTCAAACACAGTAAGTTACCCATATTCCTGTTAAATTTAATGAATATTGATATTTTGCTATATTTGCTTTAGATATTTATTTATTTAATACTCTGTTATAAGCTGGACTAGTGGCTTAGATCTAAAATTCCAAGAGGCTGAAGTAGTAGTTGGCTTGCAAGCTCAAAGCCTGTCTGGGTAACTTAGACATCGTGCCAAAATTAAGCATTAAAAAAAAAAAGAAAAGAAAAAGGTCTGGACCATTTCATCTGTAGAGTGCTTGCCTGGCATTCTTAAGGCTATAAGCTCAATTTTTAACAGTGTAAACACAACAACAACAAAGTGTAACAAGAATAATAATAAAAGATGAAAGTAATACAGACTCAGATTACATGTGGTTGAGTGTTTTCTTCTGATCACTAGCTTTCCTGCTCATACAACACGAGTACCTGTCCTGTAGTAGGTATGTAATCTTTTCATGTGCACTTCACGTATTTCCACATATACTTATATAGCAATTTAGCTTTGGTATAAAATATATAAAAGCACGTTGTACAAATCTTTTTTAGCCTGTTCTTTGTACTCACAATTTTCCCCAAGTGTATTCAGTTTGACATCTGGATTTGTTTCATTTGTTTTAACTGCTTTATAGTATTCCACTGTGCAGATGAGCTGCATAGTCACTGTACTGTTAAGAATGTATAATTCTTCCAGACATTTTGCTATAATAAATATACTTGGGGCTCACAACCAACTCCAGTTCCAGGGTATCTGATACCGTCTTCTGACCTCTGCAGGCACCAGGCACACACATGGTGACATACATACATGAAGGCAAAACACTCATACACATAAAATAAATTAAATCTTAAAAACAAAACAAAACAAACTCCAAAAAGCACCTTCCAACAAACAAAAACAAATGTATCTGTATCACATTTGGCCTAGCTAGACTTTTTATTTTGTTTTTAAATAACAGCACAGTTGAGAAATGCGTCTGTAAGACTGATCTGTAGGCAAGTGTATGGGGTATTTTTCTGATTGATGATTGATATGGGTAGGCCCAGCTCACTGTGGGCAGTGCCACCTACAAGCAGATGGCTCTTGTTTATGTAAAAGCAGGCTGAGAGTGTCGTGTGGAGCAAGCCAGTAAGAAGCACTCCTCTATGACCTCTGCTTGTGTTCCTGTCTTCAGGTTCCTGCCTTGAGTTCCTGACCTGACTTCCTTCACAGTGGACTACAATGCCAGGCTGAAAGGAACCCTTTACTCTTTTTTTTTTTTTTTTTTCCCCGAGACAGGGTTTCTCTGTGTAGCCCTGGCTGTCCTGGAACTCACTCAGTAGACCAGGCTGGCCTTGAACTCAGAAATCTGCCTGCCTCTGCCTCCCAAGTGCTGGGATTAAAGGCGTGTGCCACCACCGCCCGGCGGAACCCTTTACTCTTGAAGCCTCTTTGGCTACAGTGTTTATTTGTCACAGCATTCTTATCAGCATAAACCCTTTCTTCAAGAGGTGGGGCTATGGAGTTACACAGTAGAGTCTCCAGCTTTTACTGCCGTTCTCAGGTTGCTTTTCAGAGTGCTTAGACATTGACATGGCACTAATTGTGCTTGGTACAGAACATGGTTTTGGAATTACTCACTTTTCAAGAAGCAGAAGCATAATCCATCTCCTTCCCTTTATCTTCATTCTATACTCACCCCTATATCTTAAGTGCTAGATGTGGTTGTCAAGAGTTCAAAATTTAAACTTTATGGATGATAAGCAACTTGTATTTTGTTTTAAATTTTTTGTAGGAAAGTGGTTTTGATGTTAGGCTTATTTGGGGATATTAAGAAACTGACAAGATAGATACAAAAGTAATTTTATTAAATATTTTTACATATATTCACTGGACAAGGATTTTAGTTTTTGACCTTCCAAATATACATTGTGTGAAGAATGTCTTGCCTTTTGACATTGAGACATGTCACTATCACTGCTTTCTTGAGAAACAACAAAAAATTACAAAAGCCTTTCTAAGTCAGTTTATGATTTTGTGTTGGGCACATCCATAGCTGGCTTGGGGCACATGTGGCCCATATATTGTATTACTTAGACAAAGTATTTCAAATTTCAGAGTAATTAATAGTTTATGTTTCATTTCAAATGCATACATATATGTTTATTGCTTATTTATTAAGTAATTTATTACGTGCTGATGTAGTTCAGAAACTACTTTTAAGCTATAACTAATTTGTGAGCAATTAAAACTGTCATGTTTAGGATAAGGCTAAACCTCAGTCAGTGGAGACAATCATAAGGAGCCTGTAACGGGTAAGCGTGTGAGCACTGTGAGGTCGTCACCATTTTTAGTGTACTCTAAGCCAGTTAGAAATTTTACTGGTTGGTCATTTAGGTACAAGGTTGGAAATAAATTTGATCCATGGTCAGTCAACTGTAAAAATGACTCAAACTCTGGTTAGCATTAAGTTGTATGAGACCAGACTCAGTGACTTTGGGTTACAGTGGAACAACTTATTCATAACATAACCTGTTATTCATAACAGGTTTTCCTCCCAGTTTAAACACTTTATGATATTGTTAGAATATTCAGTGTATTCAGCTTATTAGAAAGTAAAAGGAAGCACAAAATTCTAAATACGCAGATGGATTTGTTTTCCTGTATTTCTACTAAAGTATTTTCAAACCTTTGATTGGCGGTGAAAATAAGAAAGGTAAGTCACCTTCTTTGTTCTAGGGTAAATAGAACACATGCTTCCTGCAGTCCCCTTGATCAGTGAGAAATGCCTTATATCAAAACCACATGGCAAGCATGCAGCTGTAGGGGATCCCCTGAGAACTGTTTTTGATTGGAGCAGGGAGTTGGGTACTGAAAGAAGAGGGAGACAGACAGGTTGTTTTAAAGAATTCCCATCAGGCCACATGCTTATGTTGGAGCTGTGCTACAACATTTTTCATGTAGGAAATGCAGCTTTATCAATTTTAAAGGTTTGAGGCCATTTATTGCATGACTATAATGATGTATTTTCACTTTTGTGTGCATCCGTTTTGCATTTCATTAGTTTATGGATCAGAAATTTCATTTCATACACCTGCTTGTCAGTTTTCTTTCTCAGGATTGTGTTCTGAAAATAGGTCATTTCAGAATTCATCTAGTTCTTAAAGTCCATGCAGCTGGCATAGCCTGTGACGAACAGCTGTCAAGCATGCAGACAGCAACAGGAGAGAAAGAAAACTTGATGACCTAACTTAAAATTATTTTGATAGATGTAACATGTTGGTTCCTTTTAGGAAATCAGGTCTATGTGAGCAACTCAACATTTACTTTTCTAGTCAAGGGCTGTTTAAATTTTGGGGCGTACGAAGGTTTTGGTGTAATTTAGTTAAAGGTCTCGTTATAGCAGATGAGTGTGCACTAGATTTTAGTATTCTCTGAACATTACCATGAAAAGCCAAACAGTCTTATGTTTAAAACATGAGCAGCACAGCAGAAATATTTGTATTATTTTGAGATGAGTATAATAGTAGTTTAGCGAAGATTCTAAAGGGGGGATTCCAGTGCTCTGGTTTGAGGGGTGGTGTGGTTCTGGTGCTGCTCTGTGGCTGTGGAGCCCCAGATGCCTGGCCAAGCATCCCTTACCGACATCTGGAACCAGTTGCAATACATCACTGTCAAAACTGCTTTCTATATGTATCTGCATTTACACATTAGTTACCCACGCAGCACTCATCAAAAAAGCTGAACAATCTTGACATGGTGTCCCTTGTGGACTGCAAAGGTGAACCGAAGTTGGGAGGCAGTGTCTCGCGTCACTGTCTGCTGAGCGCTTACGACAAGAAGCCTGATTAAAAGTGAAAGGAAAAATTTATCAGTTGCCTCAGCTTTCTAGACTTCAGTATAATTTTTACTTATAAAAGGGATGTTTTGTATAACAGAAAACGTGAAATATAATATGAACATTCACCTGATTTTGTTTAGAAACTAAAGAAATACATCTTAACCTTAAGTTGAAAAGAAAAAGATTGCTCTGTATGTATATTAGATTTTCTGTTAGCTATGTAATTTCTTTCGGGTTTTTTTTTTCATTGACATTGAAGTACTGGGGATTGATCCTAGGGTTTTAGGCATCTTAGGCAAACACTTGGTCATCTGTATCTTTGGCTCTTTATTTTAAAAGAAAACTTAAGTTTAGAACCAATTGTGAAGAATTTTAGATAAAACATTGGTAATATCTGGGTAATATGTTTTTAAAGTACGTTTTATTCATTTTTTGTGTATGAATGTTTTGCATGCATGTATGTGCACCCTGTTCATACCTGGTGTCTGGAAGTCAGAAGGGGACATTGGATTCCTTGGAACTGTAGTTACACAATTGTGAGATGCCACTGGGTGCTGGGAATTAGGCCCAGGTCCGTCCCTGGAGGGGCAGCCGGTGCTTCCCTGTGAGCCGTTGTTCTAGCCCTGTGCTTAGTGACGCTCAGGTGTAGAACAGCGTACATTCTCAAACGTGCGGCCCGTTGTGTTTACTGGGGGAGCAGGGTTTGTGCTCATTCGTTTTCAGAAACTTGAGTGATGGAGAAAGAAAAGTATTTATTTATAGTTCCTATTGTGTTAATAAGAATTTGAAAATGAAATGTGTTTTGACAGAAAATAAACACAGCTTTCATATGAACTATTCAGGTATCTTTGCTATTTTTTTAAACTAACACTATTTAGTACTAATGATGATTTTTTTCCCCTTTTTTTTGCTTTGGTTCCCATGTCCTACATTCTGTCTGCCCCTTGTGTGTCATCTCAGGCAGCCTGAGTACATGGAGAGTGTCTTTCCTCATCTGACAGAAAGAGACCTCCTTGAAGAAGTCAAATCTCTTGTCCAAATTCCTTACACTAGTATTCTAGTATTGAACTCAGGACCTCTGGAGAAGCAGTCAGTGCTCTTAATCACTGAGCCATGTCTCCAGCTCCATATTCTTTAAGCCACTTTTACTACCACACCTCACCAAGTTAACAAAACATTAATTAGCAACACCTTAATTTCTAATATCTTATGCCTGTTTAGATTTGTTGATTGCCTAAAATAAATTTTTTTGTGGGGGAATTTTGAATTGTTTAAATTAGGTTCCAAGCGGGAACACTCCTGTACTTGGTCGTAATGAATGCTGAAGAACACTTCTACCTCTTTCTCAGTACCCAACCATTTCCACACATCATTAAAGAACTTAGAATAACTATCTTATTGAATGCACCATAGTCTGGATTTTGCTGGTTATTTCCCTATGGCATCATTTTTTTCTAGGTCTGGATTAAATTTAGGTTGCATCAATTCACCTACAATGTTCTCTCTTTCTCTCTCTCTCTCTCTCTCTCTCTCTCTCTTTTTCTCTCTCTCTTATTTTTGTAAAAGCAATACTTAAACTAACCTATTTAAGACTAATGAGGATGTTTGCTTGGTAATAATTTTATGCTTTAGTTTTCCATCTCAGAGTTTTTATCATATTTGGATATTTGGTGCTGGAATTAACTGAATTTCTTAAGAGTTTAGACATGGCAATTTCCAGTTTATTAGCCAGCCCTCCCCCACTTTTTTGGCAAATTCTTATTGTGTGTCACTCACTGGTTGACTTAGATGTCAGTGTTGACTAGGATGGTCTTATGCTCACAGAAATCAGATTTCCTCTGCCTCCTAAGTGCTGGGATTAAAGGTATTCACTGCTCTGCTAACACTGACAGAGTTAAAAACTTCTTATTTAAGAATTCCATACATGTATACAGTATGCTTGTTATAATCATTGTTTACTCCTTTCTGCTAACTATTTCTATTGCCAGACTCTTACTTTATTCCATCTATAGGACAGTCTGATTGTGCTGAAATACAGCTCGTCAGGATAGAATGTGTAACTCTTTGCCTTTAATTGTCCGTTTCCAGAGTGATGAAGTAGTGCCTTAGTAGTCTCCAGTGATGCATATAACAGTTAACTCATTTTCTGTTTTTTATTTCTGTTTGATTGGAGCCTTCCTTTTAGTCGCCCTCTCTCTCTCTCTCTCTCTCTCTCTCTCTCTCTCTCTCTCTCTCTCTCTGTGTGTGTGTGTGTGTGTGTGTGTGTGTAGTGTATTTAGTCAGATATGGGAGTTTTGGTCCTGAAATTATGCATGTTTATCTAGTGAGGTTCCTTTCACACTGGCTCTTGTGTCCTATTGATGAGATTCTATTAGTAGCTTCTATAGCTGATTGCTTCTGCTATAACAAACTATTTCAGGGTCATCTTGGAGATTGCCTATACAAGACAAAGTCTGGACCTGAGAACCACAAAAAGTTGTGGTTATTTTTATTGGGGAAAGATATATAGACTATACTATAGGCACTAAAGGTACTTATCATTATTGCCATAATAACTGCAATATAAAAAAGTTATTATACTGGGTGGCAGTGGTGTCACCTCCCAGCACTTGAGAGGAAAAGGCAGACAGATCTCTGAGTTCGAGGCCAGCCTGGTCTACAGAGTTAGTTGCAGTACAGCCAGAGCTACACAAAGAAACCCTGTCTCGAAGAAAAAAAAAAAAACAAAAAACAAAACAAAACAAAACAAAATGAACCAACCAAGCAAACAACAAAAAAAATTGTTGCCATTTTTATTTCTTGAAAAAAAGTTAGTTCACATTGACAATTATAAGACTGAGTTAAGATTTTAAAATTTATTCATTAGATTTTATACTTTTGGCTCTTTTATGTTAAAAAATTGATTCCTAACAAAATGACTATGCTTATTTACTTTGTAGATATATTTGTAGATATGTACACTATGTCCTGTCCTTCCATTTCATGTCAGCACTCTCATATAGTGCATGCTCTTTTGGGTGGCTTCCTTTGCTTCGTACAACGTTTTCATAGTTCTTCATGTTGTACTTTCTTTTTGTCACATAGTAATTTTCCATTAGCGGATACTTCTTTATTACTCGATAGATATTTGGATCAATATTTATGCATACATTTTTGTGAGGACACATTTTCAGTTTCACAGATTGAATTGGTTGGTCTTGCAAAGACTCTACAGGCTTAATCCCCAATAGACTGAAACATATATTTTCGAAAGTGACAGTGCCCTTTTATATTTCTATCTATACCACATGAAGGTTCTTGTTTCAAATTTCAGTTTAACGGAAACTGTATCATTGGATAGATAAATATTCCTTGCTTTTTCTAAGTCGGATCTATTGTGTGTGCAGCAGTGTGCCTGGCTGGCAAATGTGTCATCTTCAAAGACTATACAGTTAAATGCCAAGGCATTTACGTAGTCAGTAAATATAATAACATCATCATGGAAAATGTGAGAGGCTGAATAGGCTGCAGGAGCTGGAGAGAGAGTGGTCTGGGAAAGTTTCTCTGGGCAAATGAAAGGGTTGAGCTGAAACTGAGAAAGAAATACAGCTGGATAGGTGGGAGTAAAACCTCTTATAAAGTTTAACTTTCTTATTTTCATCTTTAATTATGTGCATCTTTGTGCACGTTGGTGCAGTGCCTGCAGAGGTCAGAAGAGGGTGTCAGATTCATTGGAGCTGTAGGTACAGGTTGTGAGCTACCTGATATGTTTGCTGGGAACTAAACTGTGTCCATCTGAATAGGCAGTATGTGTTCTTAACTGTTGAGCCATCTCTCCAGCTCCTATTTTCACACATTTAGAAAATATATTCTTGGTGGGATTCTAAGACTTACTTTTAATACATTAATTGCTTTTACTTAAGTTTTAAAAAATCATTTTATGTATATGACTGTTTTGCCTAAGGTGTGCATTGTGTGACACCTAGGTCAAAAGAGGGTATCAGATCCCCTTGAATGTCAGACAGTTGTGAGGTGCCTTATGGGTGCTGGGAATCAAACCTGGGTATTCCACAAGAATAACAAGTTCTCTTAACTCTTGAGTGCACTCCTCCCTGGTGTGTGTGTGTGTAATAGTTGTGTCTTTTTTTTTTTTTTTTTTTTTAGGATTTTTGTTAATGATTTATAGCAATCTATATATTCCAGATTCAATAAAACACTGGCAAAGGATATAAAACACAGTAAAAGGCGGTACAAATAATCCTGACTTGTGTGTGAAAAGGTTCAGCCTTACTTAAAAATCAGTTAAAAATCAGTGCTATTTATGGAATGAGTGCTGTATACCAGCCATAATTCTAGGCACTTCATATACATCAATTAATCAAGTTTAATAATTTTTTTAGTGACAGGGTTTCACTGTTCGTCACTGGCTGGCTGGCCTGAAACTTCCTATGTAGATCAGGCTAGCCTTGAACTCACAGAGACTGTCCTGCCTCTGTGTCTCCGTGTGCTGGGATTCAAGGTGTGTACTATCATAGGCTCATGTAATTTTGACAAGAATATTTGACGTTGGAGTAGAAGTTTTCTTAAATTTAACTTAGGAAGAAGCAGAGCCAGAGAAGTTAAATAATTTCCCAGTGATACTACAGTCCTATGAGAAAGGGCAGAAGCTGGTGCATGCAGAGCCATGGCTCGTGATCTCTACATTCCTGCTGACTTTCAAGAATCAAAAGGAAACAGGATACTGACTTTAAACAATGTCAATTAAATCAGCAAATACCAAAAAGTGTAACAGTATTAGCCTGACAATTTACGTGTGTTCTACCGCTGTGATCCCAGCACTCAGGACACTGAAGCAAGACTCAGGCCTGCTTGGGGATATACAGGGACATTTTCTCTTAAATAAACAGAAAGTAACAATATGAACATAGTTGCTGGTGAGAATGTAAATTATTAAGGCCTTTCTTTTAGGAACGGTTTGTAGTATCTACCAAAATTTTGTAACTGTAACTTCAATCACACATTTAAAGTTTAGCCTTCATACCCTGTTACACTTGAAAAGTATAAATATTTTAGAGATATTTATATCATTGGTTATAACAGTGTAAGATTGGCAGTATTTTAAATGTTCTCTAGCTGGGGAAGGGCTAAATAAATTATGGTGTCCCTGGTCATTCCGATGGTGAGCTATGGAAGGAGGCATTCATGCACCAGTCCACAGCCAGTTTCCAGGATATGCTTAGTCAGAACGTCAAGACGTAGAACAGCACAGGCGATATGCATGTTCATCAGGGACAAAGTGCATGCGTGTGGACGGGCCGGGGTGAGCATCAGTAAAGAAAGTGCATGCGTGTGGACGGGCCGGGGTGAGCATCAGTAAAGAAAGTGCATGCATGTGGACGGGCTGCGGGTGAGCATCAGTAAAGAAAGTGCATGCATGTGGACGGGCCGGGGTGAGCATCAGTAAAGAAAGCACTTTCAGAAGGACGAGCAGTCCATGTTTGAGGGCAGGAATAAGAAAGTCATATCTTAGCTGAGCTGTGTAACTTTATATTAGGAATTCTAGAATGACACTTTAACAAGGAATCTAAATAGTAATAGCTGAAGTTAGTGAAGGACATTTGAACTCTTCTTTATTTTCCCTAACAGAGCTCAAGAGTCTTCACTGTTTTTGTTTTGTTATCTTTTTCCCAAAGATGGCTGCTGACAGTTGCTTATAGGTTGGCACTGCCCCATTCAAACAGTAGATGGACTTGTGTTAATAGCCAGTGCCATGTCTTTGGTACTGTAAGGAATCCTTTTCTTTTCCTGTTACTTCTAAGATCACTTTAGACAGGGTTTTTTTCTGTTTTGTTTTTATTTGTTTGTTTTTTATTTTTTGAGGCAATGTTTTTCTGTGTAGCCCTAAGTGTCCTGGAACTCACTCTGTAGACCAGGCTGGCCTTGAACTCAACGATCTGCCTGCCTCTGCTTCCAGAGTGCTGGGATTAAAGGTGCATTTCACCAAGGCCTGGCTTAGACAAGATTCTTGCTCTCACTTCCTTTTTTTTTTTTTTTTTTTTTTATGACTGGGTCTTCCTATGGCTGGCCTGGAAGTCTCTATATAGACCAGTTGGCCTTGAGTTTGCAAGAGATCCATCTGCTTCTGCTTCCCACATGCTGAGATTAAAGATGAGTGCCATCTAGTTGGTCCCTCACATAAAAACCTTTGCAAGGCTACGTGACACATTGCTACACTAAAGTACAAATTACCTCTTCTCCATCATTTAATCTGTAGTTTCTTGGTATCAGAAGGAACTCAGGGAGGCAAGAGTATTTGGGTTGTGAATGGGCAATGATAGGAGGTTGTACTTTATAGCGATATGAAAAAACAAACCCTCCTGCTTATAAGGGTCTTAGGATCTAAGCAAGTTATCGCTCTAGGACTGTACTTGTCAGTTGATTGCTACTGTGCCATCTTGTTCATTGCTTTGCACCAGATTGAACTGGTTTCTATTAATATCAAGTGACAAAAATACACAGAGATGATGCTAGACAGATGTCCAATGCATTTGGAGAGAGCGTAGGCCAGGGGTGTGGCTGAGACTGTCTAGGTCTAGAAAGGGATGAGTGATGCTCGCCTAGGGAAGCTGATAAAGCAAAAAGAATCAACTAGAATTTTATATAACTCAAGAGGATAGAGTAGAATTTTGAAGGTAGAAAGGCAATGTTTTGTTTTGTTTTTTTTTTTTAAATTTGGGAAGATGTCTCTATACACACACATAATTTATTTGTTTTTAATAAGGGAGAGGGGGGAAAGTGAAGACAACCATTAAGATGTTGTTTTTGACGTAGTTAACACTCAGCGTTCAGAATATAAGTTTGGATTTGGATATCACTTACTCTATTTCTTTGGTAGGACACTTTGAGGGAGTAATTTAGTAACCTTCCTGGGTCTCAGTTCAAATTTTTGAAATGGAGATAATAAGAATGTTTACCTTATTCAGTAATTGTGAGGACTGAATGAAATCATGCACTGACGTGCAGAGCTAAGATGCACAGGGAGAGGCTCACTTGGACAGTATCACTGATAACGAGAGTTGAGGTGGACATTTGTTGAGTCCTATGCATTGCTTCAAGAAACTTGTGGCAAAATGGCGATCAAAAAAAGGACTTTACTGAGGCTGGAGAGATGACTCAGTAGTTAAGAGCACTTGCTGCTTTGAGGACATTGTTCCCAGCACCTCCATGATGTCTCACAATTTAACTTGAGTTCCAGGGGATCTGCCACCCTCTTCTGGTCTTTCTTTGCTTGTAGACAAGCAAGTTCACACGATTTAGAAAAGTGGATTGTACGCAAATTCATGAAATCTGTGACTCAAGTCAATACAGTGAGTAAATTAAAGTCTTTTATATGTCACTTCAATTAAAATGAGATTTTAACAAAAGAGAGCTGTGTATAGTGGCAAAAATATCAGTGTCCCAGTGCTTAGGAGGTGGAGACAGGAAGATCTAGAGTTTGAAGCCAGCCTGTGTTATACAGCCAGAACTTAATCTCAGCAAAACAACATAACTGCAGTGCCTGCACAGAGGATAACGTGTGTTTCCATTCTCCTTTTACCTTCAGAGCTAACTCCAGTATGGTTGAATGTACTGATGAGGATTATACACTGGACATTCTCGAAATAGAGCGGGTGCTCAGCAAGTGCAAACTTTATTGTTGATTCTTTGTTTGCCAAAAGATGAGATGGAAAATAATTCTTGGGAAATGAGATTCTAGAAAGCAAAGGAAGAATTGGGATGGGAGGCAAGCACTACTTACCACTTAGGCAGGAATAGCAGTTGTGCTGAGTGAAGTGAAATAAGTTCTTCATAGTAAATACTGGAAAGATTTAATGTGGGCCAAAGAGAGACAAAACCCAAGATTTATGAGGAGATTGCTAGCTCGAAAGTCAGAAGCAGATGGTTCTGCTGAGTAGTTGAGATGTTTGAACAGGTTAGTTGTTTTGAATGACGGTAGAATATCAGTGTGTACATATATACACTCACTCACACACTCATTCACTCACACACACTGTATGGACAATAAGAAATGAAAGAATAAGGACAGAGAAAAAAAGAGATACAGTTAGTGTGTGACCTTAGGTGTTCTAAGACCTTCCTAGTGGCCTTCCTGCGTTTGGAATGGAGCTAATAAACCCCTGACATCTCATGCATTCACACTCCGTTTTGAAGTATTTTGCTAGCATAAAATTCCTGGTGTAAAACAAAGGCTTTCCAATTTTCTGTAATCTGTCAGTTGTGTGCTGCTCATTTCTGGGCTGTGGGGAGCAGTTTGGACAGTGGGCCATTTAGATGACTCTCTGTAAATATGAGTGTCAGCAGACAGATTGTTTTTATGCTTTTTGTGTTCATAGGTCTGGCCTTTGGTCTTTTATCTTAAGTAGTTAAGAAAATACTGAGGATAAATAATTGACACTTGGCTTCTATTATGCTGGTTTTAAACTTTCTTCAAGAAAAATTTTTCTGTAGATGGAGACAACTTTGCAATAAAAAAGAGGATCTACAAGCATGTGTGTATGGTTTATGTATGTTAAGTGTGTGTATAAATGTGTTTGTGCTTAAATGTGTGTTCATGTATATACAGTAGTTCGAAACCTCTGAGTTGTGATCCCTTTGGAGGTCACATATCAGATATCATGGATAGTAGATATTTACATTGCTACTCATAACAGTAGCAACATTACAGTTAGAAATTAGCAACCACATAATTTTATGACTGGAGGTCACTACAACATGAACTGTATTAAAAGGGTTGCAGGATTAGCAAGGTTGAAGAACACTGATGTGAATGTATGTGTAAATGCGTGTGTATTTCTGTGTGTGTGCATGCATGTGCATATGCATGCTATGTATGCTCACATTACCTTTGTTTTGCATTGGCAATGCATCTGTTTTGCTTCTTGTGCCACTCACCATGGCTTTGTTTAGTAGTACTCTGGCCAAATGCAAATATTGCTCTCCTTCATGTGTTGGCTTTTCAGCGGTCTGCAGTATGAACAGCAGATAACATCATTTTCCTGACCTTTCCTGTGTGGTTTTTATATTATGACTTGTGCTTGCTACCAGAGATTTGTTAGTACTTCCAATATGTATACAATTTCTTAGCAATGGATAAACCTTTAAGGATACATGCACGCACGTGAGCGCATGCACACACACACACACACACACACACACACACACATTTTAAATAGCCTTTTTCTTTAACTCTTTGATATTCTTAGTACACTGTTATTTTGTACGACTAATAGTCTTCATCTTTCAATATTGAGATTTCTTTTTACTTAAAGTGTGTGTGGAAAAATTGTATTTTTCTAATTCTTTGGGAGGTTATATGTAGTGTGAGTTTGTGGGTAGAGGCTGGAAATACTTGTATCACAGGGCTATTTCTTTGTCCTTTCTCTTCCTTTTATATCTCATTCTGATTGAATTGCTATGAAAGAGACATTTTGAATGGAGTCTGAGTAGGCTTTGAACCAGTCTATCTCCTTTGTGGAATTTCTGCTGAGGTTGTTCAGAGTGTTTCTATTTTGTTATTGTATCCAGAGAGTTGCACAGACTTGATTTTTGTCATCCAGCCTTGCCAATGGGTTCTAATATAGCTTCTAAACATATTGCTTTGGGACTGTGCTAACCTTTGCATGCATCCACTAAAGTAAGTTATAATTTTGTTTTTCAGATGAAGAAACTAATGTCCAGAGAGGTCTAATAAATTGGCCGAGGTCACTGAGTCATTGGGCATTTGGGCTTAGACTTGTTACCAAGTTCCCTCTAGCTCCTAAACCCATAGCTTAAGATCCTAAATTATCAAAATAATTAGGTAAGTGCAGATCAATTATTCTCCTGTGACAAGGATTTGAAAATGAACCATGGTTATGCTTAGGTTTGAGGAGGGAGGAGAGCAACTATGCCAATCCAGCTGGGAGTCATTAGAGGGATGGCCAGGTTTTATCTATGAAACTGTTAGAACAGGACAGTTTTATACACTACTTTTTTTCCTCTTTGCTGTTTCAAACCTTACCTCCGCTTGTTTAGTGACAGGGAATACAGAAAAAGAGAAATTTCTAGCATCTGGCTCTATTGTAGCATGTTGGGCCTGCAGGCCTTGATGAACCTAGAACCAGGTTTTGTTCAGAATGCTGTCAAAAGGGACTTGCCTACTAGACTGTAGGCAAAATTGCTTGACCTGATAAAGAAATCAAGGAGGGGCTGGAGAGATGGCTCAGCAGTTAAGAGTACTGGCTGCTCTTCCAGAGGTCCTGAGTTCAATTCCCAGCAACCACATAGTGGCTGACAACCATCTGTAATGGGATCTGATGCTTTCTTCTGGAGTATCAGCGATAGCATACTCATATCCATAAAATAAATAAAATTTGAAAGGGGGCAGTCTGAGGTGGACAAGGAGCCCCAGTTATTAGAATCCAGCGAGAATAATTAGATGTCTCAACTGTTTTGGATGTTGAAGTTAATTTCAGAAGCATGCTGCAGTAAGCTGCTGTATTGCTTTAACATATTGCTCTTTAGCTAGGAGAAGTAGGAATAGTTTGACCTTATGGCCTTAAAAAAATCAATCAACCAAATCAATTATTTTTGAAACAAGCACTTATTCTGTAGATCACGCTAGCCTTGAACTTGGGGTGCTTGTTCTGTCTGCTACTTGAGAGCTCCTTTCAGACTGCTCTTTCACACATGGCGACTTCTGCTCTCAGTGAATTTTTTGTTGCATTGCCCACAGAGATGTAAATGAGGAATATGAAATAAGATGATCTTTGAGATGTTGATAATTCATGATAATTATTCAAATAAAATAGTTCTTATTTTCTTAGAGTATATCTCTAATTTTGGAGACTTTCATTTATATCTTTGTGTTTTAATGACGTGTAATTCATCTTTTGCATTTAAATGATGGAGTAAACTGACCTCTTTTAAGATGGGTGTTAGACTCATAGCCAATCCTGGCTATTTGCCTTTAGAGAAAAGATCTGAGTGGATGGTTTTCAGCTGACATTCATTCCAAAGCCAAGAAAAAGCCAGGTTCAAAACTAAGTGTTTTAGTCAAGAGAGATGACAGAGGTTCTGGTTAGTCAACAAAAGGATGGACTGGGTATTAAGACTATCTTGTACCTCACTGGTACAAATAGGAATAATTATGCTCTAATTGTATTTTGAGAGAAAACCTTTATTTTAACAGGAAGGGTAATATGTAGGAGGAGCTAAGGGGGAAGGAGTACCGCACCGAGAGGAAAAGATGGAGTAAGGAGAGGAGAATATGAAGTAGATGAGAAGCTAGGTAATGAGAGAGAAAAAGAGAGAGAAAGAGAGAGGGGGCATGGAGGCAGAAGTTCACGTGTCTCCACCAGTCAAAGATAGTTTACATAGCTAGGTTGGGTATTAGGTTACACTTCTGATTGAGCATTACCATACATATAAAGCCTTTGATTAACATTTAAAAAAATTGTATAAAAGCCAAATGGAAAAGGGGGAATGGGATAGGGGTTTTCTAGGGAGGGGAAATGAGGAAAGGGTTTGGCATCTGGAATGTAAATAAAATATCAAATAAATAAATTAAAAAATATAAGAAATAGAAATATAAGCCAATATTTTACTTCAAAAGTTGTTTCAGTGAGTTTCGTCTTGTTAGTTCTTCTCTTTAAGGCCTTCATACTGAAGCTGAACACCTTTCTTTACTCAGTTCTAGGCAACCGTGGCTATGCTCTGGCCTGTAGAGACAATGAATCCATGCTGGTTCTGATACCCCATTTTATTGTAGAACACATTCATGTTGACATCGTATCAGTTTTCTGAACTATAACATGCATAAAAGAATCTACCCCTTTGCATCCAGTCTCTATCAGCCTTCCAGTAAGGAGAGACCCATACACCAGTATTTTCATTTTATATTTAATGTTGTCTAGTCAAAAAAAAATCTCTTCGGTTCTCTTAAAAAATCTTTTTCTAGAGGCACTTAGCAGAGCTTATCAGCTTAATGGTACTCACTGGAAGGAGGACCAGTATTTGGCCAGAGCAGTGGAAGTTTAAGGTACAAGAGGCCAGTATTACCCAACATCATGGCATTAGTTGTCCCAAGTGCTTTTGTATGCAAACTGCCATTTGGAGCCTGCTGGCCTGCTGGCCTGCCTCATCCTTAGGGTTTTGTAGACTGTTTCGCACTCCACCTTGGGCTTGGATTGTTTTTGTGAAGATTTCTTATTGCTGATGTCTTATTTCTTGTTTTACATATATCAGAACCTAATAGATTTTATTTAAATTTGTTTCAAAATTGATACAAATCTTCATCTTTGGTTTATAGGGAAAAGTGTTTATTTTATCTTTTGCACAAAACCCAGCCCTTCCATTTTTATGTCAACTCTGACTTTGTACTGAGTTTTATTGAGGCTATCATTGGCTTTTATGATAAAACAGTTTGACATTTTCACTTTTGGGTAGTGTTTGATTAACTTATTTATTTTCCCAATGCTAAAATATTAAGACCTCCCCCCTCACTTCTCTGTGAATGTTGGCCTTAAAGTAATGCAGACCTAGTTGAGGGATTTAATAAGGTTTTCTTGTTATTTAGTCCTACTGTACTGAGCTTGTCCATTGGGAATTTCATTTGCCCATAAAAGATTGACATTCTAACATGGAGTGATTGCAAATTTTGTTTCTAAACTAATATCATAAATGTTTCCATTTGATTACTTAAATGTGAGTATGTAATTTACATAAGATTTTAAAAGGACTGGTTCTCAAAGCTGTAGATATATATGTTAATTAATTCTTACCTATATTATTTTTTGGTCTGGTATGATCCTACAGGGCACACAGAGAATTTTAAAGAGGATTTTTCTATTATCTATATTTCCTAAACACTGTGGACAGAAT
>JANHMN010000002.1:107568620-107583620 GCA_030674055.1 Rhabdomys pumilio | reverse complement strand
GTGACTAGAAACAGACTGAGCTAGTATTTTCTGAGTGTATCCCATAAAGCTTATGAAAAATAAATAGTAATTCTTCTTTAAAGGTTCAGATTTCAGTGATTGACAGTGTCATTTAGGAAAGAAGGTCCACACAAAAACTATGGTTCATCTACGCAGGATTTCTTTAATTTTCTTCATTTTTTCTGTCCTTTAGAAATTATTGTTTGGCAGAGAAATATGAGTGTAAATATTCAGCAGTAATATGCAATATTACTAGATAATGGCGACTGTTGTGTTCATCTCAGTGCCAGATGATTTTGTTCCTCATCAAAACACTTGTTAAGAATTAAGTCTATTCACATAACTAATAACGCTGATAAAGATGTACAGAAGTGCACACTGTGTATTGCTTATTGGCGTGTTCGGTGGTACATTTTAGAAAAAGTATTCATAAAATCTTAACATATTTGTCTTCAAGTATTTAATAGATTAATATTGAGGAACTAGGGAACTTTGTAAAAATACATACACATATACATACATGTGTGTATATACATGTATATATGATCACAACAGTAACACCTCTGTCTTTCTTCCTCTCTGTGTTAAATTTTAACTAATTTGAAATTTGAGCCATGTCATTGAAGATAGGACATCAGATCCCTAAATTTTCATGACCAATCATGTCCCATTGTCACCTGCTTTGCTTGTTTTTTGTTTTTCTATCTCTTGAAGCCGATCTAAAATATATTACCTTCCTGCCTTTTTTTTGTTGTTATTTTTTGTTTTGAGACAGGGTTTTCTGTGTGTCCCTGGCTGCCCTGAAACTCATTGAGGGAACCAGGCTGGCTTTAAATTCACATAGATCTGCCTCCCAAGTGCTGGGATTAAAGGCACGTGCCACCCCATCATGTTTTAATAAGTACCCCCAAGAGAGCAAGTTATTAAAGAGCACCATAATTTAGTTATGGATCCATTATTATACCAAATATTAGCAATAATTTCTTGATATGACATATCCAGAGATTTTGTTTGGACCAGCATGAAAACAAAATATGCCCATTGCAATCGACCTGCATTTTAGTCTTTTTAGAATTATAGCATTTTACTCATGCTCTCTCCCACTTGCTTTTTATTGTCATTGAACAAAAGTTGTATTTGTCCTGTAGTTTCACACTTTATAGATTTTACTGATAGCATTCTTATGGTGTACTTGAATATGCTCTTCTGTTCTTTGTATTTCCTGCAGTCTGATGGTTTATAAGTGAATTCAAAATCAGGTTTCATTGTCTTCTGTGGCAGGAACACTTTATGTGTTGTGTTTCATTTTTAAATTAGATGCTGCTGACATCTGCTTCTTTCTCCTATTTGCTAATGTTGGCGGCCATTAATACTCAAAGCTTACACCTATAAGTTTATCTGGGCTGTAAAATAGAAATGTGCTGCTCTTACTACTTGGGATCATCCACGAGGAGGAACACCTCCCCGTTCCTTTCACTGGCTACTTGTTGGTGTTGTTTGCACCACCAATGCCAATAGAATGAAAGTGTGAACAGTAGGTTTGGGATATGGCCCAGAGATGGAGCATCTGCTTAGTGCAACGATTGTAGGAAGGTTGGGGTGGTCAACAATGGGTAATTTGGTTAAATTATGCCATAGCCATGTGATAGAATTTAATATAATTTGACACCATGTTTTAGACTGTCTCATAACATAGAAAATGCTCTATATTAATTTTATAAAGCAATTTATAAGATAGTATGACATCTATATGGATTTCACCTCCATGTGTACTTTAACTTTGGGTGAAAAATACCCAAAGAATCATGACCCAATTTTTATGTTAGGATGCTTAGCTCTCATTGAAAGAGTTAGGATTTTTAAATTTTTCTCTTCTTAATGCTTTTTCTGTATTTTTTCATCTTACAAAGATCTTAGATTCGTTTTACAGTAACTTTCCCTCTTATCATTTGTTCAGATGAACGAAATATGGCCTAGGGACTGGATCTATGCTGGTAGGCTATCTTGTTCCATCTTTTTTTTTTTTTTTTTCTCCCCATGAATTTAACCTGGAGGATGGTTGTAATTGCAGAGGCACAAATAGATCACTGCAATCTAAATTAAGTGTTATCTCCCCTAATGGGTTTTTGTGATAGGTGTGTTTCTTATTATCTTTGTACAGCCAGATGCCTCACACAGGGCCTGGCATGGAGCAGCATCAGTAAGTACATTGGAATGATCAGGTACTGGCCTTACGTTTTTGATGGCTCATGTCCAGTTGTTGGCAGTCTTTTATTCTGTAGATTTAACTTGGTGTTTTAGATAACTAACAACCTCCAGTCTGACTCTGGTTTGGGTATCACATAGACTAGAGCATTTCACACTTCCTTGGACATTTCATTGTCTTACAAAACTCTCACATAAAGTGACTTCGTGTTACAATCTCCCATCGTTTTCTCTTTTTCCTTTCTTTTTCTTCCTTCCTTTCTTTCTTTCTTTCTTTCTTTCTTTCTTTCTTTCTTTCTTTCTTTCTTTCTTTCTTTCTTTCTGTATTTGGAGAGAGACTCACAATATACCCAAGGTTGGCCTGGGACTCACTATTCATCCTCCTGGCCTCTAGCTGGGAGGCCTCCTGTATCTGCCTCCCAGCTGCTGACATTATTGTCGATGCACACCATGCCTTGGCTTGGTGTTGTTTCTTAATTACAAATCTTGCACATTTCTTGGGTCTTGTTCTGAATGATGCTAATTTTTATGTTATTTTCCCCCTTTAGGAAGACAACAGTTGTATTCTATATCAACTGAACTTTTCTATTGACATACTAAAATGTACTATTTTTCTAAGAGAAATTGAATAAAACAATTGAACTATTAAAATACTGCTGTTTGATTATTACCATAAAACATTGTTATGGGCAATACTACATTTAAAATGGAACAGGTGGAAGGAAAATAACATTTAATACATTGTCCTCATTGAGTTTCTGTTACATTAAATTTTAGTGGGTCCAGAAATGAAGTTTTCTTAGCACTTATTAGGTGCTATGCTTTGTTCTCTATTCTAAATCCACAACAGTGAACAAACAGAAACTCTTCTATGACTTGTATAATGATTTCCAAAAGCCATCAACAATGTCCCGTATATGTGTGAAGATAGGCTCTGCAGCCAAGTGTCCATTTGCTTTTATATGGTTTTAAGGTAAGGTAGCACGCTCAGCGAAAGAACAGAAGCATTTGCTGAACACATACACAGTGCCAACTGCTTTATTAAGAATTGTGACAGACTTCACTCAACTCACTAATTCTCACAGGGTCTTAAGGAGGCATGCTAGAGCTTTGATTTTTATCAGTGAAAAAACCTGAGGTCTAGAGATGTTCATCAGCTTTCTCAGGATAATAAAGCTAATGAGTGAGTGGCAGAGAGTCTTCAAACACCTATCCTAATTACAAAGGATTTCTTTCCATTGTGGTAGAGAATGTGCCATAGATTGAGCTGATGGATTTCCAGAATGATGTTTGCAGATTCAGCAGATGCAGTCTGGTTTCTTGTATGTGCTGTATTTATTGTGCTGTACTTTACAGAGCAGCAGAGTCATAGGGAATCAAGGAGTACAGTAGGAGTCAGTTTGTTAGGTAGAAGGTCATGTTAATGTCCTTGAGTGACTTAAAGTGTATGTCAACAATAGTTAATGTACACAATTAAAATTGGCACACATGCAGAACTCACAGTATGTGTTACTTTAGTGTGTCATTACTGTGTGTTACTGATGCTGAGACACTCACCTCACCTTCACATTTTAGCCTTTCTAAAACAAGGCTGCCTCTTAAAGTTCATACCATGTCATAGTCCACTGTGTGTGTGCGTGTGCGTGTGCGTGTGCATGCGTGTGCGTGTGTGTGTGTGTGTGTGTGTGTGTGTGACATGTTATGTGTGTCTGTAACCCAGGCTGTCCTGAAACTGATTGTATATCTCAGTGTCTCCTTGCATTTGTGGCTATCATACTTCTTCAGTCTTTGAAGTGCAGGGATCACAAGTGTGCTGCCAGACCCCAAAGAATATTTTATTTTTTCACAAAAGCATGTAAGATCATGGTAAGTCTTACTACTGATTGTGCCTTAGATTTGACAAAATGTAGTTATATATATTATGGTGACACCCATCTTTACATGTCCTGTTCCCTGAAGGCTGCATAGCTATTTGAATTGTCCACCTATTGTGAGTTTCTTTATGGGTTCAGCTGTAAGAGACCAGTGCTTTGCACTTTAAATTGCTTTTGTAGGTGCTAGCTCTTTTGCTAAACCAAGGCACCTACAGTATACTAGATAGATACTTGCAGTATACCAGATCAACTGTTCTCTCGCTAAGAACATTGCTTTTGCAATTTCTTAATTTTTACTTACTGTGCAATGTAATTAGGGTATTTTTGAAGCATCTACTAATAGACTTATAAACTATGCATGTTACTGTTATTTTTTGGAGAATTACATATTGTATATATGTGTGTATGTATACATATGTATAATATATAATTTCTCTAAAGAGGTCATCAAGTTTTTCCATGAGGCATTGGCTTACTTTTTAAAAAAATACATTTAAATGAATCACTAATGTATTCAAACATTTTTGTCTCTATTTTTGATAACTAACAATAAAGAGACATTATAGAAATTAATATTTTAAATATTTATTTTAAATTTGCTAGCAAAAATAAAGAGAAAATTCCAATTTTCTTTAAGTTTTGTTCCCAACCCATTTCTTTCCATGAGAGCCTACAGAACTTGCTGAATGGTAGGAAGTTTGGCACGATTTGAAACATATTTATCTTTGATTGTCAAGAGAAGTTTTTGCATTGGCAACTGAAGGCCATCCATGGTGTTTAGTCTTAAGCTCATTGCAAGTTGCATTTAGTAATGATATTTTATATATTACCTTTCACAGTGTTTCTTGCATATTATTTAAATGTTCAAACCCATAGAAAACATGATTATTTCTTGTCTAAAGAAATTACATTAAGAAAATAAGACTACAGGAAAATTACAATTTACAAAGCTTTGCATCTTTTTTTTTTCAGAAATATAAATAAGCATATGAACTAGGTTTAAAAGCTTTATACAAACTAAAAATAAAACTGAAAAAATCTGCATTTTAAATTGTGCAAAGTGTCTTTGTAGTTTTACTCATCCTCTTGCAGAGCATTGACAAAAATATGAAATTGATTTGGTTGAAGGGTGTTAAAGAGCCGACAGCCAAATGTCACAAACAATGAATGGCTGCACTGTTGAGAAAATCAATAGGGAGGTTAAGCTGGTCTTGTGAAAGACTTGGCAGACTGCTCTGTTCCAGGAAGATATCTGTCTTCTGGCCTTGGTTGCATGATCAAAAGGAAAACTTGATAGGTTTAATGAAGGGAGATACTGTAAAACTGACAACAGAAATATAGACACTGGTAAACTGTAGTGCACACCAGTGAGTGGAGCTATTAGATCCGTCTTTCAGCCTGAAAACATATTTATGGGTAAAGATGTCAAAAATATTAACATTCTTTTACTTCTTCATTGATTGCTCTATCATCTGATAAATTTGCCAGAAGTAAATAAAGGTTTGCATTTAGGTAAGATGTTAACTGTGTAGGACACGATAATTACCCTTTTAATTAGTAAACTCCTTTTGCAGATCTATTCATTATAACAGTTAAAATCTAAATCAAAATTGTATCATCACTCAAAGTATATTGAAAGTATTATGAAAGACCAAGAGCCTAGTTAAAAAAGGTCAGCCATTGACTTGCCAGGGAACACAGAGCCTAGCCCTGCACACCCAGGTGGGATTTATGATTCATTAGTCTGCCCCACAGGCCATTAGCAGATATTTTATAGGAGTACCTTCTTTTACAATTTTATTGATAAACAGTATGTTGACCTAAAAAATACTTCACTGTGATCATTTTGATCACAGCTGTATATTATGAAATGTGACGATTTAATACACAGCAAATTAGACTAAGATCATTTATAGATCATGTTCCCTGTTTTCTGTGCTTCGCTCCTGATCTGCGCTATGGCGGTGCTCTGACTGTTATTCTTATATGTCTCTACTTCTTATTGCCTGCTCTTATTCGATGAAAGCGGTTACTTCCCGGGTGTCTGTGTGTATGTCTGTGTGTTTGATGCTGATAGAAGTGCTGCAATTAAGGGCATTTGTTTCTAGTTTAGAGATCTAAAAACCATTTTAATGCTTTTTCAAAATTGGCAACCCCATTTTATTTTACTATCCATCATTAGATGTGACATGCTCTTTGTGTCTGTCTCTGGATGTGTTTAGGAAAAAGGAATCAGTTTAAAATCCCTAAATGTGATAATCAGTTTAGAGAAGATGATAACCTGTTTAAAAACAAATAATAAAGAGGGAAGAAGAGAGAAAAGAGAAGCTGTCTGGCAGATTTTCCACACTGGACGCTGTAATAAAAGCCCCCTACTCTGCTGGGGTGGCGTTTGCAGGGCCGCTGCCATATGTTGCTCTGCTTTTCGAGGGGATTATGCCATCATTATTGCTGATAAAAGCTGTTTACTGCCTTGGCAAAGGAATGATGCTTGGAGCAGTTCTGGAAACCGCCATTCAGTTTACAAAAAAGTTCATTTAGTGCCAGATGCTAGAATCCTAGGTCTTTGTTATCTTTTCCCATGATTAGATCCATCCATTGTCTATTTCTCTTTTTCCTTTTCTAATAGAACTTGCTCCTTACTACCTGTTTTTATCTGGGCAGTTACTGTGGGAAGTTAGCTAAATGACTGCATTTTCCATGTTAACTGCTCAGTACTAAAGATGGGTCATTTGGCTTTCAGAACTGCTGACCAGATTTGGAATAAGCACTGCAGAGTGGAGTGAAATCCCAGGCTCTGGGCATGGAATATGTGCTCTTCTACTACCATTGCATGTCCAGGAGAGCTTTGCACAGTTAGGGTGAGCTGTTGGCTAATGTGCTGTCTCTGGAAGCACTGGTCAGCTTAACATTGTTAGAATTAAAACATGAAACAAAAATTTTATTTTTTTTTCAGCAAATGTTAAATTCATAGTTTTAATCATTTCTGGGTCTATCTCTTTCCAGTTATTTTCCCAGAAATTTTGCTCTGCTTTTAACACAGTACTTGGTAGTGACTACATGATTGGACTGAATTGCCAGAGGAACTTGTAAATGCAAATAATAACAAAATGTTTGTGTTAATTAGCAAATAATACCTCATAGGCCATTGGCGCATACTTAATACTGTAGCTAGTATAAAGTAAGGAGATTGTTCTTGTTTTTGGTGGGTCTTTGGGTCAATACTTCATTAAAATATATTAATATTTTGCAGCCTAAATTCCTGACTGTCATTTTCTTCCATTTACTGGATTTTCTTGGGGGGTAGGGGTGGGGTGGGGTTCAGCTTGTTTGTGCATAATGTATGATGTACAGGGACACCCAGAAGTCATGCCTCCTGCCATGTTTGATTTTTGCTCCAGCTGTCTTCTTCACACCTAAGGATCTCTGTCCTGCTCCTGCCTTGAATTGATAATTATTTTAACTGAAAAAAATTAGCTTTTATAACTAATGCTGAGAAGTTAGGGCTTCAGTGGTCACTTCTAGGTGTTGCTCACAGTTTCCCCAAGTGCAGGCGTCCATCCCAGTGCTTTCTTTTCTATAGGAACTGTTGTTAAAGAGAGCAAAGCCCCCACACAGTACAAACAGTATGGTTTTTAGTATAATTCATTTAAAAAATGCCATTCATGTACTGGAAAAGCACATTTATTTAGAATATACCTAGCCCTAGGTGCCACAGGTGACCCTGAAGATTCAGATTCTTCAGTCACTTTAGGTAGGAAAGAAAACACGTTCTTTAAATTTATCCAAGTGTAATATTTAATAATACAAAATGTCAGCATCAGATTGAAGTTGGAAAATGATAATAACCTAGGAGAGATTAAATATTCCCATTAAATTTGAGGTCATCACTAGTGAGTTGGCTCAGCAGGAAACAAGGTAGGAGGAGTTGACTCCTGCAAGTTGGCTCCAACCTCATGTGTGCACATACCCCACCATAACTCTGACTTAAGAAAATCTAAGGTCATTTGAATTCATGTATTACCCATTTTCTTTCTAGACTTGTGTGTGTGTGTGTGTGTGTGTGTGTGTGGTTGTGAGTGAATGCTTCTTGGTTACCTAAGCTTTTTGATTTACCCATGAGTCATTACAGCTTAAAAATTAGTATTGAAAGAGTGTGCATAGTGTATTAAACCATAAAGTACATTTTAGAACAGATAGTTTAATACTTAATGTTACTAAGTTGACATAAGTTTAAATAAATAAATACTTATTCAAATAAGTATTTAAACAAATAAATATTTGTTAATAGATTATTTAACAAAGAACATTAATTGACTGGTTTACATATATCCACCACCACCACCACCACCACATGCAGGCGCACCCAGACACACAATACATTTGATGGTAGTGAGGATGTCACATGTGCCTGTTATTTAGTTCTATGAATATTTTTTATTTTATTTTATTTGTATTTTTCTGAGACAGAGTCCTTGTCTCTCATGCTAGCCTGGTTCACCCAATTAGCTGTTATTACAGGCATGTTTCACCATGCCTAGATGAATTTGTTTTTAATATTGAAAATCTCAGCTTTAAGATTCCCAGATAATTAACCTTTAAATTGTATTGGCAAAATTGTTAGTGAAAAAACTACCAGTTTAGACATAAACATCCTTCCTTCTAAACACACACTTGGAGGTTTTAGAGGACGAATGTGCTCGGCTGCTCAGCTCATAATCTCAGTTGATTCCCAGAGTCACACTGCCCACAAGATTGGCCCAGTTCTTGGTTTCCCTTTCCATTTTTTTTTTTTTAAGTTGTGCTAGTTTCTCACAGCATGTGAGCATTTGACTCTGTGTCCTCAGGCAATTGAAAGGTAGGTGACCTGGGCTTGAGGAACCTGCATCTGGTTTCACACTGCCTTGGTTCCAGACTCCCTGTTTTGCTCTTACTACTGTTAGGACTTTAGACTACTCATGGAACTTTTCTGAGGTTTGCTTTCTGATTGTGAAAAATGTACGTAGTATTTGTTTATGAATGTGTTAGTGAAAGGGGTTTGGGGAAATAGCTACTCAGTATATTGGTCTTTCCGTCATTAGTAAATTAGTCTTGCATTGGCATGAGTGATTAAGCCAAACAAAGTCCAGTTAATTTTATTTTTGTGGCCAAGCTACATGGGGTACTTTTGACATGAATGTGGTGTTTCAGTGGGGTTGATTTTCTTAGGCACACATCCACCGACATTTCTGTGGTTGACTCATGTTTCATGGTTTATGTCCAGGAAGAGTGGGGTGCCATCAACAAGTTTGTCCTGCGTGGCTGGATAGAGCAGGTCCACACCTGGACACAGTGCGTCAGATTGCTAGTTTCATTTCATTAAAACCAGTTCAAGAAGATACAACTTTATGACTTCTGTTTCATAATCAAGCCTGCATTGCTTTTATTATCACATTTTTGAAATCACTGAAATTTTCATTTTGCTTATATTAGTAATTAAAGTTTATAAATGCATCAAAATGTCTAAAGCACTTTGATAACCATATAAATAGATTTTAATATTCTTGATGTAGTTTTGGCATGTGCATCTCAGTATTCTAATTGATCCAATTTGCTTTATTTTCAAGATCAAGTGTTTTTTCTTTAACACCCCCGTTCTGGCAAATCTTATCAAAGTATAGAGGCCATTTTAACAATATATAAACCACTCCTTGCAGGACAGTTTCACTTCTGATAGAGTGTATGGCTCTTTTTGTGTGTGTGGGGAGTGGTAGTGTTCATTTTATTTTTGTTGTAAATCTGTAGGGAGAATGTCACTTTCCCCCTGTTTAGATAGATGCATCTAGAACCAAATGAGGGCAGTAAAGTCTAATAGAAGGCTTTACAAATGAAAGTTTTGTTTCTGTTTGTGCAGTACCTTGTTCCCCCTTCATGTACCCTGGGAAATCATACTGATCAATAGTTCCCATTTCAGTACAACTGCAGCAAGCATTACAACTGGATAAAATTTACAACATTGTCTGCTGTAAATTTTAATTGGAAAAGCCTTATAGCTTTACTCTATCTTTGGAGGCTTGAATCTATATGCCTTTTTTTTTAAGTAAAAATAATTTACAGCATAATATCATGTCATACAATTTTTATGGACATATAATATAAATAGGACCAAATCTTAGCCTTATTGGAAAAAAAACTATAAAAAATATATTTTAATGCTTAGTACATTCAACATTTTTTTTCCTATAGAAACAGTGAACTTGATAATGTAATTTAATGAGTGCTATAAATAATTATGAGCCATATCAGGTGAGAATATTAACAAATAAGTATACTAATAAAAGGTATATTCTGTGGCCTTTGTATCCCCAGTGAGGCTTCCTTGTGTGCAGAGCTTGTGCTCTGAAGCAGACAAGGATGAGAAAAATGTTGCTTTCTGCACAGCATTCTTTCTGTCACAGGTCAGGCTTAAAATGCTGTGTGATACAGTTATTGACTCTAATCTGGGCATAAACACAAGTCCTCAAGCACCAGCCCAATTAATAATTTGCATAATTAACACGCATATTAAATAGGGACTGGCCTTGCATCTGTATTTGCAGTGATCAGGGTAATGAGGGCTAACGGAGCGGCGCCTCGGGCCTGTGTTAGCAGACGTGTGGCAGTAGTAATTTTTGGTTGGATTGACAACTGCTAGACAAGCGGTCCCAGCATAAAGCTAAACCCCGTTTGGCAGTATTAATCGTTGACAAACTGCTCTTAAAGCTGTAACATTGTTTCTGTCAGTTGTTTGGTTTGATGTCACTGTTAGACATAATAAATCAATAGTGTCAGAATTTGGTAATGTTTATAGCTAGCAAGGTTTATTATTTCATATGACTGTCATGTACAAATGGTGGTTATCATGGCTGCCTCTAAATTATCAAAGACAGAATATTGCTTTGAATATACTTCTGTAATTCTTGTTTCAATGAATTCTTTGCCATCTGGAAATGCTTTTAGTTGGTATGCCTGCCTCATTCCATTGTGATTTTCATGTTCTGTGTTCTTAAGAAGGGTATACAGCTAAATCTCTTGGAAGTTGATTATGGCTTTAAATTAGGACAATAAACTTAGATGCCTCAGCTTCACCTTTATTCAGAAATGGCTGTCACACACGTGGCAGAGTGCTAGTGTACTGAGGCTTCTCAGTAGGATTTGAATGGAAGAAAACTCTAGATAGATATAGGAAAAGAGGAACATGCGCAACAATAAGTGTAGACACTTTGTGTGTGGAGAATGCCAGTAAGATTATTCTAATGATTTCTACAGAAGCTTTAACTAGTCACCCTCTAGCCTCCTGATCGCTAGTCTCATGAATTTTCCTTTGTTCCTATTTTTAAGGTATTTCTCTAAAAGTGACCTCAGCGAATGATATTGCTTGTATTGTTATTTGGTTGGAAATACTCCCCTCCACAGTGCTTTTGGTGGAATGGAATTCTGCACAAAGTGTAGACATGTTGTTTATGTAGCTCTAATATATTTATGAAAAGCACAGTAAAATAATAAAGGATACTTCCAAGGACTTGAAAAGAATTTCATCATTCTGCATAATGTTGGTGTTTTAGGTTAAACATACATCTAATTGCATTGTGTAAATGAAGGAGCTTTATGAACCTCCTAAACTTTTATAAGCAAACTAATAGGCCTTATTAATTATGGGCACAAGAAGCATATTAATTAGCCGGGCGGTGGTGGCGCACGCCTTTAATCCCAGCACTTGGGAGGCAGAGGCAGGTGGATTTCTGAGTTCGAGACCAGCCTGGTCTACAGAGTGAGTTCCAGGACAGCCAGGGCTACACAGAGAAACTCTGTCTCGAAAAACCAAAAAAAAAAAAAAAACCAGAAGCATATTAATTAAAAAATGTAAAGTCATTTGGTGGAAGCCACCTTTGGTTTGTCATAGAACCATCTCAACTTAAAGGGGCATGCATAAATACTACAAAAATTGCTTGAGTTCGTGGGCAGACATACATGAAATCATATAGGGCACTTGTAATCCCAATACTTGGATTCATGAGCTTGAAATCAGCTTGGGCTATATCACCAAACCTGTCTCAAAAAAATTCTTTTTGAGGGGCCAGGTAGTGCTATAAGCAAAAATTACAGTGGTGATGGTGGTGCACGCCTTTAGTCTGAGCATTTAGGAGGCAGAGGCAGGTGGATATCTGAGTTCAGGGCTAGCCTGGTCTACAGAGTGAGTTGCTGCATAGCCAGGGATACACAGAGAAATACTGTCCCAAGGGGGGGAAAAAAAAAGGATTACGTTGTTAAAAATTTTGTCTATTTGTACACCATGTGCATCCATGTTGACACAATGCTACAAAGACACAGTAGGTGAAAAGCAAGGGCTTTTCAGGATATAATTGAAATGTTGCATTAATATGATCATCTCTTAAATGCTGGCAAGCTAACATCACTGCATTTTTTGTAAGTGGGATTCCACCCAAAACCACTGTTTCTAGAAAGTAGCTATATATTCTGACTACTAAATAAAAACCCTTTAGTGATGGCAAATATATATTACTAAGCCCATATGCAGAAAAGTATATGTAATGAATGCTAATTATATAGCTTCAACATGCTTGGAAAAATCTACAGTAGAAGAATATATTTTTCAAGAACTTGATTAGAAGGAATTTGGATAACATTCTACATATTTGGAAGTGAATAGCTAGTGACTGTAGCAGGTCAGCTTAGGTTGTGTGGCTGTCCCTGCTGCCCTGATGTCTAGGGCTTGTGTTCGGTTATAAGCATGGGTCAAGTAGTCTACTGACCAGAGTCGAAAGTGGTGGAGAGAGAAATGAGGTTATAGATAGGCTGGGGTCACAGATGTGGTAAAATAAGACAGTACAGTCAGACTGAATTTTCTTTCAGGACTGGGTAAGTGGTTTCTTTTTTATTTTTATTTTTTTAAAGATAAGGTTGGCTTGGAACTCAATCTATAGACCAGACTGACCTCACCTTAACAAAGTTTCACCTGCCTCTGCTTCTAAAGTGCTGGGATTTAAGGTATGTACCACCATGTCCTCCAAGTGAATCCTCTTTGAAGAGACTTTCTTAACCACCTTTGTTAGCAGATCTGTTCTGTTATCCTTGTGTTCCTTCCTTATAGGACCTAGCACAGCTTTAGTTTCTTCCATAGATCCCGCGAGGGAAGGACAATGTCTATTACAGGGTAATGGGCCCTGTGCATCTGCTCCTATGGGAGGGCTGAGCTTGAGGGTAGGAAAGGGGCTTAGTATAACTCCAGTCCGAGCTTTGTTCTAGTGCTGGTGAAAGGGCTTACTGAACTCAAGTTGTGCGCAACCTTCTTGAAATCTACCTGTAGCTGATGAGAGAAGAGAGACATGTCATATGATGTCTGTTCCAAAGTCATCATCGATTTTGTATTTGTTCTAAGTACCTTTTAACTCCCCTCCTTTACAGCCTTTGAGACATTGAAAACCCAACCAACTCTCTGCCACCAGTGTGACTAAAGACATTGTTGGTATGGTATGGTATTGGTGGTGTGACTAATCTTTGTGATAGTGAAACAAATTCTTTTGATTAACAGTAAATAACAAAAAAATAATAAAAAAAAAAAGAGAAAGGACAGATAATAACAACAAATGTTGGTAAAGATGTGGAGAAATTGGAATCTTTCTATGTAGCTGAAAGAAAAGGAAAATGAAACATAGTCTGACAGCTCTTCTAAAGGTCAAATATGGAATAACTGTCCTAACCTAGCAAGTTCATATTTTTGTATTGAAAATGCATGTCCACACAAAATCTCATACATAGGTGTTCACAGCAGTGTTATTTGTAATAACCACAAAGAAGATAGCACTCATATCTATTCACCAGTGAAGAAATAAACAAATGGTGGCATATCCAAATAATGGAATATTATTCAGCCATAAAAAGGAATGAAGTACTAGTTATGTGGCACAATATACATAAATCTTGAAAGCATATTGCTGAGAAGACATTCATCAAACCTCGCCAAACCCCACATATTATATGATCACATTTATATGAAATGTCTTGAATGGACAAATCTGTAGAGGAAATAGCTTTGGATATACTTAGGATTGAAGTAGGAGAGAGCAGAGAGGGAAGTGGTGTTGAGGGGTTGTAAAGAGTCAAAGTTAGGTGGGGATGAGGGAAATGTGACCAGTGTACACTGAATATATGCTAAACCCACTGAATTGTGTACTTAAATGTTAGAGCATTTTTTAATAGGCACCTTGTGTCTCAAATTCATTTTAATAAGTGGTCTAGGAAAAATACATTGCTGCCTATGGATACTATTTTACTGATCCTGGGACACACTTCTTCATATCTTTTAAACTGGAATGCCTCTGAGAGTCAGTGGCATCTTAACTGGTTGCCAGTCAGTTGAAGCCACATCCTGGTTAGGTTGCCTAGGTATGCAAATGTTTGGTGCTTTTCCTGCTGGCATCACTAGGTAAGTGCAGCCTTTTGATGTTTTAGTCACCTTAGCATTTATGGACCATTTAACAACTGTTCCCAGCTGTGCTTGGAAACAGTCTCCTGACATACTGAAATAACAACAAAGCACAAGCATAAAATTCATGGAATGGCTATCAGGGTCTTTGAAGAAGATTAACAATGGAGTACTTATAAAAAGAAATGCCATTTTTCTAGCATTTGTGAAACTTGAATCTTTAAATGATTATGAATATTGCATATTGGTTTTAAGATTGTATGAACAAAATTATTTCTTTCCAAGTTTACACAATAGTGATCTGTAGTTAAAAAAATGATATCCAGGCAGAGGCAGGCGGATTTCTGAGTTTGAGGCCAGCCTGGTCTACAGAGTGAGTTCCAGGACAGCCGGGGCTATACAGAGAAACCCTGTCTCAAAAAACCAAAAAACCAAAAAAAAAAAAAAAAAAAAAAA